>OX336376.1:28222506-28365441 GCA_946902895.1 Fragum fragum
TCGCTACTCGTCGCTATGATCGTACAGACGGACGGACACGGGCGTCTCGTACAACCCCCGGGTCGGTCAACAATGTGGAGGTACGGGTTCAAGACGCCCATCAACACAAACGATCATCAGCTGTCCTGTGGCGGATTTGGAGTAGGTGGACAAAACTATCGGAAAACTATATTTAACTCATTCCCAAACTGTGACGATTTTTTAACTTAAGCCTTTGAGAGCATTTTGGAAAATGAAGATTTGCTTGTTACAATCAATTTCTTCATTATCTACATTTTTTCTACCCCAAAAGACCCAAATTCCAACAACTGAAACTATCGTCTGCAACTTCATTTAATTTAGACCACCCTAAAATTTTGTCTTTTGGTTACGGGTGAAATGATCGTTAAGATCTTTCGAAGTAATTGTCAAAGGAAAACAACGACGAAAAAGCACATTCCGTTTGATTGCAAGTGACAATTTATAATATTGACAATGACACTTCACTGCTTCATTGAAGGTTGAGGTTTTAACCCAATTAAATTATACCGGAATAAGTTGGGGAATAATTTGTGGGAATAAGTTCTCGCAACGTAGACTAATCCCACTCGAATCTGCTTCCCGGTAAGTATACCAGTCTTCGCGTTTATGAGTAGGCCGATCAGACAAAGAGCTATAGCCGCCTAAAAACTTGAATATAATCACTTTCTTTTAACTTAAACTTCCCGTTATTGGCAATGAAATGTTCACAAATTGCGTTTCGACTGCAATCGGTTGTAATATACATGTACATGTAAACCCGTGAAAAAGACCAAAGCCTTTGCTAAATATTTGCGAAAGTCGCATAGTCTTGCCTTCTTCTCTTCAACCGGGGAGTACTAGCGCATATTTGTGGAACTTTGTTTCTGTATTATTATTTACAAGTATTCTACAACAAGCACAAAAGAAGAAATGTTTTTATTCAAGAAATGGATAGAATATTGTTGTTTTCGTTAAGGTAAGAGGTTAAAAAAATCACTTTGTATGAATAAGCCAAGCGGATCCCTACAGTAAGATTAAGATTTAGGTTCATACCTCTATGAATACAAAACAAAACAAAATAATCTCTAAGATTCTTGTAATTTATTGCCATCATGCCAAAACTAGGCAACTATTCTACTAGTTTTGAGTAAAATTCTATGGATCTTGTCTGTCCGCAAGCATAAGAATTAGTTGAATGCTCCCAATTTTGTACATGGAACTATGAAAAAGAAAATTTCAGCCAATCAAAACGCTTGAACTTTGATGGCCTAGTGGCGAATATAATTTATTTCATATATCAATTATAAATTTAATCTGATTTTTCTTAACTTTACACGAAACCTTTGATCACTCCGTTCCAGGTGCAATATTACAAATTCGGTGGTAAATGCGGTATATGCGGGGATCCTTATGGGGGACCGAGACTAAACGAGGCTGGCGGCATCTACGCAACCGGCACCATAGCCGAAACCTATAAACAAGGGGACAGCATCGAGGTCAAGGTGGAGATCACCGTAAATCATGGTGGATGGTTCGAGTTTCGACTCTGTCCGAATAATGACCCCGAGAAGAGAGCAACTGAAGAATGTTTGAACAAGTACGTGTTACCGGACAAGAGAGGCCTGACGCGACATAGTTTTCCGCCTGGTAGAGGGATCATGCAGTTTGAATTACAACTGCCGAAAGACTTGACTTGTTCTCAGTGCGTGTTTCAGTGGAAATATAACACGGGTAAGGTAGAAATTAAAGTAACATATATACCTAAGTATTTCTAGCAACCGTTAGCCTATTTTATTAGATAACACATATAAATACTGGAAAGAGACTAATAGTTTATCATTTGTAGTCTATGGATTTAACGAAATTTGAACAATAATTCAGTTATAACACGACAATGTTCTCTTGTTCATATCACTACGCTCTGAAATGTCCTGCCCCGTGAGCAGCAATGTGGCCGGGGATCGAACCTTCAAACCTCGATCTCTCTCAGATTATGAGTCCGCTGTCCGTACTAGTGATCCACGCGGGCTCCCGATCATGATATGCAGACGATACCCCTTTCCAAAGGAAATCAAAGTACTGAAAGTACTCTAAGACAGCAAAGTATTGGATTGTTCGGTAAACTTCTTTGTCAAAGATTATCGTGGTACAAGTAACCCATGGGTTATTCCATTACAACACGACAAAAATCTTAGACTTGTTCAAATTAAAAGAAGTTGGAATTTAGAACATCTTTGCCTTGTATGGTAGGAAACATTGTGGACGTTAAAGAAATTGCTCGTTATAAGCAATTTTTTCACTGTCCACAATGTTTTCCAAAGCCATTTCCTTAAGACTAACTTTGAACACAATATGAGCTAACAAACTTGAAGGCAGAATTTGAAATATTTCTGATATACATAAAGAACGACTTACTATGGCGTATGCACTCCGTGGATATAGTGGCATTTTGCAGTCGTTGAAATCTTGAAGTGCTCAAAATTAAATTCTGTCTGTTAACTTAAGCTATCAAAGCTGACGCTTTGCTAGCTGAAAATACACAGGCAAAATTTTTTACCATTAACTTTACCGTCAAATTAAGTTTTTGAGTATGTCTGTGCGACGGATAAAGCTAAACAAAAACCAATACGACCAAGGTATCGTGAAGTTGTATTTACCGGATATTTCGGTCACCCATAGACGAATTGTCACATTTACTACACATACGAGAAACATAACTATTTAATGTTTGGGTTAACGCCACTTTTACCACTATTGCAGTCATATCACGACGACTGGAGCACCTTACCATGGATTTCTAGCATTTCCCACACCAGTTCTACCACCGTCAGACATCCTATCCGAGTCTCCAGCTGGCTGAGCATCCCACTTAAGTTTACGTTTATCCACCAATTGGTTGGAGACAAATGCAGGAAAGGATATTTGCCGGGACCGGGGATCGAACCCGGCCATTATGATTGAGAGTCTGGCGCGCTACCAACTGCGCTATGAAACAGATGGTTTTAATTTCATACTCATTTAGTTTATCATTAAAAACTCATTTGTTAAAAAATTTACTTCTTTATCATCTGAAATATTTTATTTCAGCAAGCAACGTCCACTGTGATAAATCAAAGTGTTGTCGAGGATGTGGACCTCAAGAACAGTTTTACGGATGTGCTGACGTCGCCATTACAGCGGGAAAACCGGAAAATACCGAACACAAACCGGATATAAAACCGGAAGCTACAGAAGCGCCACCACAAATCAAGGTGCCGCCGCCAGCTTGGATACCGGGTGGTAACCAAGGCAACTCGCTACCAGACGGTATTGTACAGGTACCTGTGGAAGTCAAGCTCAATGAGGAATGTAAAGCTAGAGATTATTTTAAGAAATTTAATGAAGAGGCGGACACTTGGTGCCAAGAGCAGTGTTTGCTGGGTGAAGATTCCTGTCCTCTCGATTATTGCGAGAAATCGTGTCTAGTTAATTAGCGTTTTACCTCGGAAAAATAGTTTCTGACTGCGACATGCGAAAAGAGACCGATAAACCGATTCCAAAACAATCCTGCTTTAATACGCCCACAAGGGGAAAAACTAAGAAATACTTTTTGGAAAATGAAAAAAAATCTTGTTGCAAGCAATTTCTTCATTTTTCCCAATATTTCCAATCCCCCGGAAAGACGATTTTTTTTTAAAATTTCACAAGCAAACTATTGCTGTTTACAAATTCTTTCGATTTGGACCGGTCTAATTTATTATGTGTGGGAATGGATTAAGGAAGAAATTCTTAAAAATCATCTTAACAATTCTCAACTAATGCAAAAGGGCCAAATTCCTGAAAATTCGACAAAGAGCAAGTATTTCATTCGTTCTAATCATGATCCGTGTATATTGAAGCAAACTTTTTGTTACCCAATCACTGTAAATATCTTGAACCTTTACTGTAACTGTAAGCTTCAGATAATTTCTTTCAAACCGTCATTTGTTTGTTTGTTTGAATGGGGTTTTACGCCGCTTTAAACAATATTTCAGTTATGTCGCGGCGGCTGGAGCACCTGACAATGGAATCCTGGTATTTCTCACACCAATATTACCATTACATCCTTTCCTAGCCTGCAGCTGCTATCCTCAAACCGTCATTACTATTAACTCATTCCCACACAATATCTTTTTTTGGATGCCCCCAGGAAAAAAGCTTTGGAAAACATTGTGAAAAATGAAGACATTTCTTGTTACACACAATTTCCTCATAATCTACAATGTTTTCTATCCAAAATGAAAAAAGAAAAAAATCACAAACTTTGAATTGTCGATTGCAATTCCTTTCATTTTGAACCAGTCTATATTTTTGTTGTGTGGGAATGCGTTAAGTGTATTCACTATCCAATATTTGATAGATTGCGTCTATCAATGGAACACATTGGTGTAAATGTATACGTGAAGCATTTGTGTTGGTTAACTGAAACTTAAACGTCGTAACTACAGCTTATTCAATAAAAAGATCCACATACAAACAAAAATGTAAAACTTTTGTGTGTGATATTTCAAACCATTACTCAAGTAAAGACTAAGATCAGCCTGTGCGTCCGAACAACAAGAAAAAAAAACAGGTAGAGTAGGCTGATCTTAGTCTTTACATGTGCAAAATCCATCGTCAACGCAGGAGTATTCCGGGATCAGCATGACATGGATATTTATTGACGCTTAAAGACACATGTAATTAAATCTGTACTCACAAATGCGATCGTGCTAACATTTATATAAATCTATTTCATTAATTCGGGTTAAGCGTTGTTAGAAAAAAATCTCTATTTATTGTTCATTGTGTGATTTTTTCCGTTTTGTACATTATTTGTAAATATAAAATAACTTTCCATTCTGGTAGTCCTGATATTATGAAGTATTCTTTCATGCTTTCCAGTGGATTATCGAGATTTCTCGGTGGATTAACAATTGTTAATTTCTCTGTACTAGAGGCGCTTGAGTGCCTGTATCGTTCAAGAGGCCTGAATGTACTGATTAAGCAAATGCTATTTTCAGGAATTCAATATAAACTGAATTAGCTATGCCATATCTGGAACATAAATTTAGTCACCGAAATCTTTGAAATAGTTATGGGGGAGCATTTCATACTTTTCACTGTTTGAAAAAAGTCAAGTCGAGTTATGTAAAATTCATTTACTAACTTATATGAAAAGGTATTTACAAAATTTTCAATGTACACCATATATGGACAATAAAAGCCACCCTATCAAGATTATATGAAGGAATCTGACAAAGAGTCGTCACCTTAGGACGATTCCTTCGAATCCATCAACAGGATTATGAGAATATCTTTAAAGTTCTCAGAATATATTCAATACATGGAAAATTAGCCCCATCCCACCAAAAAGCTATTTTTTTATCCATTCAAATCCATCGAAGAAATCGGACAAAGAGTCTCAAAAGGATAATTCCTGTGAGCTTTGGTTTAAATCAATTTTACAGGTTTCTGAAAAAGGGATTTTTAAAAGTTCTACCATAATGGGAATAAACCCTGCCTTTTCAAGCCAATTTTTCAACCGGTCAAAATTCTTCGAAATAATCCGATGAAAAGTCACCAAAGGATCATTTCTATGAAATTTGATTAAACCCAATCGACTGATTTCTGGGAAAATCCAAAGCGTCCACTATATATGGAAATTAGCCTCGCCCAATGTTTTTCATCTGATAACAAATCATTGAAGTAACTTGATAAATGGTCACATAAGTATCATACTTGTAAAATTTGGTAGAACTCATCAATTGGTTTCTAAGAGGATTTTCAAAGATTTCACCATTTTTCGAAATTAGCCCCGCCCATTAAACCAATGTATTTCATCTGATAAAAATTCATTGAAGTAACGAAATAATGTATCACATAAGGACCATTTTTGTTACATTTGGTTTGAAATCTATCAACTTGTTTCTAAGAAGATTTTTAAAGCTTCCACCATATATGAAAATTAGCCTCGTCGATTAAGGTCCTGTTTTTCTTCCGATCAAAATTCATTAAAAGAACCTGATAATGGGTCACTCAAGGATCACTTCTGCGAAATTTGACAAACCCATTGTTTACTTAGCTATGGTTCATTTCGGGCTACTGGACGCCATCCTAGAAGTACTCAAGGTAGTGATGACGTCACCATGTTGCCATGTAATTCACATGCGTAATGACGCGCGTTCGAAAAACTAAATTGTCTCTTTTGGGACATTAAAGAAATAGAATAATCGTTTGTTCATCATGTAAGGTATGATTATCTGTCATTACGTGAAAAACTAAAGCATACTTTCATGAAATACAGCTTTTGTCGCATGTTCACTCAATGGGAGTTAAATCGATCTAACACTGAAACAAACAATTATCCTCTATATCTTTTAGCAATAACAGTAACTTTTACAAGACCGAAGAGCAGGGCTCTCGTTCCTAATCAATTTTGATACTGATGTTTCATGGGAAATATCAAGGCTCTGTCTTCAGGAGGAGAAGATTTCTAAAGAATTCTTTTTTGAATTTCACTTTAGTTGATTAATGTCAACCAGTTTTCAACGGATTTAAATTATTGTAACGGGGGCCACCTAAACAACATTTCTGCCAAATTTGGTTCGAATTGGCCCAATGGTTTTGGTGGAGATGTCGTTTAAAGAAAATGTTGACGGTTGACTGACGCCGGACATAGGGTGATCACACTAGCCCACTTGAGCACTTTGTGATAACAAGGGCTCTGACACATGTCTATATCAATCAGAGCAGTCGGTTTTAACCCATTCCCACACAAGCCTTCCTTTTTACGCCCCCCCCCCCCCAAGAAAAAAGCTGTGGAAAACATTGTGGATAATGAAGAAATTGCTTGTATCAAGCAATTTCTTCATTATCCACAAATTTTTCTATCCAAAAAGACAAAGAAAATTTAAATTCCACCAACTTGAAAATATCGTCTACAGCTTATTTCAATTTGGACCAAATTTTGTTGAGTTGGAATGGGTTAAAGACAATATGGTGATTTAGACTGGTGTTTACCAGCCCGTGCGCCTAGTGCATCGTTAGATACCACAATTTACTTAATTGATTATTTGAATGGGTTTGAACGCCACTTTTAACAGTATTTCAGTTATATCGCGACGACTGGAGCATCTAACCATGAATTTCTGGTATTTCTCACCAGTACTACCACTACATCCTTTCCGAGCCTCCAGCTACTCATCCCACATAGGTTTACGATTATCCATCTATTGGATGGGGACAAATGTCGGAAAGGATATTCGTCGGGGATCGAACCCTGGACCCCATGACTAGGAGTCCTGTGCGCTACTATTGCGCAATAGCCGCAGCCCACAATTTACTTGTCATGGCTGGTTTGCGCAGTCGAAAACTAGACTGGTGAACCTCTCCCATCTACGCTGCTCTCCGAAATTAGCTTGTTTCATAAGAGTAGGACAGGCTCACCAGTCAATGTCGGAAACGAACCGTGTTCTCAATCCTGCACGTGAGTCCGAACACCGGCTCTGGTAGCATTTATTCCGACATTAGATTAAACTAATTGTGACTACTACCAGTTGTCTCTCACCAGTGGGCGAAGCAACAAGCAATTTTCCTTTTTCTAGCTATGTTTTCCGTGGCTTTTATTTGTCAGAAAATCATAATGCGAGATGGACTGGTTATGGCTTGAGAATCCTCTTTATTTTGTATTACAACTAGGCTTTCAACGATTGTGATTGGTAGCCACAACGGCTCCATGTTCAAGAAAAAAAAACTCACTGGAATAAAGTCTTTATCAAAAAAGAGCAACAACTCCGAGAAAAGTACATGGACCGAATGCATATCTTTCATTGATACTGAGCGAACAAATGAAATTTGAATTACATCTATTAAGCAGTTGAAGCCGGAGAAAATGAGCCGACAAGTTTTCTTATAGAATAAAGGGCAATAACTCAAAGAACTAGAGGCGCTAAAGTGTCTGTATCGCTCCACAGGCCTGTTTGTACTGATTAAGCAAATGGTGTTTTCAGGAATTCATTACTATCTGGATCATATTCACCATGTCTGACAAATTAATCTTGTCACTGAATTCTTTTAAATAGCTATAGGGAAGTATCTTTAAACTTTTGTTTTACAAAAGTCAAGTTACTTAATATTGATTTACTATGTAAGGTAAAAAGGCATTAACAAAAGTTTCACAGTATACCATATATGGACATGAGCCATGACCATAAAAGCCATGTTTTTCAACAAATCAATGTTATATGAAAGAATCTGACAAAGTCACCTCAGGATCATTTCTGTGAAATTTGTTTGAAATCCATAACCAATTTTCTTAGAGTATCTTCAAAATTTTCAGTATACACCATATATCAAAATTAGCCCCCATCTACAAGCATTTTTTTTCGCCCTATAGAATTTGTTGAAGAAATCAGATAGCGTCACCTGTATGATTTGGTTGAAAACAATATACTAGTTTCTGAGAAGAAAAAAAAGATTTAAAAGTTTTCAATTTAAACTGTATACGGAAATAAGCCCCACCTCTTTAAGTCATGATTGTAATCGGATCAAAATTCTTATAAATAATACAGAGTCACCAAAGGATAAAACCTGTAAAACTTGGTTGAAATCCATCGACTGGCTTTTGGGAAATAAACTTTAGAAGCTTTCACCATGCATGGAATTAGCCCCACCCATTTAAGCCATGTTTTTCATCCAATCAAATTTCTTTAAATGAATCTGATAGTCACCAAAGGACCATTTCTGTGAAATTGGTTGAATTCTATTCATTACTTTCTAAGGAGAAGATTTCTAAAGTAGAAGTTTAAGGATGCACAGACTGACTCACAACGGACACATCGCCATGACAAAAGCTCTATGGCTCCCAGCCTCCTTTATAACAGCCAAACATACTTTGAGGTGGTATAAAAAAAAATCAGAATAAATACAATTTACGTTAAAATGAGTATTTTATTGTAGCACAATACATGTAAAAGTGAAGATTAACAAAATAAGGACTAGGTCTAAAACACACATACCCACAATATATAGAGATAAATGGCTATAGAAAGTATAGAACAACACATCAAATGCCAAGTTGTCCGTGTGAGCAAATTCTCAAGTGGGCCTTAACCCATGTCATAATGTATTTTAACCCATTTCAACTCAATCCCTCCTTTTTACGCCCCTCAAGAAAATAGCTTTTGAAAACATTGTGGAAAATGAAAAAAATTGCTTGTATCAAGCAATTTCTTCATTATCCACAATGTTTTCTATCCAAAGTGACGAAAAAGTTCAAAATTACATCTACTTGAAATTGTCGTCTGCAGCTTCTTTCAATTTGGACCAGTCTAAAATTTTGCTGTGTTGGAATGGGTTAACCCATTCATAAACGATTCCACAATTTTGGTCGAGCAAAAAGTCTAGAAAACATGGTGGAAAATGAAGGAATTGCAATTTCTTAATTTCCCACAATGTTTTCCTTATGATAGGAAAAAGATTTTTTTTAACAATTCACCAACATCAAATTGTTGTGTGTAACTTTTTTCATTTGGTCTAGTCTAAAATTATGTTTGGGAATAGCATTAATCCTCTATAGAATTAAATTGAAACTTAAGGACTGTAAGCAAAGGCAGCACCAGTTTTGGATTCATGTTTACTTTTAAAATTTATCTCAAAACTAACCCTGGCTTTAAAGGGACAAGCAGGAGGTGTAGACTAAGATCAGACCGCACATATGTGCAGGCTGATATTTGTCTATACCTCCTGCAAAAGCAAGATATCCCTGGTTAAGCATGACAATGGGTTCATTGAAAGTAAACTTGCTTTGAATTGCCACTGTAGGGCAAACTAAACTGAAGTCAGTTTAAGGAATGGTGGCTTGATACAACATCAATAGAATGCATTCATAAAGGATCATTTTGACTAAGGAACTCAGCATATGAAATCTGTCGGGTGAAAAGAGACCTACAGTTACATTCCTTAAAACAAATATTTGAGCAAGAGGACCATGGCAGTCCTAGATTGCTCAACTTATCATGGAAGCTCTGTGCTTCACCACAGTAACTGACCAATCAAGGCTGTAAATCAAGTAATCAATCAACCAGTCAAGCTGTAGTTACGATGTTTAGGTTGCCAACCAACCATGTTACATTTATGTTATAAGATACAAGCTATAAAAAATTAAAAAAACACTGTTTAAAATTTAAGCTGAACTTCTTGTTGGAGTCAATTGGCGGGGTCAAGGGAGTAATTGAGCAAATGATTAGTCAATGCATGGAATTTTGTGACAATACATATAGACAATGCTCTATGTAAATTTCAATCAATTCCCAGACAACTAAATTTTAGAATGGTCTAAGTAGAAGTACCAGACAACATTGTAAACAGGGCTGAAATTAGAAAGTAAGGTAGAATAAGGTACAATTCATGATCAATATAACTTGTTAAGTTATAACTATTAGAAAAAGGTTAAAAAAATTTGGAATTATCCCATCACCTGACAACAAATATTGACGGATCCAAATTCAATGAACTTTCTGATGACACTTTTGACTTTGTAAATTCTAAAAAGAAATTGTCTTTCTAGGTTGAAAACACTGTTGGAAATAAAGAAATTGCTGTGGATCAAGCAATTTCTTCTGTTTTGAAATGTTTGCTTTTTTCTCAAGGGTCCTAAAAGAAATATGTTTCCAATAGTTTTATAATTGACATAGCTTGTGGTGAAGAGCACCACATGCATATGCCAATAATTGGCTGTTCAATTGTTTTATAGTGCATAAAATTTCTAAGTAAAAATGGGCATAATTCATTTGTTAACGTTAGAGATTTGTTAGAGATATTGCCTTTGTTGGTATAGATTACTTTTTGATAGTGAACATACATTCAAAGTTTCAAGTGAATGTGTTCAATATACAAGAGATATTACAAAATATCAAAGTTTTCCAACGACGACACAGACGATGACGCAGATGCTGATGCAGACCTGGCCCCAGCAATACCTATTGTTTTCTCCGAAAACAGCCGAGCTTATAACGAATAATGCAAATATGGCAATTGACTGTGTATTGCTTGTTTAAAGCTATCTAAAATTCAAGTAAAAAATAACAAGAGCAAACACCTAATCTATAAATTATATAAATGTATACAATGGCAAAATAAGACATGAAGTATATAAAATATATAGTATTTCTACTCTATAGAATATTTGGCAAGATCCCTCATATATACATACACTCACAAATATAGTCTAATAGCAAAGACAAAAAAATCTATTCTATAGAATACATGGCAGCTCCCATATATATATATATTCAATAACAATTAAGATTTAAAAGACAAATATATTTAATCATTTTTGATGATGATTTTTCATGGACAATTACTAGCAATGCTTATTCTAGGATTTGAAAAAAAGTGACTGTGTTGGATCAGTCCCACTTCACTTTACCAATTCCCACACAATTAAACTTTTTGACATCCCCCAAGAAAATGCCTTAGAAAAATTTGTGGATAATGAAGAAATTGCTTTTGACAACCAATTTCTGCATTATCCACAATGCTTTATAACCCTGAGGACAAAGATTTTTTTCAAAAATTTTCATCAATTGAAAATTTTCATCAGCAACTTCTCTGATTTTGGACCAGTCTAAAATTTTATTGTGCAATAATGGGTTAAGTCAGAGGCAATATTGTTGTTGGTAATTAGATGGTAGTCCCTGAAATTTGACTGGAACCATAGTGAATGAAATCTTCTAGTTTATTTTGGATATAAAATAGAAGGGTACAAATGTGATAAAAACAATACATGTCCTATTTCCAAAATAACCTGATGTAGAAAATTTGTGAAAAATAGATTTTTTTAACTGAGTGACTTAGTTAAATTCTCTAGCAAAATCAACTGTAACAGGCTATCAAAGTGCCAAGGTAGCTTGATTTTTCTTCTATTCGTGAATCATTCTGTTCGTTGAAGGTGGGTATGGGGGTATTGTCACAAAATTTCTGTAATCCTGTGATCCCTCACCCTAGAGTAACCAATCTTGTAACTTTTTGTCACATGTTTATATCTCAAAATATCACTATAATTACCCATGAAGACTTTATCACACATTTTCATGCATCAAAGAAATAAAGCTATGAAAAAATTTGTGAGAAAAGAAGATATTGCTTGTTTTCTACCAAATTTGGCCCTTGATTTCATAATGTAATCCAATCATATTTCATAGTCTGTGACCTCCTCGAAATTTGGACCAGTCTGAAATTTTGTGATTTGAGAATGAGTTAACTTATTACAAAACCACAGAAAATTTGGACTAGTCCAAATTCATAAATGTAGCAAGTGATGTTTGTAAGTTTGTTTAAATTGAAAATATGTGTCAAAGAGGTAGGCAACATTGTAGCAAAATGAGGAATTGCTTGTTACAAGCAATTTCTTCATTTTCCACAATGTTTTCAAAAGCCTTTTCTCTTAGGGGCTTCAAAGAGTGCCATAGAATGGGAATGGGTTAGATTATTAATTGAAGTTAGATTGTAAAAAAGCTTTTAACTAGTCGATCACAAACACCCAGTGCAGACGTATGAATCCCACTGGTACCTAATTTTATAGCTGGGAAGGCTGTGGACAGCTTTCAACCATAGTCATGCTGAATTAAATACCTATACATAATGGCTTTGAAATCAAAGGAATGACAGCATTGGTAGATCTTCATCTTCTAAACAACTCTGGCTTAAAGCCGAGAACCAGGAGGTGTGGACATAGATTAGACTGTACTTTTGTGCAGGCTGATCTTTGTCTACACCTCCAGCAAAAACAGTAATATTCCAGGTTCAGTATGACAAGGGTTAAGAATCTTGCTCATGTTCACATCATGAGGATGATGGGGCTGGATTCCAAGACCTCCTGATCACCAGCAAATCACTAACCACTTTGTCACCAAATTTATATAATCCATTATCACACAATAATTTTTTCAGATGCCCAAGAAATATGACTATGGAAAACTTTGTGAGAAAAGGAGAAATTGTACAAAGCAATTTCTCCTTTTCTCACAATGTTTTCTACCTTATTTGGCACTTTGTTGTTTGGACTTTGTTGCACAACTTGCAACTTCTCTTCATTTGGACCATTCTGAATTTTTGGCTGGTAATGGGTTCAAGTGTCTGATCTTGATTGAAAGGACAGTTTTCTTCCACAGGATACCAGAAAATTGGTCATAACTAAATTCATTATCATATCTCTTAACCCATTCCAGCACAAGAAAATTTTAGACTGGTCCAAATTGAAAGAAGCTGCAGACGACAATTTCAAGTTGATGGAATTTTAATTTCTTTTGGGATAGAAAACATTGTGGATAATGAAGAAATTGCTTGTTACAAGCAATTTCTTCATTCTCCACAATGTTTTCAATAGTTTTTTTCTTGTTGGGCGTAAAAAGGAGGGCTTGAGTTGGAATGGGTTAACCTATTCCTACAAAATTCCCCTCAAGAAAAAAAGCTTGGGAAGACATTGTGGGCAATGAAGAAATTGCTTGTAACAATATTTTCTACCCTAAAAAGAGATGTTTTTCTAAATTCCACCAACTTAAAACTGTTGTCTGTGTCATCTTTCAATTTGGACCAGTCTAATTTTTTGGAGTTAAGACCACAGAATATTTAAGATAACATTAAGAATTAGAACACAGGTCACTAAAATCGCACCAGTATAATATGTATAAATGATATAAACAAATGGTCCCTGAAACTCAGCAATAATTCTAGCTATTAATACCACGTAACCATTACAGAGTAGTACAAAAGAATGGCATACTGATGCCATGCTCAGGAACAGGTTCTGCATATTGAACAAGATGTGTTTGTGAAACACAATGCCCCCTCAACAGGACTAAACTATGAAAAGTGTTGTTGACTTGTACATGAGTTTTAATAGAGTATTTTTATGACCCAGCATCGAAAGATCAGTGGCATATTTTTTTACCTTTGTCTGTCTGTCTCTCTGCCATTGAGTCTGTTTGTCTGTCTTAAAAACTTAACAAAAAACCTTAAAATTCCCAATTACTTCCAGCCTATTCAAGATACAATGTTCATATTTGGCATGGTGAAACATCTCCATAATAAGCATCTCCTTATGTCAAGGTCAAGCTCATGTGATAAGGTCAATGTCACATACCAAGGTCAAACATTTAGTCCTGTTGCAGGGGAAATTGTGTTTCACAAACATATCTTTTTTTTTGCGTTTGACCTAGGTATATGACCTTGACCTTCTATGCGGGGCATAAAAATTTGAAGCTGACAAAGAGGTCTAATTCTAACAAAATGAAATAGGAGTTGACTGATAATGATAATACATACCAAGTAAATTTCTTAAATAATAAAAATAAAGAAATACCTTCCCATCCCATTCTCCAAACACTTGCACAAACTCACACACAGTCAAAGGTAACTCTTTATGCCCATTGCCATTTAACCCATTCCCACACAGCAAAATTTTAGACTGGTCCAAATTGAAAGAAGCTGCAGACGACAATTTCAAGTTGATGGTATTTTGAATTTTTTCGTCCTTTTGGATAGAAAATTTTGTGGATAATGAAGAAATTGCTTGTTACAAGCAATTTCTTCATTATTCACAATTTTTTCTACCCCAATAGACAAATATTTTAAAGATATCATCAACTTTAAAGTGTCATCTGCAACTCCTTTGAATTTGGACTGGTCTAAAATTCAGCCGTGTGGGAATGGGTTAAAGCAGTAATTTAGAGCAGTAATTTAGCCTATTTCTGAACAATCCTACATTTTGACGTCAATCGAATGTAAGTTAAGAAAAACATTGAGTGAAAAGGAGAAATTGCATGTAACAAATAACTTCTCTTACTAATTTTCAATAGTTATGGTCAAATACCAATGTGAAATGTGTATGATGGATATTATTTCTGTTTCTGCATTACATTCCATAGATAGAAACTAATTTGTGTTTAAGTTAACCATTTCTTGTTCAATACCTTTTTCCCTGTCATTTTATAATTGAGAAAATATAGTAGTAAAAAGAAATTGCTTGTAACAGGCAATTTCTTCTTTTTCAAAAATATTTTCTGCCCTACTGAATGGTCATTTTTCAAGTTAAAATCCCTTTACATTTTCATCTGAAAAACCTTTGAATTTAGACAGGTATAAATTTTTGCAAACCAGGGAAGGGTTAATATGAAGACTGAAATAAAATATAACATAATAGGAAATACTCTATGAAAGTGGCATTATACAATTTCATCCTGAATAAACCCAACATCATACAATCTCACAATATGACCAACTCGAGAAAAAATTAGCTAGAAAAACCATTGTGTGAAAAGGAAAAATATTTGTATCAATCAATTTCTCCTTTCATTACAAGGTATTCTACCCTATTTAACACTAATATTTACATTCAGATATGCTTTGAAATGTTATCTGCATCTTCTTTCAATTCAGACCAGTCTAAAACTTTGTCATCTGGCAATGCTTAAAGAATGTATAGATAATTTTACAAGAACATATAGCAATATCATAAATATTTGAAAAGAACAGTAAGTTAAGGCAAATAACTTGTGATCTGTAAGTAACAAAATATGTCAGTCCTTACTTGATTGCACAGAACAAGCAAATCTATCTGATAGAAGAACTTTTTATTTCAACATGTTTGTTTGTTTTTTTTGGTCACATCATATTACATTGCATACCTTAAGGCCCGGTCACACAGCCTTTCGCGAGTCGATCACGTGAATGAAACGTGGAGGACTCGCTAATAACAAGTGCGCACACCCGCGAAAAATTTTACAAGTGCTCAGAGCCTGATTCTACTTTTGAGCAGCACAAAAATCAGGCGCGACGGCTACCGTGTGTCGCACAAGAGGTGTAAACGCGGTACAAACGTGGACCAAAAGCGATAACACGTGGTACACTAGCCGATCACAAGTGGACGACAAGTGGTCACTCGCGCGCATACGCAAAATTTCTTCGTGTGATTGCATGTGTAGCACTTGTCACCAACTTGTGATCCGCTTGTCTACAGCGTTCCTTGCACATGTGATAGCGTGTGCTTCGCATGTAAAAGGCTTTCTCAGGTTTTGTGTCACAAGTCATCCGCGGACCATTCGCGTGTTTCCGCGTTGAATCGCAATTGAACCACGACTGATTTGTGTGTTGTCCACGTCCCAATCACGTTTGTACTATAAGTAATTTCTGCTATAAAAAGATCGCGTGAGGGCCAGTTTTCATCAGTTGTAATCAAGACGTTGAAGAGGCAACATGGATCCAGCGCATCGTAATGCTATGGTAATGCTGTTACAACAACATCAGAACCAACTTCTTCAGGTTCAGCAAGCCCTTGATGCCAGAAGAAGAGTGAGGAGAAGACGAAGACGGGATCTGGATCGGTATTGATCCAGAACACCAGGCGCGGCGGCTTTTATACATGCCGGGGGCAGGCGGAGTACAAATGATCGGCACGTGACTCACACGCGGAGCACATGCGTTACACACGTGGAGCACACGTTCCACACAAGGAGCACAAGTGATACACACGCACTGCGTGTGATCACTTGTGACCTCATTTTCTGACTACAAGCACACACAGAGGACTCGTGGTGGACATGCAATGTGTACGCGGAGCACACGCACGTTTGGTCCACTTGTCATTCGCAAGTCTAGCGCGTTTGAGACAATTTAGCTGATTTTTCACCGCGTGCTAAAAAAAGAAAAAAAGTGAAAAATTTGGCAAAATTACACTTGATCGACTCGTGGAAGGCTGTGTGAGCGGGCCTTAAGTTTTATTTCTTGGTAATATTGACAATCAATCGTTAAAGTTTAACCCATTATTATGCGACAAATTTTAGACTAGTCCAAATTCAAAGATGTTGCAGGAGACATTTTTAGTTGGTATAATTCTACCTCTTTATGTTTTTAGAGGTAGAAGACTTTGTGGAACAATAAAGAAATTGCTTGTGCAAAGCTTTTTGAAGTTTTTTTTCTTCGGAGATTTCAAAAAGTGTCTTTGTGTGGGAATAGCTTAATTTTCGTATTTGTTTGGTATTTTCTTTTATTAATCTAGTTTATAGAGTTCTGTTGAAGTAAAATTGGTAAAATGTGAATCAAATGAAACCTATGAGTTCAAACTCACTGAGTATACCCCCTTTCATAAAATCTATCTCTGCATGTCAATATACAGATAAAATAATGAATATGACATGGTAACATTAAGACATGATGAATTATAAACATGAGTACTAAAACCATGGCACCATAGCAAATAACAAAAGACAAGAGCCGTCAGAGACAAAATGACGCTTTTGGACACCCCCCAAGAAAAGCAATTGAGAAAACATTGTGTAAAATGAATTTCTTCATTTTACAAAATATTTTTTACCCTGAAAGTTGACAAAATTTAAAATTTCATAAACTTTGAATTGTCATCTGCAATTCCTATCAATTTGGACTAGTCTAAAATTTGCAGTGTGGTAATGGGTTAAAGTGTCATTTCTTCACTGTTGGCAAATAAAACACTTACAAAGTGATTTGAATTCATGCTTTCATTTCTCTACAAAGCATGCAAAAATGAATTAAAATTACATTGACAGGTAAGTTGAGCAAACTCATGCATTAACCCATTCCTACACAATCCAGCTTTTTGATGCCCCTCAAGTTACAGGCTTTGGTAAAAACTTTGGAAAAAGAAAAAATTGCTTGGAATAAGCAACTTCATTATACACAACATTTTCTAGTCAAAAGACGATTTTTTTTTATAACTTCATCAATATGAAAATGTCTTCTGCAACTTCTTTGAACTTAGACCAGTCTAAATTTTTGTCATCTGGTAATGGGCTAAAATGGTGTTGATAAAGTAACAAAGTAAATACCTTTTTGTACATTCAAATGCTATAGACAAAGTCAATCGACAGATCGCTGGTCAAACCCACTTACGTTTGATAAGGTGTTTTGACCGAGTTATCAAACGACATTTGTATGCAACTTATATTGTCAGGGGCATGAAACAACAGGTAAATCATTGTATTAAGTACAGCTTAACCCTTTCCCGTTTTTGGAAATTTTAGACTAGTCCAAATTGAAAGAGGTTGCAGATGACCATGACAACTGGATGCTATTTGAAATGAACCCATCCTATGTGGTAGAAAACATTGTGGAAAAAGGAGAAATTGCTTGTTACAAGCAATTTCTTCTTTTTCCACAATGTTTTCTCAAGTATAAAATCACAGGAACGTAAAATCCCGTATTTGAACGGGAAAGGGTTAAATAAGCTGCACTTAAGGTGCTTTAGTTACCAAACCAAACACTTAAACGTCCGGTGTTCAACTTTGCCTTCCAGTATAAATAATTTGATTGGTCAATCCATCTTTTGATTGACAGCTGGGGTCCATCAATAACTTCATATATATGTATAACATTGGGTAAAACTAACTAACAAAATATGCATTAAGTTATATCTATTCTAAATGGTTTACATTACCGTTCATGTTATGGCCGTTTTGCTCTGATTTTATTTTTGATTTATGTGCTTTGGAATTAAAATTCCTTAGAATATCATTCTTAAATAATCTCCAAAGTAAAATTGGATTGATAAAATACATAACTATCATTACGATTCCCAGGAAAAATTGGAATAAAAACGTCAGACGCTCTTGTTCTAGATACGCACTCACTCCGACTAGAATAACAGCAGTCAGCCGGAAAATCACAAATGTTATGATGTTTAGAATAATGACAATACGATACAGCCAGTGGTCAAATGGCCATTGGTCAAACTGCATGAGCTTTCGAGCATGAAGAAATATGCTATTGACTTCAGTAAGGAGAGCCATAATAGTGTAACCAACGTTGATTCTGTAGTGAACGCAGTACACAAACGACCAGATCACCTGAAGGAATAGAAATACAGCAACAGATGATATTTTGTAAATACAGTTAATACTTGTGTTAAACAACCACCCAATGGAGAATATATGGGAGATCAGTTTGTCTGCATGAAAAAAATATTCCATGATTCTCACAAATCATATGTTGATGAACTCATTAGAATTTTCTCAATGAGACAAGCCTAATGCAATTCAAAAAAATAAGATTTAGTTTTGATAATTCTATTTGTGAAAATGTCAAATTATGCTGATTGTTTGTTTTTTGAAAAAGAGTTTTGATGTTGGAATGTTGTCAATGAAAGTGGTCGCTTAATAGAGGCTGTCACTTGAGCAAAATTTACAGCACTTAACTTGTAGAAGATGTGTTTATGAAGTATTTATGCCCCAAACAGCATTTTTCAGACCTTTAACATTGATAGATGTCCTTGACCTTGTCTGATGACCTTGAGCTTGGTATCAGCAGGAGCAACTCAAAAAGAGTCGTCATCATCACACTAAATATGAGCATTGTAACCTGAATAATTTGGAAGCTAGAGGGAAAGGTTAAGTCAATTTTTTTAGCAGACAGACAAACACACAGTTGAACACCTGTAAGAAAAGTATACCTGATCTATCTATGCAGGGGCAGAAAATTACACATTTATATTCAATTTTTCAGCTTCCCCATTAGTCTTTACCTAAATCTAATTTTTCTCTATATACCTAGTTACCAAAACATGATGAATAACAACTTCCCAATTAGATATCACCTTCCTTTAACCGATCATTGCACAATCCTGCTTTTTATCCCCCCCCCCAAGAAAAAACTTTGGAAGAAGTTTTGGAAAATGAAAAAATTGCTTGTCTCAAGAAATTTCTTCAATATCCACATATTTTAACTTAATGGACAAAGAACTTTAAAATTCCACCAGCTAAGAATTGACTTCAGTTTCTTTGAATTTGGACTAGCTAGTCTAAAAATTATTGTGGGGTAAAGTGTTAAACAATAAAATCAAATCATATTCTGTAAATTTATCCAACAATGATGAACAACAATTCCCATAGAAGTCTTCTCCTGCTCATAAAAGATATTATCCAATCTTTCATAACATTTTTACCCTAACATGATTTTTAACAGCTTCCAAGCAGTCATCACCATTCCATAAAAAAATGATCCCTTTATACCTACCCAATATCCAGTTTGATATTGTGATCAAATCATTCTCTAAATATCAGTCAAAACATGATGAATATACCTCACCATCAAATTAACCCACTTCCACATAATGATGTTTTTTTGACTCTCAAGAAGAACAATTGTGAAAACAATGTGGAAAATGAAGAAATTGCTTGTTACAAGCAATTTCTTCATTTCCCACAATGTTTTCTCTCCAGAGAGTTGAACAAATCTAAAATTCCATAAATGTTGAATTGTTGCCTGCAACTCCTTTCAATTTGGACAAGTCTAAAATTTTGCCACCTGGAGAAATGGTTTCAACAGTTCTACTATCATTAATTTTCTACACACAATGTACAATATCTACCTACCCCAACATGATGTATAACAACTTCCCAATTACTTTTCACCTTTCCATTAACTACATGATCAAACAGGTCATACCAAAAATAGCCTGAAAATATAAATGAAACACATCCCAATTACAGCCCCTCTTGAAATCCGGTGACATGATCAATACCAGAGAATAATCAGACACTCATTTCTGAACTTCAACTACAGGAACATTGTTAGAAGTTTTCATTACGGAGGGATCGTTAACAACGCCCACTGATTCTGACAGGAAGGAAGACTAAGATATGAAGTGGCATTTTCTTGCATTATTGTTGGTCAGCAATGTGAAACAAAAAACTTAAATGGCTGGGTTGACGACTTTAATAACAATACGACAGCTTTAATCCAGAATTTAACCCATTACCAAACAGCAAAATTTTATACTCTTCCAAATTAAAAGGAGTTGCAGGTGACAATTCAAAGTTTATAATTCTTTTTCATTTTTTGAACTTTTTGGGTAGAAATCACAGTGTAAAATGAAAAAAATGCTTGTTAGAAGAAATATTTTGCCCGGACTCCATATCTCAGTTGTTGTGTGGGAGGTAAACTTCATGCAACTTACTGCACCTACACTGCAAGTATTTCTATAGAACACTTTGATGCCATAAACCATTAAGAAAATTTCAAGGAGTGCAATCATAAGAGAGTTAACTTAAGACCTATTTATTTTCTTACTCATTGCCTGTTAGTTGAGTGTCTTAGGAAAACATTTGCACAACCACTAAAAAGTGTCTTTAAGGCAATTGCTGATTGAAACATAAATGGACATATGAGAAATAGCTTGGATACAATGAAATATTTATGATTTAAATCAGCTACATAGGTTCTAAAAATACATACAGAATCAGGCATATTTCATATGCATATGATTAAAGAGTCAGTCAGATATTTATTGATGTGCAGTTGTTAATTTTCTTTTTAGATACTCCCACCATTTACTTGTTTTACAAATAAAAGTCCACCAGATTATGCTACATACATTATGCCATAATTAATACAATCTTGATGGAGGTCCACCAGATGATGCTATATACAACAAGCTCTAGGACCTTCTGTTTGGGAGAAAAGAGTTTTAAATTTTCACTATACAAGCCCTATGTAAAATTCATGACGTCTGGGAATGGGCTTATTATGATCCTAGGGCCATGGTTTATACAATTTTGATAGAGATCCACCAGATGATGCTACACACCAAATATCAAAGCTCTAGGCCTATCTGTTTGAGAGAAGAAGATCTAAACAAATTTCACTATATAAGCCTATGTTAAATTTGTGACATCCGGGAATGGGCCAATTTTAATCCCGAGGCAATAATTTGTACAATCTTGATAGAATCTACAAGAGGATGCTGTATACCAAATATCAAAGTTCTAGGCCCTCCTGTTTGGGAGAAGAAGATTTATACAAATTTCACTATATAAGCCTATGTTCAATTTGTGACATCCGGGAATGGACTAATTTTAATCCTGAGGCAATAATTTGTACAATCTTGACAGAGGTCCACAAGATGATGCTGTATACCAAATATCAAAGTTCTAGGCCCTCCTGTTTGGGAGAAGAAGATTTTTTAAAAAAATTCACTGTATAAGCCCTTTGTTAAACTTGTGACGTCTGGGAATGGGCTAATTCTGTATCTGGGGCCATGATTTATATAATATTGATAGAAAATCACCAGATAATGCTACATACCAAATATAAAAGCTCTAGGCCCTCTAGTTTGGGAGAAGATTTTTGAAATTTTCACTGTATAATCCTTTGTTAAACTTGTGATGTCTGGGAACAGGCTAATTTTGACCATGGGGTTATAATTTATACAATATTGATAGAGGTCCACTAGATGATGCCACAGACTAAATATCAGAGTCTTTTAATTTGGCAGAAAAAGATTTTCAAAGTTATCACTATGCCCCCCCAGCACGGCCATTTCTTGACAGATTTTTTTTCTTATACAAACTTGATAGTCCTTGCCCTAAAGACTCTAAATATCAAATGTGAATCTAATCTGACAGCTCGTTCATGACATGAAGATTTTCAAAGATGTACCCTTTTTGGCCCCTTATTGGGCCCCAAGGGAAGATAACTCCATGATGTGTACAAATCTGAAGTGCCTTCCCATAAGAATGCTTCCTGCCAAGTTTGGTTGAAATCCATCCAAGGGTTCTTAATAAGTTGAAAATGTAAAAAGTTAACACATGACGCACAGTGCACAATGACGGACAAAACGCAATTGCAATAGGTCACCATGACCTTCGGTCAGGTGACCTATGAATCCTTTGGCTCAAATCACCTAATAGACTGGTTCTCTACTCACCTAAGGAAGAAGCCACCACAGAATATGTGAACCAGTCACAGTAGAGGATCATATCGGTTAACATTTCTTGTCGGAACACAAAACTGAAATCAATTGTAAACAATAGTAAGCTTTCTTAAAATTCGAATTATTTTTGATTGTATGCAGTTTAATGCCACTTTCAACAGTATTTCAGTTATACCGTAATTGCTGATACACCTAACTAAGGCTTCCAGTCACTTCTCCACCAGTAAAACCACAAAACTTGATACAAACCACCAGCTGCTCATCCCACTTAGGTTTACTTCTTATTCTATGTCCATTGGTGAGTGAAACGATGCATGTGGCGATGAATTTTGTCAAAGGCCAGATAAAATGTTGGCCAAGCCGGTGTTCAAACTCACAACCCCAGGACTGACAACAAAGCCTAACTAACTGAAGCTTACTGGGCTCAATAAATAAATATTCAGCAGGACAAGGGTTAACCCATTCCTACACAGCAAAATGTTAGACTGCTCCAAATTGAAAGTAATTGCAGGCAACAATTCAAAGTTTATGAAATTTAAGAATCTTTTTACTTTTCGGGTAGAAAACATTGTGGATAATGAAGAAATCGCTTGAGAAAAATGAAAGACCTAAATCGAGAATAGAAAAGATTGCTTCTTAACCCTTGTCCTGCTGAATATTTATTATCTTTTTACTATTTCCCCAACTTTGACATAGATATATCAATGTAGCTTTCAAAGATTTACTCAACACAACAAAAACAAGCAGTTTGTATAGGCTAAGATCGGACTGAACATCTATGTATTAAGTTATTTCGAAAACATTCAATTCATTTAGAAGATACACTCCAGACAAGAAGAGGAAACAAACCAAATAACCACACATAAACAGACAGAGATAACTCTATATGCCGGTCTTCATTACATGGTGAGGGCATAAAAAATATTTAATCAAAATCAAGTGCTTTCAGACCCTTGATTTTCATGCTTTTCTCATGAAAGGATTTTACTCAGTATGACAAGGCTTAATCAGATACAAAAAAATTAAGTTCATATAGTTTTGTATACCGGTAAATGATATTATTAGTAGCATTACCAACACTAAACTAGACATAAACCAAAAATTACTGTGAGAAATAATCATTGTAAAAGCACGAAAAATTAATTAAGGTTCTTGCCACAAGGGCACATGCAGGGAGATACTGGACATACAATTTTTGGGTACTTGATGGTGGAGGAAACCCAGATAATTCCTACAAATTCAATAAGAGTTTTCCAAATTCATGTCATAGATTGCTCTTTTGAAAGTGGAAATATATTTCAAGTTCAAGGTTAATACAAACTGTAGTAATAGGGATACAACACAATGTAAATGTTTTTGCATGAAGGCAAAGACATGCTGTGTGGCCTCAATGGTTCAAAAGTTAAGTACACACCTCAGACCTGAGGTCTCAACTTTGATTACCGGAAGAGATTATTTATCTTGACTCCATCATTGGCCCACACAATTGGCATGAGTACTGCTGTATTCTTTAGGAAACAGAATCACGAGGATAAATTTAGATTGGAAGAACTTGTTTCCCAATCAGTGTCCCATCACAAGAAAACAACAGTTGAGAAAAGTCTATAAAAATACTCTAGAGTTTTTCCCAAAATAGCCCAACTACCAATGAGCTAAGTCACAAAATGAGCGTTGGTTACTATTGGAACTTAACCGATTAACCAAGATTCATTTATTTATGCCCTAGAGTTATGGAAAACTGTGTGTGTAAGGTGAAATTGCTTGCCACAAACTGTTTCTCCTTTTCTCCCTATTTTTTATCTTATCTCACACCTATCCAATTTTTTATTTTAGTGCACTTTGAGATGTTGTTGACAAAATTCTTCCAACAAGTATCAGTCTAAAATATTGTTGTTTGGTAATTGGTTTATGGAGAAAATAATTAACAAGGGTCCTATCTAAAAGAGAAACAAAAGCAACTTGAAGTGCGGGTTTTGGTGGAAATGAGCAAGAGCTTCAAAAAGAGGTACAAATATGCTGGAAGGGTGTTGTCAGAAATGTATTTATATTCCTTTTTTTTTTAAATTGTTAAAGGGAAGTTTTGAGCTGTTTTTAATTTTACATGAAGGGTAATACAAATTCTGTATTTTTTCAACCAATTAGATAATTTATTTATAACATGACGTAATTTTGAGCATATATCCAAGGTTTTGTTATAAGTAGGTTGTCGTCTGTTTGTACATCTGTGTCAGCTTCCTCTTAATCCTAAAACTTTAATTTTTGTTATATCTCTGTTATTAACAAATACAATCACTTGAAAACATTCACTAGAAACTCAAAGTACATGTATATGTTAACTATCAAAAGATCAATTTTCTCTTACAAGGAGAAAACTCTGAATGAATTCAATTTAACAAATTACGCCCAATATTTGACTAACAAGATTTAACCAATTATCAAGCACTTGAACACCATGCAGTGTTCTTGTTTTAGATAAATTGCTAATAATTGTCTACTTTTGATATTCAGTGAACAATCAAGGCTCGTTTTCAGGTCTCTCTCTCATTTAAGGATGACAAAGTTAGTAGTCTCTTGGAGCTTGCTTTGAGACCTCTCTATCTCATATAGGAATAACCAGGATTAGTAGTCTCTTGGAGCTTGTTTGAAGGTCCCCCTCTCTCTCTCATTTAGGAATGACAAAGATAGTAGTCTCTTGGAGCTTGTTTGCAAGTTTCTCTCTCATTTAGGAACAACTAAGTTAGTGGTCTCTTGGAGCTTGTTTGCAGGTCTCTCTCATTTAGGAATGACAGAGTTAGTAACCTCTTGGAGCTTGTTTTTAGGTCTCTCTCTCTCTCATTTAGGAATGACTAAGTTAGTAGTTACTTGGAGCTTGTTTATAGGTCTCTCTCTCATATAGGAATGACAAAGTTTAGTAGTCTCTTGGAGCTTGTTTTCAGGTGTCTCTCTCCCTCTCTCATTTAGGAATGACTAAGTTAGTAGTCTCTTGGAGCTTGTTTGCAGGTCTCTCTCTGATATAGGAACAACAAGGATTAGTAGTCTCTTGGAGCTTGTTTGCAGGCCTCTCTTTCTCTCTCTCATTTAGGAATGACAAAGTTAGTGGTCTCTTGGATCTTGTATTCAGGTCTCTCTCTCTCTTTTAGGAATGACTAAGTTAGTAGTCTCTTGGAGCTTGTTCGCAAGTCTCTCTCTTTCTTTTTCTCTCTCTCTCATTGCATGTGTCTGTTCCTCACTGTATGTCATCCTCATTCTCTCTCTCTCTTTATTCTGTCACTCTCTCTTTTCATCACTGCTTTATTGTGATCTGTGACATTTGTGAAGTGCTGGTAGATGAGCAAATAGATGTTAGTGCTGTGAACTTTTTGTGTTCAAAATGAAAATTGCAATTAGCTGTTTCACATGCGAATATTTTTTCCATTATACCAAATTGAAAGAGGATACAGACAACAATTGTTTATTTATCCGTTTCCAAAAAAACCCAAAAATTTAGATTGGTCCAAATTGAAAGAGTTGAAAGAAATATTGCAGAAAAAAAATCTAAATTGATGGAATTTTAAATATCTTCATACAATTGCGTAGAAAATAGTACGGATAATGTAGATACATCTTATAACAAGCAATTTCTTCATTTTCAACGATGTTTTTCAAAGCTTTTCTCTTGAGGGTGATAAAAAAATTGGGATCATGTGGAAATGGATTAATTGAATACTAAGAGTAAATTGGGTAGAAAATATTGCCAGTAGAGGAGAAATTGCTTGTTGCATTTTTCTTCTTATCTCACAATGTTTTGATAGTTACTTCTCTTCAAAATATTTTCTTGAGTGGTAAGGGGTTAAAAGTGTCTGTGACCATGTGATAATTAATTTCAGTTGCACAGTCGAACCTCATTTATCAAGAAACTGAAAGCAAATGTTCCCTGAAAATACAAACAAGTACATGTATGATTTACCTTCAGTTGTGTCTATCAAATCATGCACTCTGATTGGCTCAATTTGTTTCATACTTCCATGAAAGTAGAATTTCACTAAGGAACTATTTTTTATGCTCTAGTACACAGAAGTTTCATAAAACTCTCTCAAACTGGTTAAGTCCTTGCTTATTTATAACCAATTACCAGATAACAATTTTAGACTGGCCCAAATTCAAAGAAGTTGCAGACTACAACTTTTAGTAGATCTATGAAATTATTAAAATCTTTTTGCCTTTTGTGTAAAAAAAAAAAGTGTGGATAATGACAAGCGATTTCTTTATTTTCAACTTTGTTTTGTATTTTCTTTTTCAACAGGGGCAGAAAAATGTAGAATTCTGCTAGAATGGATTGATATCATTTTATTACATACTCATACATTGATAAGTTTAAATTGTAAGAAATGATGAGAACATTTTTTTTTCATTGAGACATGAAAATAAGACCTAATGAAATCAAAAACATAATGACACTTTTGTCTGAATCTGCTTTACAGCTTCATGCAGTGTTATTAGGTCTTAAGTTTCATACATCCAACAATTAAAAAAAGAATGCTCTCCAAATCTTAAATACAGATGGGTTTTATATTCATGTACTAACCATTATCTGGAAATGGGTGTCATGTAATCAAAAATATCAAATTATTTGTTTTTATTTCATATTTTTATAAAGTCTGGTATTGCTTTAACAAAATGGTGAAAAATTATTTATTCTAACCCATGACCAACAAAAATTTTTGACTGGTCCAAATTGAAAGAGGTTGTAGACCACAATTCAAAGTGCAAGAAAACTGGTAAATTATTGCTAAGGGTATTGCTGTTGCAATCATTGTGAGTAGAGGAAAACTAATTTGAAAGATATAAATTTCTCATTTTCCAATAATGTTGTTGGAAAAATTCACAGGAAGTGTATGGAAATGTGTCAAGACACCTGATTTACCCTTTCCCACACAGTGAAATTTTAGACTGGCCTAAATTGAAGAAGATGCAGACGACAATTATTTTAGGTTGATCAAATTCTAAAATTTCTGTAGAAAACATAGTAAACATTGAAGAAATTGCTTCAAACAAGCAATTTCTTCTATGTCCACAATGTTTTCCATGTTTTTTTCTTGAAGGGTGTAAAAAGGAGGGCATGTGTGGGAATGGGCTAAGAGGAAATTTTGTTTTCTTTGTGTAATGAAAAAAGCAAATTTTCTAGAGTCGCAATATTTCTAGTTCATATATGAATATGATTTACCCATAAACTGACAACAAAATTTTAGAATGGCCTATAAAGATACTGACATCACTTTAGTGCCTTTAACTAAATAGGGTAGAAAAAATTGTAAGGGAAGAGAAATCAATTGTCTCTTTTTACTACAAGATTTTTCAAGTGGTCTTTCTTCAACTCATGAAAAGGTGGTGTTTATGTGGTGATGAATTGGCCCATTACCGAACAGTAAAATATCAAACAGGTCAAAGTTGGTGATAACATTGGTTTATATTTGTAAATAACTGACCAATGTTTTATGGAAGTTTATGCATTATGTCATTCATAATGTTAAGCCTGCTCTTTGATGAAAATTTAAAAAGGGTATTTACCCTGATGTCTTTTTTCAACAATTTAATCCATTTTTCTCACAATCCCACATTTTCATGACTTAGATTTACAAAAAAATCAATATTTTGACTTAACCTATACCACATGGCAAAAATTCAGACTTTCTCAAATTGAAAGAAGATGCAGACAACAATTTCACGTAGATGAAATTTTGAAAATCTTTGTATTTTTTGTGAGAAAACAATATCTAAGCAATAATATATAAGCAATTTCTTTATTTTCCACAATGATTTCCAAAGCATTTCTCTTGACATTTAAAACCTTCATTGTGTGCGAGTGTGTTAAAATGACAAACACATTAAGTTGTAACCTACCAATATAAAACAGCAAGTCCAACAAGATCTGCATGAATCCACGACACATAAGTATTTCTCCATCTCCAAACATCTGTCTTCAACTGTTTTGGTGGACCCAGAACTATTGTGAGACCGTTGACACACAAGAAGAAGAAGAAAGACGCGACCATTGTCCAATAACCTTGAGACAAAGTAACATTGTCTGATCCTTTGTAGGTATATGCATCAAATACGGCTGAGTCATCCAGGCTCCCCATCTTGATTGACGACAACTTTTTGGTCAATCTGGAATTAATTGATTTCTTTTTCTTAACCCTTTTCCACATGACAAAATTTTAGACTAGTCCAAATTTAAAGGAGTTGCAGACGACAATTCAAAGTTAATAAAGTTTAAGATTTGTTCAACTTTACGGGTAGAAAATATTGTGTAAAATGAAGAAATTGCTTGTTACAAGCAATTTCTTAATTCTACACATTTTTTTCCCAATTATTTTTCTTGAGGGGCGTTCAAAAGAGTCACTTTGTGGGAATATGTTAAAACAATTCACAAATTTCCATATACCCTATTTCTCCTAATAAACATTCAGAACCATATAGTTTCTAACCAAGTGATATTTACAAAGATGTCCCTCTGATTTGAGGATTTTTATCTTTACACAATCTTTTACACAATGGTTTGGAGGACACTATCCTCAAATTAGAGGAAATGAAAACAGAAATATCACTGAGACAGAATTATCTGCAAGAATATAGGGTACAAAATAAGAGCTCACTGTCTGTATTTTGCCCTGCTCTTTGAAGTCAAACTGAAATTGACCAATAGCGTCTGTCCATAAGAGTATCAATCGAAAAATCAAATAAGTGGCTTAGATCAGAAGCCAACATTGAACTCCGACATTGAGTGACATTTAAACGATGAAATTTTGTTGGTTTGGTGACTTAAACTTCGCAGCTACAGCTTGAAAAAGGTGTAGTTTCTACATTTATATCACCAACCATGATTTTAAAGCGGAACTACCTGTCAGTTGGCAGGGTCACTGAAATCATTGGGCAGAGCCAACAATCTGTCAATTATTTGATTCAGTGAAAGATCAATTTATCTTTCATTGAGTTAACATCATATTAGAGACGCTTGAGTGCCTGATTGCATCCATCAACCTGAATTTACATGTATTTGTTATCAAGCTAATTTACTTTTCTCTAAACATAGGAAGAAACTCATTTCAAAGAATAACAAGACATGTTTGTGAAACACATTGCCCCCGCAACAGGACTTAACTATGCAAAGTGTTGTTGACTTGATGACATATCATCATGCAAAATATGAGAATTGTGTCTTGAATAGTCTGGTATTAATTGGCTATGTTAAGTTTTTATGTTAAGTTTTGCAGACAGACAGACAGATCAAGAGACGGACAGATAGACAGACAACTGTAAAACAATATGCCCTCCCTTTCAATGCAGGGCCATAAAAAGTATTAATTCTATTTTTTTTTTTCACTTTATCAGAGGCAACTTTCATTTATGGAACAGAATTAATATTCTCAGTCAAGAAGTATCAATTATTTCCATTGCACCACTATGTGAATTGAACCTAAAATTTGGCCAATCTTCCTAAGCTTTATCATCAAACCTATTAACCTTTGTCATGCTGTGTTAGATCCTAAACAGAATTGCTTTAAAATCAAACGACTGACAGCACTGGAATGTCTTAATGAAGGTCAATACTCCTTTTGAAAATTGATTATTTAAACAGCTCTGGCTTAAATGGGACAAACAGGAGGTATAAACAAAGATCACTTATGTGCAGACTGATCTTCGTCCAAACCTCCTGTTAAACCAGGAATATACCGGGTTCAGCATGACAAGGGTTAATATTCTTAAAAAAAATCTGACAAAGGATCACCAAAAGATCATTCCAGAAAAATTTGATTGAAAACCATCCTCCAGCTCTAAGAATAAGATTTCAAAATTTTCAATATAAACCATAATAATCATGGACATAAGTCCCACCCATAAAATCCTTGTTTTTTTACCGAGCCATATTCTATGAAGGAATCTGACAAAGAGTCACCCAAGGATTATACCCTATAGACAGGTTTTCTAGAAGAAGATTATTAAAGTTTTCACTATGCACCACAATATGGAAATAAGTCCCCCCCCCCTGTAATAAGCAAGGTTTTTCCAAAAATTCAGAATTCTTTCCATAAATCTGATAAAGGGTCACCAAATGATCCTTCTGGTAAAATTTGATTGACATCAATCAGCAGGTTTCTCAGAAAAAAAGATCCTCAAAATTTTGACTATGTACCATTCATGGAAATAAACCCTGTCTATATAAACCATGTTTTTCATCCAGTCAATTGTTTTCAAGGAATCTGATAAAGGGTCAACCAATAATCATGAAAATGAAATTTGGTTGACAACCTTAACACATTCCCACACAATGACGCTTTTGGACACAAAAATAATCAAGAAAACATTGTGTAAAATGAGGAAATTGCTTGTAAGAAGCAATTTCTTCATTTCACACAGTGTTTTCTATCCAGAAACTTGAACAAATGTAAAATTTCATAAACTCTCAGCATTCAATCTAGCTTTGTATCATAGGGGGCCCAATGAATGGGCCCATGGCTCTTGGTCAAGTGGGTCATGCGATACAAATACATAGACAAACTAATGAAGGTTTTAAATGTAACAAACCATAACAATTTGAAAATAAATATATTGTTTTGAACAAAATAAATCTACTAGAAAAAGTTAAGACAGTACTTCATTCAGAGAAGTCTTATTGAATGTGTGATTGAAGTGTGCCATTTGGATCAAGTCTTCATGTTGAAGGGGGTCATTTTGGATTTTAGAGGGTCATTTTAGCCATGGCCCTCTCTAGATTGAACACTGAACTCTAAATTGTTGTCTGTCACTTCTTTCAATTTGGACCAGTCTATTTTTTATGAGTAGTAATGGGCTAACTCATTTTCAGATGGCAACATTTTAGGCAGGTCCAAATTGAAAGGAGTTTCAGACACAATTTCAAGCTAGTGAAATTTTGAGCCCTTTCACCTTTCAGTTAGAAAACATTGTGGACAATGAAGAAATTACTTGTAGCAAACAATTTCTTTATTTTCCACAATATTTTCATAAGCTTTTTTTTCTTTGGGAGTGTCTAAAAATGAGTAATAGAGTTAACCCATTACCACACAATCCCTCTTTTATACACTCCTAAACAGAAGGAGCTTTCTAAAAAATTGTGGCTAAGGTCCACAATGTTTTTCTGCCCAGAATGGATTCCTTAAATTTCACCAGCTTTAATTTTTTGGCTGCTTCATCTTTCAATTTGGACCAGTCTTAAGTTTTGTCAAGTGGGAATAGGTTAACACTGTAACATTTACATTACTATGGTTTGAAAAAGCTGCAGTATCCATGTTAAAGTTGCCAATGACTAATGAAAATACTTGAAAATAAACATGGAGGTCTACATTCACCTCTGGTTTAAATGAAATATTTTATTGGCCAAATAAAATATTGATAGACAGCAGTGATCCATCAATTGTAGGACTCAGTACATGTAATTAACCCTTTCCCATTCATGTAGAAAAAGAAGAAATTGCTTGTTACACAAGCAATTTCTTCTTTTTCCACAATATTGTTCACCCTACTGAATGATTATTTTTCAATTCAAATCTACATACTTAAATTTTTTGCAAAATGATTGAATTTGGACAGGTCTAAATTATAGCAAAACAGGAAAGGGTTAAGGTATAAAATATTGTCATCTGGGGTACATTTGTTTACCCTTTGCCACATATTCCTGTTTATAGATGTAGTCTGATGAAAAAACTATAGGAAAACATTGTAAGAAAAAGAAAAATTTCATGTGACAATGAATTTCTCCTTTTCCCCAAATGTTTTCTACCCTAAGAAGCACTTATTTTTTGAGTCAAACAATGTTTGAATTGAATTCTGCAACTTTCAATTTTGACCTTATCAAAATTTTACTGCCTATAAATCACTTCACCAATTTCATTCTGAAAAAGCTAAGAAAGTTCAAACTCTTACCTACATCCCATGTACTAACAGTAAATAGTTCTGATATCAATAAATATAAATGAATGGATCACAGGTTTTGCTTTCTAGGTCATTCACTTGTTTATTATTAATCAAACAGTCCATCCTTAACTGGGGACTTATCTTTCATACCATTTTTTATTATTATACATTTGTGGTTTCCAGGTTGGAAAAAGGAGAAAAGCATTCTATTCATTTCATTTCACTCTAAATGAAAATGGCATATGAATGTACTTCAGTCATGCACTATTTAGCAAACCATTAAGGCATGTGTTTAAAAGCGGTGAAATAAAGATGATCTTAAATTGATAAAATCGAAAATTCATCTTAGTATAAAATGGAAATGTATACAATAAATTTGATATTGAAGAGTTACAGAATTACAGATTACCGTAGTGCTGAATAAAACCATTCCCAGACGACAAATTTTAGACTGGTTCAAAGAAGTTTCAGATGACAATGTCAGGTCAATAGAAATTCTAGCATCTCAGTAATTCTGGGTAAAAAAACAATGTCGAAATTTCTGCATTTCTCACATTGTTTTCGAGAACTATTTTCTGGAGGGGCGTAAAAAGGCGGGTTTGTGCTGGAATGAGTTAAACCATTTAATAATGCATTTCCACAAAACCCAAGTTTTTATGCTGGTCAAGATGAAAAAGCTTGGCAAAAAATTAAGAAATTGCATTTAACAAGTAATTTCTGAATTTCTCACAATGTTTTCTTCTCAAAAAGAAAAGCATTCTTAAAATTTCAGGGACTAAATACAGAGCTAAATATTATAGAGGGCATAATTCATATATCAGATTTAAATATTTCATCGTTACTGCGATAAACCCTGTGTTGTGGGCACTCATTTGAATCTTCTCTAAGAAAAGAGGATTCAAACAAGTACACACAATATACAGGTTTGTTGAGAAATAAGGATTTTAGAAAGCTGTTACCCCCTCTTATCTAGACCTCTGTAAACATTGATGTCAGCAACTTCTTTGAATTTGGACCGATGATTTGTTTGTATGGGGTATATAACACCACTTTTAATAGTGTTTCAGTCATATTATGGAGGCTGGAGCACTTTACCATGGATTCCTGGTATTTCTCACACCAGTACTACCACTACATCCTTTCAGAGCATCCAGATGCTCATCCCACTTAGGGTTATGATTATCCAAAATTTGTGGGAGATAAATGTCGGGAAAGGATGATTGCAGCAATCAGGGATCAAACCCTGGATCTCATGATTATGAAGACAAATGGAAATGCTGAAATAAATTTCAATTGGCTACAAGCATACAAAGAGTTTTCATTCACCCTATATTGGTTCCAATACAGAGCATCAGAATTTTGATTGTTTGCATAATCACACTGGTCAGTGATGTCATTGACAAGGCATCCCATTGGGTGATATGATTTGAAATTTAGAATGTTAATGACAATGACAGATTACATCCCTAATAGCTGATAGACCAACATTATTGCTGACTGGATAGGAAATAGCAATTACCGTACATCTATATAGAGAGCCATTATATGTAAATTTAATTTCTTTTTTCCTATCAACCCATAACTAAATACAAACTGAAACATTCAGACAGAAAAATAATTATCCCTTGTCATACAGAATGATAGCCTTATTAAAATTTATATTTAAAATTAAAGAAATTTAAACAATAATGACCTTAATTGTGGATCAGCATTTCTTTTGTTTAATAATTTCAGAAACAGCCCTGGCTCAAAATGTCAAACAGGTAGTGTGGATTAAAATAAGACTGCATAAGCGCAAGTTTATTGTCTTTTTAACCTCCTGCTGAAGCAGAAAAATTGCGTGTTCCTCATGACTGTGGGTAAGGGTTAACCCTTTCCCGTTCAAATATGGGATTTTACGCTCCTGTGATTTTATACTGGAGAAAACATTGTGGAAAAAGAAGAAATGGCATCCAGTTTTCATTGTCGTCTGCAAACTCTTTCAATTTGGACTAGTCTAAAATTTCTAAAAACAGGAAAGGGTTAACCCATTCCAACACACTGACGCTAGTTGATACCCAAGAAAATAAGGTTTTGAAAACATTGTTGAAAATGAAGAATCTGCTTGTTGCAAACAATTTCTTCATTATCCACATTTTTTTCTATCCCACAGGGAAAAAATCCAAAATTTCATTAACTATATTTATTGTCTGCAACATCTTTATATTTGGACCACTGAACCAGTCTAAAATTTTGGCATCTAGTAATTAGTTAATAGACAACTAAGGATTGCACTGCCAGTAAGTACCTGACATTCTTCTCATCTTTTGTGTGCTGTAAGTGAATGAAATATAAAAGTAAACAAGAGGGCCAGTGGCCCTGGCATTCACCTGAGATAAGGCTCTCAGGGTTTTGACGCACAGAAATTCAAAAAGAAGCAATTTTGACGCTCGGAAATTTGTCACTGTGCGTCATTTCGACCCTCGATAATTAGCAGCCGTGCGTCTAGGGTCATCATAAGTATGCCAAAATTATTGAAAAATGGTTAATTGATTATGAAAATATACACCCCTATCAAGGATAACACCAAGCTTGATTGGTAATTAACACTCTCGAGTGATGGACATGCATTGGCGATCGTAATTGACACCTTTCAAATTAATGATGAAACCCGTTTTCAGAGTATTAATCCCACTGAAATTTACTTATTTGCTATTTCTTTTATAAAAAGCTCAGAGAATGTGATCAAGCAGTAAAATGAAACCAAAAATAAGTTGTCCAAGAAATGTCATTGGTTTTCGTGCATAAAATCGGCACTTCTAAAAAATAGAAATAATCTTTTCCTCTTAGTACTTTTGAGATTTTCTAAAACTGATTCAAACTAATAATATATATATATATATAAATACTTAAGTTTCCCTAAAATTCATCTTATATTGTAAATAGAATACTGTCAGATTGGAGGAATGTTTCAATCTGAGACAGAGTTTATCCTAAGGCACCATTGCTAAAAAAAAAATTAATAAATAAACACTTTTAAGGCGCCATTGCTTAAATAAAAATATAAACACCTTTAAAGCACCATTGCTAAATAAGTTATAAACTTTTTTTTTCTAAATTGCTCGGGGGGAGGGGAGAGACATATTGCATTTTGACTCTTGGGATTTCAATTTTGACTCTTGGAAATTTTGGCCCAAGGGTCAATGACTCTTGACTTTTGGGAACTAATGAAAACCCTGGCTTTTTTTCTTCAAAGCCTTATACTAACTGGGTCTGGAGAAGACCCCCTTTAAAGTTTTTACTAAACTCAACTTATGTTGCCATGGCAACGAATGCTTTTAACTGATTTCAAATCTTTTAGTAATTATTAAAGGGGGGGCAACCAAAGAGACATTTCCGCCAAATTTGGTTGAAACTGACCACATAGTTCGGAAGAGTTGCCTTCTTTATTTCTATATAGACCAAATCAACCCAGGGCTCTGAAATGTTAACAATTTTGAAAGAGGTCAATCTACTGATGCTTCATGCAAATATCAAGATTCTAAACTTCTGGGTCAGGACGAGATAATTTTATAAAGTTACTTTTTTAAATTTTACATTTGTTGTCATTGCAACAAGAGCATTTAATGGATTTCTATTCTTTGGTTGAAATTGGCCCAGTGGTTTGAGAGGAAATGTCATTTCTAAGTTAGCCACAGACCCCATGCCCCTTGGGTTCCTCCTCTGTGAACGTGGTGTAATGGTTTTAGTAATTCTGAAAGGTTAATATAATGATGTTTCATGCAAAATATCAAGGCTCTACGCCAGGAGATGATTTTCAAAGATTTTTTTTAAATTCAGTTTTGTTTCCATGGCAACCAGAGTTTTCAACAGATTTCAATTCTTTAAGCAATTTTCAAAAAGCGGTACCTAAGGAACATTTCTGCAAAATGTGGTTGAAATTGGCCTAGCTGTTTTGATGGAGATGCCGTTTTAAAAATCCTTCTTTTTTCTATATACGCCACACTTCCCTTGGGTTCTGCCCCTGGGAACCTGAGGGGAATGATTTTAGCGATTCTAAAAGGGGTCAATGTACTGATTCTTGAAGCAAAATATCAAGGCTCTACTACTGTATGGAGAGTAGACTGTTCTCCAAACAAAAATTTTGCAAACGTAAATATTTCTAAAACCCATTATGAGACTTCAGACGGGTCCAACATAAAGAATGCTGCAGACAACAATCATATGGAGGTTGTAAAGAAAAAAGATGAAAAATAGGATAAAAATTACAGTGCAAAAAAGAGAAATTGCTTCTTTGATCAACACAAGAAAAGTAATTTTAGGGCAGAAAACATGATGCATAGTCAACAACAGTTATGCATGTAAATCATTTCTAAAGAATATGTATATCAGTGCTCCAGATAATTTCAAGAGGCATCAGTACTGTACTGATCCAAATAATTTTAAATCAGTACTTTATATGAGGATCAGTACCAGCATATTTTTTGTATCAAATAAACAGAAGGAATATCAAATTTCGTTTCTTTCGTTTATTAAGTAACCTTTTAATCAAAACTGAGCTCTTTAACAGTATTTCAGTCATATCGTGGCGGCTGGAGCACCTAACAGTGGATTCCTGGTATTTTTCACACCAGTACTACCACTACATCCTTTCCTAGCCTCCAACTGCTATCCCACTTAGGTTTACGATTATCCACCCATTGGTGAGAGACAATTGTCGGAAAGAATATTTGCCGCCGCCGGGGATCGAACCCATGACACCAATGATTGAAGATTGGGTGTCTGACGCGCTACCGACTACAGTCAGTATCTGCAAATCAAAATCTGAGCTATAGAGCTCTCTGTTTGATTGATTGATTGAATGGGGTTTAACACCGCTTTTAACAGTATTTCAGTCATATCGTGGCGGCTGGAGCACCTAACAGTGGATTCCTGGTATTTTTCACACCAGTACTACCACTACATCCTTTCCTAGCCTCCAGCTGCTATCCCACTTAGGTTTACGATTATCCACCCATTGGTGAGAGACAATTGTCGGAAAGAATATTTGCCGCCGCCGGGGATCGAACCCATGACACCAATGATTGAAGATTGGGTGTCTGACGCGCTACCGACTACAGTCAGTATCTGCAAATCAAAATCTGAGCTATAGAGCTCTCTGTTTGATTGATTGATTGAATGGGGTTTAACACCGCTTTTAACAGTATTTCAGTCATATCGTGGCGGCTGGAGCACCTAACAGTGGATTCCTGGTATTTTTCACACCAGTACTACCACTACATCCTTTCCTAGCCTCCAGCTGCTATCCCACTTAGGTTTACGATTATCCACCCATTGGTGAGAGACAATTGTCGGAAAGAATATTTGCCGCCGCCAAGGATCGAACCCATGACACCAATGATTGAAGATTTGGAGTCTGACGCGCTACCGACTACGCTATGGCGGCGGCCTAGCTCTGTTTGAAGGAAATTAGACAATATGACATTTTATAAACACGAGTATCTACCGTAGTAGACACCCAAACTCTTCCTTAACTTCTACGAATCTTCTGGAATCGATTTTACATTCTACTCGGCAACAAAACTTTTAATATATTTTCACTTATATTTTGTGACACAAATTCCATTTAATTAAGCAAGAAATCACTTCTATCCAGAATCATTGCTGATTTCTCGTTTCAAACAGATGTCAAAACTGGCGAGAGAGTGAATCAATATATACGTATTACGCCCTAAACTAACCATGCCTTAGAAAATGTTTCTCCACGATGGAGCAAACATTTCCTCTATAATTGGTCTTATGATCTCTTCTGGCTTTTGGAGGGATTTGTCCGCAGACGACTGAAAAAACTCGTCAAAGTTTTCTGTCTCGACATTTTGCGATTAAGTCAGTTGGAACGCCTGGTTTCACATCGCTCACGACATTAATTTAGAAAGAGATTCAATGCCGGGTACGGTGTCGGGTCAAAAAGGCCCAGTGACAGAAAGGCCCAGTCCAAAAAGGCTCACTCTTAAAACTGACCAAAAAAGCCCGGTCCAAAAAGGCCCAGACCAGAAAGGCCCACTATTAAATTTGACCAAAAAGGCTCACTAACCTATCTTAAAGATTTGACATTAATTTGACTATTAAAATATGTATTTCTTTTGTTTAAATTTTAAACTGACTTAAAATTGATCAGTGTAAAATTAAACACTTTTCAGTATGAATTAAAGAATGACACTTTTATGTTTATTACCTGTATTGAAAGGTGTTGGCATAAAGAACCAATTATAATAAGTATATTGATAAAGTATGGTTGCTTCTGAAATGTAGTTTCTTCTTTTTCCAAATGGTTTTCTGTCATCATAGCAATGTTTCTTGAAACCAAGGTGTTGTTAAAAATTGCTAATTCTTTTCTATAATGATGGATCATTTGAGCAAGTCCTTAAATATTATGCTCATGAGTGGTACTATAAGTTGATAAAATAAGAATACTTCTTAATATATATATTTCTTCTAACAGTTGAGTTAAATACATGTATAATTAGACTGACTTGCTATTCTCTTACATGTATATGTGGGCCTTTTTGGACTGGGCCTCTCTGGTCAGTTTTGAAAGTGGGCCATTTTGGACTGGGCCTTTTTGACCCGGGCCTTTTTGACACTGGGCCTTTTTGTACACTGGGCCTTTTTGTCACTGGGCCTTTTTGACCATAATACCCAGTTACCACCCTTGTTGACAAAAATTTTCCCATGGTCTGCATTCCAATGTCACGGAAAGAGACGGAAGAAGGATCGGTAATTAGGATAGCATTCGGCAATCCTCCGGCGATCTTCGAAGTCTCCGATCTAGGTATGGAATCAGCTGAGTTGTGACGAATGTTAGGATAGGCGATCATTCGGCAATCCTCAGGCGATATCCGAAGTCTCCGATCTATAGATTTAGGTACGGAATCGGCTGAGTTGTGACGAATGGATTGGCAATAACAAAGTAACAGGGATTTTAAATAGCCGAGTAATTACATGAAATGCTACAAAAGTAAGTTCCCTTTTGTTTACGTGTTCGTACCTAATAATGTCCGTACACATGATTAACGGTCCGTAACTTGTACGGCAATTCGCTGAAAAATATGCGTAACCAGCCAATTTATGTCTGTAAATTACGGAAAAACGGACCTTATCTGGAGCACTGTATATATTTAAGGCAGAGTTGAATCAGCTGAGATGACCTTGGCCAAATTATCTGACAGCATAGTGGATGTAGATTTGGTAAATGGTTTTAACCTATTTCCACATAAGGATGCTTTTTGACGCCCCTTTAGAAAAGGTGACCGGGCAATTCGGCCCATCGCCAACTTGGCCCAACTTATAACTCAGTCCAAATTTTATTAATGTCAAATCAATTTTTAAATTGACCTTTTATTAAGAACAATTATTACAAATACAAAAGTATTCAATCATCATTCAGTTGTGAGTAAATTTACGTATGCTTCAGCTGAAAATTGAAAAGTTAAATTGAAATTTTACAGTCATTCAAATTGAACATGTTCAAGCAATGTACTTTGAAAATATCAAAGATTATCATAGTAAGTTAAAACAGCATCATTTAAACAAAACTTAAACATATTTTAGGAACTTTAATATTTTACCAGTACTCAAGATAAGGTCTGTTTTACCGTTAATTACGGACGTAAATTTGCTGGTTACACATATTTTTCAGCGAATTACCGTACAAAAGTATGCTAGTACTGATCCTTATATCAAGTACTGATTTAAAATTATTTGGATAAGTACAGTACTGATGCCTCTTGAAATTATCTGGAGCACTGTTTTACTATAAATTATATATTTGGACCGAGTTGACCGGGCCTAGTTATTCAATGAGCCGAGTTGACTGGTAAGGAAATGAGTTAGGAAAACAAATATTTCTTTTCAGAGACATAGGTCAGAGCTGACATGGATCTAGATTATGTTACTTGAATGAGTTAAGTCTCTCGTGTGTACAATTTATTTTATACTAGAAAAAAAAAAAAAAAAAAAAAAACTTATCACAGTATGTGGGCGACTAGCTGCGATATCATAGCTCTCTTTCTGAAAATCTGCTGGTGAGCCAGTAGATTATCAGAAAGAGGGCTACGTTTTCGCAGCTAGTGTGCGACTAAAGCTTGCAGACGGAAATGTGATCAGTTTGCTCGACATTGAATTGCTATATATCATCTTATAAGACGAGGGGTAAGGATGACAAATGATGTATTATTGAACCGTACCTAAATGACAAACTCAATGTAAAAGCCCCCAATTCATCTAGGACTCTATTTTCATGTCCTATTTATGTTTTTCTTTGATCCGATAGGAAACAAAATCATCCGAATGATGTTCACGGATTAAATCAAAGTACGTCGATACTTTTATACAAAGTATACCGAAAAAAGGGGTGGGTTTGATGAGAGCAGCGAAACATATAAAGCAAAGAAGGTTAAGTTTGATGTTAAGAATTATAGTACCAATAAGAGAGACGGGGTAATATTGAACGTACAAGCAGGGAACTTGATGGTATTTTTTTATTTTCACTTTGTAAAGGTAACTTACTCTTATTACTCTTTGTTACCTTCTACCACGAGTTATCTCTCTTTGTTACTGGAAGCGTCTGATCCTTCTCATTGCCATTACGAGACGGCAAAATTTTAGACTGGTCAAAAATCCAAAGGACTTTCAGACAACAATTTAAAGTTTATGAAATTTTAGATTTCTTCACATTTCTGGATTAAAAAAAAAAAAAAAAAAAAAAAAAAAATGAAAAATGAAGAAATTGCTTGTCACAAGCGATTTCTTCATTTTACATAATGTTTTCCCAATTGTAAAAAAGCTCAATGGTGCGGGAATGGGTCTCTGAGTTAGCTACAACATCTTCGTAAGTGCCAATATAAATACCGACATAGGCACTAAAGTCAAGACTCGGTATTTCGGGCTACGTAGCTTACAATATCCAGGAACATGTGGGCTTTGTATGTTTTTGACTTTGAGATGGTCTCCTTAATTTGAGCTCATTTCTAAATCCAGAGTGAAAATCGAAATAACTGGATACTCTTTGATGTAAATTTACCGACTAATTGGATTGAAGCAGATGAACTGAAGTTCGCGTTTCCATTCTACCTTGCACTGATTCTGGAGTTATATTTTTCTTTGCGCTGTTCCTAGAACTTGTATTTGATGAACGAAGTTGCACTATGGTTTTAGATAATAATTCAATCCAGTAAAATTCCAGCTGTCGGCAAGATAAAAAATGACAAAATCGCTGCCCCCTCCCCCCGGAAATTCAATTCGTGGACTGCAACATGTGACAGTTAAAGTAAATTTGTTGGTTTGCGACCTAAACATGGTAACTACATCTTGAATAAGCTGTAGTTACGACGTTTCAGTCTTCAAACCAACAAAAATGCTTAACATAAATGCCGGACAATTTCTGAGTTCAAAGTTAAAAGTCATCGAGGCCTTTTGAACGATACTGTGATATCAACTGACGAAGAACAACCTTGAAAGTTGAGACAGTGTCTTTTGTACAGAAATGAGCGATTGAGAGAGAGAGAGAGGGGGGGACTGAGAGAGTGTGTGTCTGTGAAAGAGTGAACGAGAAAAAGAGAGAGGGGGATTTCACACAGTTTTCATATCGGAGAGACCTTTTTACTGAAACCCACAGCGAAACGACACAATTTTAGCCTTCTCAAAATCAAAGAGGTTGCAGACGAAGACGATACTGAATCAAGAGTTTGTCTGAATAAACTTGAATTGTCACAAACAGGGCTTACACCAATCCAGTAGCAATCTGTCAACGAATTAGCACAATTGATCATGGACCTACATTATCCCCCATAGCAAAAGACCACCTCCTTGGATCATGGATAGCATCTGTATACAGTATCCAAGTCCTAGATCAAATGGACTTTGAGTTTGAGCACGGAATACGTTTTCAACCAAAGTTTATTTGTGACCTTGATCCTTGAATTACGTGACTCCAAAGCAATAGGGCACCTTCTATGATGATTTGCAACGTTTGAATAAAGTTTCAGGTTTGCATTTCATTTGGTTCTAGAGTTGTAGACAACATTGGAAAGCGGATGAATTTGGAAAGAAACCAATCTACGTTATAGAAAATATTGTGGGGAAAGAAGAAATTGCTTGGTACAAGCACTTATTTCTTTTCCCACAATCTTTTTTCAATGATATATTGACTAGGATGTCAAAACCAGGGATTTTACAGGACAGGGTTTGAGTAAATCGTAAGACAGAGAATTAGACAGCGACGGTGGTCTAAAGTTGCATGCAGTGAAGCACTCCGATTTCATTATCAGCCAATAATCTGCAAGAATAATGTTATCTAATCATTGTAAAACAAGAGGATCAATAATCAATGATAAACTTAAGTTATCACGCGAGGCTAAATGGATAACTCACGCACATCGTCGCTTAATTGGTAACGAGATATACAGCGATTATCTTAGCTAATTTAATCTAATGTCATCGACGAGCGACCAAAACATCGTAACTACTAATTGATTTAGTTTTAATTACGATATTTTGGAGGCACTACGATGAAGTTTGAAATTCAGCTTCTTTTTTTTCACAGAACGAAAATTACAGAACAACAAGTTAATAACAAAAGTTCTTTCCTGGTTATATTCTGGTTACAATGGCAAGAACTCTGATCATTTATTCTACTCAACATGACATTGAGACTTGACCTTAAACAGACTTGACTAACAACCCTTTCTGCATGGGTTATCACGAAAGAAAAAGGTTTTAGAATGTGCGATCTAAATGCCGTAACTACAGTTTTGTTCACGCTAAAGGAGTAATTATATATACATATATAGTAAATGATTGAAAAAGAAATCGGATCAAGCAGAGGTCAATTTTAAGATAAACATATTGTGAGTGAAAATGACCATCACAGATTCAGAAAACCTTTCAAGACCGAAATTTATACACTCCGACCTGCGCAGTTCGTTGAAGCAAGCACAGAAGGTCACCTCTCGCCAGAAGGGTCACACACATATAAAGATAAGGCCTATTCCACTAATGCCAGGATAGCGATACTCGATTTAAATACTTTAAGAAGCCCGTACTTCGACTTTCTAGAATCGCAAATCGTATGTAAAGTTTTAAGATCTTAACCTGATTTGGACCTTTAATCTAGTAGAGATATCACGAAAATAAAATGAGTTTTTTTAACGTTTTACCTTGTTCGCTTACTATATTGTCAGTACGTTTACTTACTAGTTTCCTTGGTATTTCGTTGCTTGTTAACTACAAGTGTAAAACGGTACAAGAAATTCACTTTGACATAAGCAGCTATTCAAAACAGGCCAGTGTCAGACAGTGTCTTCATTTGATTTACCCAGCGCTGGCCCCTCCCACTTACTCCATGACCACGCCCATTTACTCAAACAGGAAGTCCGCTTCCATTTTGAACGGCGTTATTTTGCAAAATTCACAGCCAGCAACACGAAACAAGAAAGTAAACAACATGTAGTTACGACTTTTAAGTCGCCGAACCAACAAAAATATTTCACACAAATGGCGGCCAACGTTGGAGTTCAAATCTGAATTCCGGGTTGAATGAATTATTTGATTGGTCGACTGATTACTTGATTTGCAGTTGCGATTGGTCAAATGTTTGATATAAGCGATTGCTCTTTTTGTCATTTTTTCCTTTATTATGATACTTAACATGATTGATTTGATCCTTTCCTGTTTTTTGAAATTTTAGACTGTTCCAAATTAAGAGGTTTAAGACCTTGTATAAGCTGTAGTTACGACGCTTAAGTCGCACAATAACAAGTATGCTTGACATAAATGTTTCATTCACTCCTGGTCTAAATAAATAATTTGATTTGCCAAATGATCTTTAAATGCAATCGTCGATCCGTCTGCTTGAAATTCTAGTGACATTCATTTCATAAAATTCTATTCTTCAAATACAATGAACCAAGTTACTGACATTGTGTGACGTTCCTTTTAACAGGGCATTATTTTATTTTATTTTATAGATTTCCCTGTCTTTCTCCAATGAACTGTTATTACCAGTCTAAAATCTATTTTCTAAGATCAAACATTACCCGAGTAATAGCGTTATAATAGTTATCAAGACATTTACCTAAATAACACGTTCTATGTAAAATATACATATTTTCAGAATATGCTCGCAAGAAGCTCTGTCTTAGATGAAACAAAAGTGTTTTTTTAACGGAAACGTCAATTGTTTTGGTTGAATTGATTCGAGATGTTCACCTTATTTGGAATTGAAAACCTACGCAAAAGTAATAGGTATCCTCACCCCAACCCTACCCCCCCCCACAACAAAAAACAACAACAAGAACAACAACAAAATGAAATGTCGCAACACCATTTTATTAAACGGGGATAAATGAATGTACTTATGAAATTGACCAATCGCTAGTCCCGCCCACTGACTCCCTAGGCCCCGCCCATTAACTCCAACAGTTCCGCTTCGATTTTAACGGAATTGAAAAACAAAATGGTTTGTTGGTGACATAAACGTCGTAATTACAGCTTGAAAAAGCTGTAGTAACGACGTTTAAGTCGCCAAACCAAAAAAAAAAAAAAAAAAAAAAAAAAAGGTTAACAAAAATGGCGGCCGATGTCAGAGTTGAGAGTTCAGGTCTGGACTAAATGAATGGTTTGGTTGGTCGGTTGAGTCCTTGATTGGCAGCTGCGATTGTATCGGAAGTTGTATTAAAATCACCCGCATCTCCCGTTTTTTCTTTTTTTGTTTTTGTTCATTAAACAAGTATAATGCATAATCAGATGTGCTATATAAAATTTGCTCATTGTCGCTGTAAATGAATAATGACCAATCAAACTATTGAACTCCGAAATTTATCTGTATCATTTTCGTTTGTTGGCGAATTGAACATCGAAACTAGGTCTAGGATTTTTTCAAGCTATAGCTACGACGTTTTCAATGTAGGTCGCTTACCAACTATTTGCCTTATATTTTATGTCAATTTCCTCACATTTTAGAAAATAATGTCGTTTATTGCTTCAATATCGAACATCATTGTCAGAGGTCAGTGGGCGTGGTCAGCTATCTGTCAACTAGTCTACGATATTTGGCCGGTCCCGTTTAACCCCTTTCCTGTTCAATCCCTGGTTTTTACGTCCCTGTGATTTTGTTCTTGAGAAAATATTGTGGGAAAAGAAGAAATTGCTTGTAACAAGCAATTTCTTATTTTCCCGCGATATTTTCTACCCTGTAGGTTAGTTACTTTTCAAATTACACTAACTTTTTGTTGTCGTCTGAAACTTCTATCAATTAGGACAAGTCTAAAATTTTGAAAAACAGTACTCGTTTTCAAGATACAATATGTAACATAATCTTAACAAAAATCAAGAAATTCGTACCCACGCTTTAAAAAAAAAAAAAAAAAAAAAAACACGTGGCAAGTTTTTGGTAAATATATATATTGTACATGTAGATTTAAGGTGAAACAAATGACGAATCTCGTCTGTCAACTAAAGAGTCAATCAACCCATCAAATTACATGTATTTATTTAAAGCGGAAAAAAACCTTTTGTCTCCGACATTGGTCGATATTTATATGCAGCAACCTTATTCAAGCTGTAGTTACGACGTTTAGGTCGCAAACCGACTTTTTTTCCCTTTTTTGTAACATATTAATGACAATACATTTTACAAAAAAAAAAAAAAACGCCGTTTAATCGACGACGAACTCTTTGTCGGAGCTCAGTGGGCGTGGTCAGGGATGCGTTAATTTCATTACAAGCGGTAATTAACCGAAACAATCCTATCGGCGAATTCTTGTCTAAAACATGAACGGTATAAATATGTTGAACTTTCGGAAGTTGGCATTTTGAAAATAATCTTTTTTATATTCTACAAGGAAATATTTCAAAAAACGAATGATTTAAAAAACCACAAGAATTCCACCTCGGTGACAACATGCCCCTTAGAGCGACACCATATCGCTTAGCGTCGTTGTCATTATAAAACCTCGTAACAATAGTTTGATTCAAACTGTAGTTACGAAGTTTTATCATGACCTCGTCGATAGGTTGATTTGAAAGGAGTGTGACCCGAGTCATACGAAAGGGATTGGCCTAGAAGGCATTCAGTTGGAATTTTGCAACGGAGATCTAAATCATGTGGTAAGCTATACGTTTGTGACTCTTCACGCGAAAGGGGAACTGTCGCACAGAATGCCTTGATGGCCAAGAGGTTGGGGTGAATGACTCCACTGGTTCAAACCCTACCGTCACCGGGGTTTGTTCACGGCAAGACTCTTAAATAGCGAGCCCCAGTGTACCCAGTGTTTAAAGCACTTTCTCTCTTTCAGGTAAGTGAAAAAATGTGGATTGTGAGTGTTCGAAAGTAAATCCATAAGCTCCAAGCTTTCGTCGCAATGAAACTAAAATAGATTATCTAAAGTAATCGGAAACCTTCCTGGGGTTCCGTACAATAAATAAACGAAAAAGGGACGAGGTCTAGAAGATGCCATCCCTAAATAGTAGATTTAAAACAATTGTAAGTTAAAATGTAGTTTAAATTGTCTGCACCAAATGTACAAAATGCGAAAAGTTTCGACCATGTTCAGCCCACGCAAACCGGGCAGACTAACTAGTATCGATACTTATCGCGCCACCTAGAAGGTCGCTTTTTCCTGAAAGGGTCCCATTTATTATAAGAAAAGAAGGTATTGTAAAGTATAACGATATCTATTGTCCAATTGTGGCTGTCGTTAAAATGATAAATCAACCGTTCAAATGATTCATTTAGAAGGGAAGTGAAATTTGGACTCCGACATTGGCCGATATTTTTTTGAAGCAATTTTGTTGGTTAAACGAAGAGATACAATGTAGGGTGTAAGGAATGACTCGATTTGCTGTGTATCCTTGGGGTCGTGGGTTCGAACCTCGACTCGGGAAACAATCTTACCGACATTTGGAAAACGTCATCGCGACATACTTCATTTGTATGTAACCGATTGGCGAATGACAATTAGTTCGCATAATTCGGGCGAGCATCTGGTAGCTTGAAACAGATGAGTGCCTGTGCGAAATATGGGCACCCTAACATGAATATTACCCGAAAGATAATAACCTAAGTTAGACCCCATGACTGACGGCGACAGTACAACAATAGCTTTTCCGAGTTGTTCGTTCCGGGTGATCTCTTTAAATAGACCATACCTCCAATTATTTGATCCCACAGGCCATGGCAAGCGGTCGGAGATCGGCAATTCCATAAGGGTAGCACCAAGTTCTTTGTCCGCACCATATCTGTACATAAGAACTACAACTCTAAATTGATTACCGTTGAAGTCATTATTCATTTTTAGTTTTGTATATCAAGATTCCAGCGTTTTTAATTGGTTGACTTTTTTTGTGACGATATGGTCAAAATTTTGAGGACGCAACTTTTTTGTATGCTTTCGCACAAAGTAGATACGTAAAGTTTATCGACCTACGAAGATCCATAAAGTTTTACTCAAAACTGGAAAATTATTACATTGTCTTTGTTGATGACATTAAATTTAAAGAATTGAAGGCAGTATATACATTTTTTCATTGAGGAATGAACCTTACAAACTTAATCACGATAATGTATGAATCTGTTTCTCGTATTCATACAGCGAAGTTAAGTATTTAGGTTCATACCCCAATGAAAACAAAACAAAAATATTCTCTTCCTTTTCTAAATTTGCCATAACAACAATGACAAAAACCATATCAAACAAGATTCCTTAGTTGTATATTGCAAAACTAGAAGCCAGTGCTAAGTTAGTACTCAGTAGAATGCAAATCAATCGCTGGCCCCGCCCACTTAACACATTGATCACGCCCACTGCCTCCTACAGGAAGTCCCTATTAGATTTTAAACGGTGTTATTTTGCAAAAACTATAGTAAGTTAGATGTAACAAAAAGGTAAAATCGTTGGTTGTCGACCTTAACGTCGTAACTACAGCTTCAATAGCTGTAGTTACGACGTTTAAGTCGTCAAACCAACGAAAAGTTTCACACAAATGGCGGCCAATGTTGGAGTTCAAATCTTAATTCCGGGCTAAATGTATGATTTGACTGGTCGAAATATTCCTTGATTGACACCCGCGATTGATCAATTCGTTTCATTTTTACTCTAAAATATAATTTTACAATTTATGGTTAAGCCACAGTATCTTGTGGTTTATGAGAAGAGAGCCGAGCTATAAAGCCACGCCCACAATTTTTTTTACTTGTCAAAACTGGAAGAAATTTCAGACGACTATTTGATATGTTTGTTTGTTTGAATGGGGTTTTACGCCGCTTTCAACAATCTTTCAGTTATATCACGGCGACTGGAGCACCTAACAATGGATTCCTGGTATTTCTCACACCAGTACTACCTTTACATCCTTTCCTAGCCTCCAGCTGCTATCCCACATAGGTCTACGATTATTGACCCATTGGTGAGAGACAAATAGTCGGAAAGGATGAGTGCCGCCGTCGGGGATCGAACCCGGGACCAGCTACCAACTGCGCTATGACGGCGGCTACGACCATTTGAAGTTGGTTATGTTTTTACAAATCTGTATTTGGCGCGGAAAACATTGTGGATAATGAAGACATTGTTGGTAAAAGGGATATCTTTATTTCACACAAGGTTTTCTTAAGATTTTTTTCTTTGGGGCTTAAAAATCGGGACTGTGTGGTAATGGGCTAAATCGGAGAAGATTCCTTTTCAGACTGCATTTTAAGATAATACCACAGAGCCAGATCGTAAGAAAGAATTTCTATTTTTCGCACAGGCTCAAAGGAAAAAGTATCAATCTCCAAATCCCACGAGAGGTCAATAAACTTAATGTTTAATCCCGAATCACCAATATTGATGAATACCGTGTGATTCAACATTTTAGATGGCTATCTTTACGGCGACTGAACCACGTAAAACAGTAGATATAATCGAACAATCACCATAACCCCTCATCGATATTGGACAATGATTATACCCCTCTTTTACCTATTTGGTTGATTAATTCACAAACGATGTTAAGCCGTGACAAGTGTAATTTATTTGTGTAATAATGGCATCGAAATTAATTGATGCAAAAAACAAATAAACCGGTGTATCTATTCATTAGACATTATTATCCCTTGTCATGCAGTAAGGAATTCTTTCCAGATCAAATGCTGAAAGCTCTGGAAGCACGATCACTTGTGGGTAATGTTTCTTCTGAAAATCAATCATGAATATTTCTGGTTTTGCAAAGGACACACAGGTGGTATAGACCAAAATCAGATTACACATATGTTCAGGCTGATCTCAGTCTGTACCTACTGCAATAACAGGGGTAATCCGGGTTCAGCGTGACACTTGTTTAGAGCTAAATATTTTTCGTCGATGGGTGACCAGAATATCGCTGAAATAGTTCTGTACTTATGACTTTTCGCTTGATCACAAACGGTTCTTGTTTTGTTTTAATATATCTGTAGTTAATAAACATTGAATTATCGTGGTTTTACAGCTTTTTTCTTACGAACATTCATGTATCACCATGTTGAAAATGTTAAAAATTAAATTTACTTTAGTCTCAACATTTAAAAAAAGATACAGAAATAAATATTTGAATGTTGAAATAAATTATCTCCATCAAAAATACCAAAACCCATTTGTTAATTATAATTTGGTTAAACAGAATAAAACATTATTAGGGCTTAGTCAGTTGGCGACAGCTACCAGGTAAAGCTTATTCAATTTGCATTTACGCATTTCGATCCCAGACTGATGCCCTTTTAACGTCTCGCACACAAGAAAGGGGGTCTTAAGGTTTGCCCATGAACGGCATCCCACTACACGCCATATAAGGAGAGATGCTTTATACCCGTTACTTTACACTTTTTTGACCCTAAAAAGTATACCAAAGATGGGCTGATATGTAATTGTAAACGTGATCGCTCTGAAAAATGACACCAGCGGTTAATGAAATTGTCTCAAAAACCATCATGAAATGAATCCGGTCCATTGTTTTAGAATGAATCACCCTCTTATTCATTGATAATTGCACCCGAAGTCATTCAGCCACATTGATGCACATAGTCACACAGACGCTTACAGGTTTTCCGATAGATTGTTGTCACATGGAGTCATCGAAATCTTAATATCACGACAGGTCTCAGTCATAAGCATTTCAACAACAAATTAACTCCCCCTGAAAGCTTTTCTGTTCCTCGATAAATTATCATCTCGTCGGTTCACCGACAAACCAGTGAAATTGACGGAATGCTGGTTACGCTAACTGAGCTCCGACCGGAAGTTCCTCTTAGATGTTGAATAACATTATTTTACAGAATTTATAGTCAGTAACACGTAACCAAAAAACTTAAATTGTTGCTTGTCAAACTAAACGTAGTACTTACATCTCTAATGATCTGTCGTTACGACGTTTAAGTCGCCAAACCAACAACGATGATTCACATAACTGTCGATCAATGTTGGAGTTCATTGTTCCGGCCTAAATAAATGATTTGAACGGTCGATCGATTCTTTGATTGATATTCGCGATCCGTCAATTTTGTATTTAACCCTTTCCTGTTCGTACCCGAGATTTTACGTTGCTATGATTTTATACCTGAGAAAATATTGTGGGAAAAGAAGAAATTGCTTGTAACAAGCAATTTCTCCTTTTTCCACAATATTTTCTACCAAATTGAATGGATTTTTTTCAAATTAAATCCACTATAGATTTTCGACTGCAAAACCTTTTAATTTGGACTGGTCTAAAAAAATTAAAACAAGAAAGGGTTAAATGTTAAAATGTTTTTGTAGATTATTGTAGTACTGCTTATGTTCTTTACGCGCGAGACAAAGGATACTGACGGTGTTACCACCAAGTTATGATGTAATTTTGCCATACGATTTTGTCCCGAAATAATCTCACATTTGGTATCTATGTACATTAAAGAAATAGAACTAATGCGCGTTTCTCAAAAATCAAGTGTCTGATGTCCGAAAAAAAACCTCCTACTTGAGGTACAGGGCATTTAGCTCGAAATGCGGACTCCTCGTCTGTTTAGGGTCAGAAACAGATTGTCAACTCAGATCTCTTATAGTTTCACTTTTTTATGTGAGTCTATTTTTTTCTTTTTTAGGGGGGGGGGGGGGGTGTCTGAATTTTGATAAAAGGAATGACAAGGGGGGTAATAGATCATAATAGGACTCGTGAAAGATATTAGAAATACACTTACATAATTATGTTCTGTTATTTTCTTCTTAATAATTATTATTATCATTAATATTATATTTTCTATTTAAAAAAAAGCTTAATCCAATACCAAACAAGCAATTTCTCTTTGTTCATACGGGTTTCTTCTCGGTCTGGCAATGATTTTTCAATTCAAACATTTTGAGATGTTTACAGCCCCTTTGACTCCGAACCAGTTTAAAATTTTGTTGTCTGAAAATGGTTTTGAGTTTTTTCAACATTTGTCAGAATATACAGAAAGCGAGAATTCATTTTTACGCCCCTCAAGTGAAAAGCTTTGGAAAACATTATGGATAATGAAGAAGTAGCTTGTATTAATTTCTTATATGTCCATACTGTTTTCTATCCGAGAACACACAGATCTTTTCATAAAAAATCACTAATTTGTAATTGACGTCTACAAGATTAACACTGGTCTAAAATTTTGTCATGTGATAATGGGTTATATGTCTATAAAATCATACTCAACCCATTAACAGATAGCGAAATTTAGACTTATCCAAATTGAAAGAAGATGCAGACGACAATTTCTAAAAAATAAATGAAATTTTAAAAATCTTTTAATTGTGGGTTAGAAAACATTGTGGATAGTGAAGAAATTGCTCTTAATAAGCAATTTCTTCATTTTCTACAACGTTTTCAAAATCGTTTTTCTTGAGGGGCGTCAAAAAGCGTCACTGTGTGGGAATGGGTTAAGCTAAAACCAAGTTCTAAGACCATTAGTAAGACATAAAATCATCCTGCACTGACGAAAAGACCTAAATCCCACAAAACTTACCAATCGTTATTTAAGGGACAATACATTTTCATTGCTAATAAAACAAAAAAGCCACAATTTGCCAGTCAATCATCTAAAAACGTTAAATACCGCGATTATAATGATAATACACGATTTATCCCGATCCAAATCGCCCTTTACATTCTTTCTTTCGACCTTATTTCAAATGGCAACAAAACGGCCGATAAATTTCTATAGGTGCAGGAATGTTAATTATTCATTATCAGAATAACTATGACTTCTGTCCACCGAAATATTTTCTGTTTGAATGCTATTACCGTAGTTCTTCTAATTAACGTTTCGCCGTCAATCGAAAAATCGATTCGCCATTAGTTTAAAACCTATTATACATAGATTGCGAAACAATCTCACAACTTTGATTCTGTCCTCACGATTCGCTCCGAAAGTGTGAGCCAATGAAAGAATAAGGATCGATTGCCGGTCCCGGGGATCGAACTCCGGGCCCCTTGATCGAGCAGTCGACGCTTCTTCTCTTGACTGCGGTCGCCAATAGGACTATTCATTTGGTCATCGTAGCTGTCAATCAAGAAATTAATCTACTAATCAAATTATTAATTCAGTCCGGAACTGAGCTTCTAACTCCGTCATTAGTCGCCATTTGTGTGAAACGTGGTGTTGGTATGGCGACTTAAACGTCGTAACTAGAGCTTATTTAAGCTGTAATTACGACGTTTACGTCGCCAACCAACCATTTCACTTTTTTTGTTACATGCTAATGGCTATAAATTTCAAAATAGCGCAAATCGAAGCGGGGATTCCCGTTGGAGTCAAAAGGCGGGGCAAACGGAGTATGTAGGCAGGGCCACCGATTGGTCAATCAGACCAGGAAGAAATATTGACCGCCGATATTTCGTCTGTCAGTGACTTAAACATTTAATATGGTAATCCATTCCGTCACGACAAAATTTTGGATTGGTCCAAGTTGAAAGGAATTACAGACGACAATTCAAAGTTTATTCGATTTTAATTTTTTTTAACCTTCTGGGTAGAAAATATTGTGGAAAATGAAGCAATTTCTTCCTTTTACGCAATATTTTCCAAATCGTTTTCCTCAAGAGGGCGTGAAAAGCGTCATTGAATGGGAATTGGTTAAATTTCGTAACTAAAGATGATTCAAGCTGTAGTTACAAGATTAAGTTGCCAACCAACGATTGCCAACCAACGATTTGCGTAAGGCTTTATGTCCCTGAACACATATACTTTGATGTCTCAGTCAACCTGCCTTTTCGAAAGTTGGTTGGTACGGGAATCGAGTCGTCAATTACAACGCTAGTCCTGCAACCCTTTCCTGTTCAATCAATGCCTTTTACGTCCCTGTGAATTTATATTTGAGGAAATATTGTAGAAAAAGAAGAAATTGCTTGTAACAAGCAATTTCTTCTTTTTCCACAATATTTTCTACCCTACTGAATGGTTATTTTCAAATCTAATCCAAATCAAATTCTCGTCTGCAAAATATTCCAATTTGGACAGGTCCAAAATTTTGCAAACAGGAACGGGTTAAGAAAAATAAGACAGGTGCAAAGGTTACACAATATGATATGAACTTTACCATTAAGATTGACTAAATTATTGGGGCTTAACGCCACTTTTAACAGCATCTCATTCATATCGCGGCGGCTGGAGCACCTAACCATGGATTCCTGGTATTTCTCACACCAGTACTACTACTGCATCCTTTCCGAGCCTCCGGCTGCTCATCCCACTTAGGTTAACAATTGTCCACCCATTGGAGGGAGACTGAATATCAGACAGGATATTCGCCGTGGCTGAGGAAGAAACCGGGACCCAATGACTAGGAGTACTACCACTGCCTACTAGGCTGGTCTTCTTGGGGCGTCGCCTTATGGGAAACCGACAGCGACGATTAAACCGCCCGATCGGCTCAGTTTGTAGAGAACTCGACTTCAACCTTCGAGAACGCGGATTCGATCCCCAAGCTGACCAAATTAACAAACAAATTGTCTTTCGGATGGGGCGTTAAACTGACGCCCTGTGTGCTGGTGCACGTAAAAGAACCAGGCAGGACTCTCAGCAGTTTAGTCCTGTATCCTTGCACTATCAAACTAAAAGTTTCTTTGGGCCTTAAATCTTGGGCTGTCTTAAAGAGCAGTTTTGGTCTTGAATTAAGGACCAGAACTTGGTAATCATAATGGATTTTTTTGTTGCAAATCTTCATTGAACACATCCGACCATGAAATACTTCGGAGGTGAAAGTCTTGTAGAGTACCACCATCAAATTTCAGTTTCTACAAAGAAATAGTTCCCATATAAATTCTTTGAATTACAAGCATGACATTTAGTAGTGATCTGTCACTTTGCAGAACATAACATCAAGCGACTTGTTGTTGTTTTAACGTTAAAACAACATGATAAAAGAAGGATATCACATTGTTTTAATAGACTACTTTAGGATACAACCACCCGGAAGTAATTCCGGAGTGGAGTTGACCGTACAACCATCCGGAAGTAATTCCGGAGTGAAGTTGACCCTTATGGTTCCCTCACTCTTGATGGGTTATAATTACTTTCAACGGCTCTCAAATTAGGGTGTATACGGTAAACAGGAAAAGGGCTTTTGACATATCAAATTAGTCTATTTAATGACGTCATTATTTGAAGATACCATCCAAATATAGAATCTAGCTTAGTAATTTGGCCAATAATAAATGAGTAGTATATAGTTCATTGCAGGGTTAGAACTAACGATATTTTTTGTGGATAAAGGACTTGTAACTGTGTTATTGTTTTTTTCATAAACTGGAAATTATATCTTGTTTGGGAATTAAGGATAACGTTTCAAACAAAGGCATCCGAGAAAGGTTAGTGAAATTTGAGTGTTTTCATGTTTTTTTTATGAAATGTTGTCAATAATTTCCCAGTATTGCTCTTTTGAATACGAGACTCTTTTAACCCATTACCACACGACATAGTTTTATGCTAGTCTAAATTGAAAGAAGTTGCAGATGATATTTCAAAGCCTAGTGTACTGAATATAGATTACAAATATGATAGAAAACATCGGGAGAAAAGGAGAAATCGCGTGCTACAAGCAATTTCTTAATTAGACACAAACTTTTCCAGAACAATATTTTACAGGGGCGCAAAAAACTGGTTAATAGGTTAATAGGTTTATGAAAATAAGACGGGGACTTTAAAGAATGAGTTTTCAGAGATTTTTGCAAGAAAAGCATACTGTAAAGTCCTCTTATAGCGATGTCTATTTATGCAAATAAAGCGCTTAAATCGAAGTTGATTCCATGACTCTGAATAAGCCTTTTGTATGAATAGTGATCAATTATAAGGCTATTCGTACGTTATGATATAATTTCTTCGGTCCTGGGAGTATATTATATCAGAAGTTCACTAGCTTTTTAATCTATTTATTTATTTTGGCTGTGACAAGCAATACATTTCAGCATCCTCGTAGATTTCTTAAGTTTCTTTGCCTCATTGGAAGCATGGACATATCGAAATGATTATGAATTCACTGTGAAAAGAATTTCAAAAGGGGTAAAAATGTCATTTGAGAAGAGGAACCATCTATTTTGAGTTCCCTTTTATTTCTTAGCACAGTATTTTCAAGGTTTTTTTTTTTTTTTTTACCTCGCATTTTAATCTTTGCGAAAATCGGGATTTTTAACCCATTCCTACATAGTGTCATTTTTCGATACCCCATCCCCCAAAGAAAAAAAAAAGAAAAAAAAAATCGGGAAAACATTGTGTATAATAACTTAGTCTACGACCATCAACTTCATTGCGTTACCACCACAGAAATTAGACTGCGTGTAATTCTTTTAATACGGAGATTTGAATGGACGGAGCATTCACCGCTTTGCTATAGAGTAGAACAAATATTTTGAGATATTTTCTCACAGAAACTTCCTACTTAGTTAATTCCATTACCACGCGTTACCGCTTTTGGACGCCCTGTGGAAATCTGATCGTGGAAAATTTTGTTGGAAAAGGAGAAATTACTTGTCACAAGCAGTTTATCGTCTTCTTACAGTGTTTTCTACCTTATTCGACAGCTGTTTTCCAATTGTAACACATTTCTAAATATCGCATGTCCCTTCTTTCAATTTGGACGACAAGTCTAAAGTTTTCGTCTAGTAATGGATTTACCAAATATTTATCCGAATGCTATGGTAACATACATTTACTGGACTAAAGTTTAACCAAAATCCCGGGTTCAAAAAGAGTAGTGACGGCCAAGTTTGATAGATGACCATTTATAATGACATCGACCGTACTCCAGTCCTAGAAAGATAAACGCACCTCAATAGTTGGCCTTCATTAAAGATTTTCACACTTATATTATCACCTGTTTGAACTAACCCTTGTCATGCTGAACTCGGAATATTCCTATTTATGCATGAGGTATAGACAAAGATCAGCCTGCACATAAATACAGCTTGATCTTAGTCTGCATCACCTTTTTGTCCTTTTCAAGCCAGTTTTATTTAAGAAATTTAATTTTCTAAAAGAAATATTGATCCACAATCAATACTTTCGGTGCTTTCAGCCCTATGATTTTTAACCAGTTTAGAATCAATTTTCATTGAGCATAACAAGGGTTAAAACTGTTTTTGACACGAGTAAATGATGGACCGCCTCTATCATTGAAAAATATCGATGGCTAAGAGCAAAATCATAGTATGGCTCTATACATTATTGGAGCCATACTATGTTTTTGCTCTAAGCCATCAATAAATTGACAAGACAAATAATTCCTTAAAGACCGATAGATACTAATTGACCTCCGATATTAATGTCATGCAGTTATGTTTGTTATTTTTGGGATTTTTTGCGACTTAAACGCCGTATCCACATCTAATTCAACCCATAGTAGCCGCATTCAGGTAGCCAACCAACGAATTGCTTCTCGTTTTTATGTTCTTCTTCTTCTTTTTTTTCAAATCATCTGTCGTTTGTTACGAGTATCTCAATCACACAATCATGTTGGCGGTCAGTGGGCGTGGCCAGCGATCCTGAAATTATTACCCTTCAAATAATTTTCATAACAAAAATTGATTGTTCACTTTTTCACAGAATAATGATAATAATAAAACAAAGAAAATTAAATAAAGAAAGCATTAGGGGAAAGGAAGAAATTGCTTGTTATGATAGACTTCTTCATTCCCCACAATGTTTACTAACCAGAAAGACAAAGAATTAAAAATACCACCCTCTAAATATTGTTGTCTGCAACTTTTTCAATTTTCTTAAGGAACACATCGTTATTTTAGCGGCACTAGAACAGATTTCCATGAAAATTTGATATAGCCAAAATCATCTGCTTTTCCAATAGTAATTAATGTAATTTTCACGAAAAATGTTCTTTCTTCGTTAAATCTACTAAATTTTATTCACGATTAATTTAATTCAATGTGATATATTCCTTATGCTCTACATTTAAACATAGGAAAATAGGATGAGGTCGTTTGTCTTCGGGGAATGTCGATTGGACTGCTAGCGGGAGCCAATGACATAACTGATACGTCATGGACACTGCAACTTCTTTGAATTTGTACCAGTCTAAAATTTTGTCGTTGGTAATGGGTAAATATACAAATTGTTAAATAATTTATTGAAAATCTCACGGTTTTAAGGAACGATATTGCACGTAGGCCTAAACGAAGATTTATCTAATTGATCTCGGATCCAATAGATTAATCAACATCTATCAAGACAAGTTTTTATGTGATTCTGCCTTATCTGTCAACAGCATATTTCAATCATAAATGATTTCCTTCTTGATAAGAAAGTTACCTATAAACCCATTCCCAAACTGCAAAAGCTTAGACTGGTCGCTGCTGGCGACAATTTCAAGTTAATGAAATTTTTATTTTTTTATGTCTTTTGGATAGAAAACAATGTGGATAATGAAGAGATTGCTTGATATAAGTAATTTATTCATTTTCCACAATGCTTTCCATAGCGTTTTCTAGAGGGTCGTAAAAAGGAGGGCTTGTTTGGGAATGGGTTAATATCATAATAAATTTCCGTGTATTTATCATTTATTTATTTATTTATTTTCTAAATTAGGTATTTGTATCATTTTTTATCAATTTAATTCAACCTTTTGAGTCTCTCTTACTGCATTTCACGTTCTTTGAAAACTAATTAATTCGGATATTAGTTTTACATACTGGCACGTACCTGCTTTTTAACTTGAGGTTTATTCAGTCGGTAACGCTCTGTGTCCCCACTCCTGAATTCATGAGTTCGATCCCCGACCCATATTACATTTTGACAGTTTAAATAATGAACCCGTTCCAACACTTTGACGCTTTCTGATGCCCCTAAAGAAAAGAGGGTTAGGAAAACATAGTGGAAAATGGGGAAATTACTTGTAACAAGCAATTCCTTCATTTCTTACAATTTATTCTACCCAAAAAGACACACACACAAAAAAAAAGAAGAAAAGAAAAAATTAAATTTTCATAAAATTTCAAATGTTTACCCAAAGAGACAGAGATTTTTTAAACTTTCAAAAATTGGAAAGTGTCATCTACAACTTCTTTCCAATTTGGACCAATCTAAAATTTCACTGTGTGGGAATTGGTTAAACAAGATAAGATATGTGTCAAGTAAAGACTTAGAATAGCCTGTGCACCCGCACAGTCTGACCAGAGTCTTCACTGAGCAATATATAGATATATATATTAGCTACTGATTCAGTATTTCTACAGAGGATCAGCAAATGTTCTTAATGCACTGCATGGCTGTCCACGCACCCCAACCCAACACGCACACACAGACAGGCTGTATTTGTAACGCTTTAAGCACGCAATGTACGTTTAAATCATATCCGCCTTTTGCCACCCCCAAAGTAAAAAGGTTTGGAAAACATGGTTAACGAAGAAGAACTCGCTTTCAACCAGCATTTTCTTCAATGTCTACAATGTTTTATATCATTAAAGACACTCATTTCCTTAATTCCAACATCTTGAAATTGTCGTCTGTAACTTCTTTCAATTTGGATCAGTCTTTAAAAAATCGTGTGTAAATGGGTTAAACCTGTACAACATAATCCCCCATTTTTACTTTCAAAAGAAATACAGCTATTGAAAACATTGTGAGAAAAGAAGAAATTGCTTGTAATGTCTTCTTTTCTCACAATGTTTTCTACCTCACATGACCCTTTATTCAATTTAAACTAAGACTGTTTCGTTGTCTGCAACCTTTTTAAACTTGGACCAGTCTAAAATTTTATGTCGTGTGGTAAATGGTTTTATAGAGCTCGCACCCGTCACTCACGAAGATAAACGCAAGGTGAGAGTTATCTTTTTGTTCGGATCGGTATAGTCGTATAAACTGATTGATTTAAAAGTGACGATATAGATCTGTAAGTAATTAAAATGACAAATGTGTAATTAAACTGAGATAATGCGTTATCAATCCGTCTAGTACCAGTCTTGTCATCGGAGGCTCCATGTTTACGACCGTACTTGAGATAGGTTACGCAACTTGCACAATATCCCACGATTTTCCATATGTACTCTCTTAACCCTTTCCCACACGATGTCCCCCAAGAAAAGGATTGGGAATACATTGTGGAAAATGAAGAAATTGCTTGTAAAAAGCAATTTCTTCATTTTCCACAATGTTTGCTACCCAGAATGTTGAAAAATCTAAAACTTCATAAATGTTTATTGTCGCCTTCAACTCCTTTCAATTTGGACCAGTCTAAAATTTTGCCGTCTTGTAATGGGTTAAGAAAATTAGCGTTTGAAAAGGGAAGTCTCGCTTGTATAACATTTCCTACCCTATATAGTAGTAACGTGTAAAAGTCTCCTTGTCTATCTGTCTCTGGCACCTCTCTGCCTCTCTGTCTCTGTCTCTCTCCCTCTCTCTCATTCTCTCTTTCTATCATTCTCTTTCTCTTATTCTCTATCTTTATTTAACACTAGTGTTTTTTGAGTACGTGATTTATTGTTCCGTTCAAACTTGGCTATTGGTTATCATTTATTAATTAATTGGTTTCGACGTCTGTTCGAGTGCTATAAGGACACAATTTTCCACCATTTTGTTAAATTCAACGTTTTGAGATTTAAGGAATTCATCGCTCCATTCGTAACAAATGAATTGCTTTGTGTAAAATCATCCGAAAGTAGAAAGGATAATTGGAATTTATTCATTGTGATCTTCCTGTTTGGTAAGTTCGGTTTTGACGTGTACACTCTTTATTTAACGATATAGAAAATTATTATTAAGCTATTCGATAGACTATAGATAGACTAGCAATTTCTTCATTTTCCACAATGTTTGCTACCCAGAATGTTGAAAAATCTAAAACTTCATAAATGTTTATTGTCGCCTTCAACTCCTTTCAATTTGGACCAGTCTAAAATTTTGCCGTCTTGTAATGGGTTAAGAAAATTAGCGTTTGAAAAGGGAAGTCTCGCTTGTATAACATTTCCTACCCTATATAGTAGTAACGTGTAAAAGTCTCCTTGTCTATCTGTCTCTGTCACCTCTCTGCCTCTCTGTCTCTGTCTCTCTCCCTCTCTCTCATTCTCTCTTTCTATCATTCTCTTTCTCTTATTCTCTATCTCACTGTCTCTCTATGTCTCTTATCTGCCCCTTTCTTCTGTTCTGAAATGTCGACTATGATAATTTATTTAGACTCTCATGAAAGTGTATCTTATGTAAAGATATTAAAACTTTTTCTTCGGTGCTACTGTTAAAAAAATTAAATCGTCATTTTTCTTTTCTGTTTTTTTTTTTCGATCCTTTAATGTGATAATGATGTTTAAAAGGCATTTTTGAATTATATTTGTACAACTATGTCTTAGCATTTCTCTTCCTTTAAATAAAGATGAAACTATTTTTCATGATAATTCAAAATAATTTGTAAATTTTGTATATTAATGTTGGCCACGCTTTCTCATGTGCAGTTCGAAAACATTAACCCATTACCGCACAACATAATTTTAGACTAGCCAAAATAGAAAGATGTAGCAGACGTTTATTTCAAGTTGGTGAAATTTAGAGAAATTCATAAAACATTGTGGATATTGAAGAAATTGCTAGTGAGGGGAGTATGAAGGGGGAATGAGTGGGAATGGGTTAAATTACGGGATACTTGTTTGGCTATTTTTTCAAAAGAAATATGACATAGTTCTTCGACGATCAAATCTCGTAGCTACAGCTTGATCAAGCTGTACCTACGATGTTTGGGATGTCTGCCTATGATGTACTGTGTTATTTTAGTAAAATGCAGCCAAACTAGAATACTGTTATTTTCGAATTAAGCACTCGCGAAGGAAAAAACGATCTTCCTGGCGTTAGCTACCGGTTCGAAAATCGAAATACGTTGACATTTGACGAGCTGCCGAGTCTAGCCGTAAGGTAAAGTTTTCAAAATTTGATGGATTTCTTTTAAATTTGACATAAAATGTATATTAGTCTTTATTTAACACTAGTGTTTTTTGAGTACGTGATTTATTGTTCCGTTCAAACTTGGCTATTGGTTATCATTTATTAATTAATTGGTTTCGACGTCTGTTCGAGTGCTATAAGGACACAATTTTCCACCATTTTGTTAAATTCAACGTTTTGAGATTTAAGGAATTCATCGCTCCATTCGTAACAAATGAATTGCTTTGTGTAAAATCATCCGAAAGTAGAAAGGATAATTGGAATTTATTCATTGTGATCTTCCTGTTTGGTAAGTTCGGTTTTGACGTGTACACTCTTTATTTAACGATATAGAAAATTATTATTAAGCTATTCGATAGACTATAAAAATTTGTCTTTATGTAGATGTCCGCCGTCATGGCGTAATTCGTAGCGCATCAGACCCCAAATCTTCAATCATGGGGTATCATGGGTTCGATTCCCGACGTGGGCACATATCCTTTCCGACATTTGTCTCTCACCAATGGGTGGACAATCGTAAACCTATGTGGGATAGCAGCTGGAGGCTAGAAAAAGATGTAATGGTGGTACTGGTGCGATATGCACCAGGAATCCATTGTTAGGTGCTTCAGCCGCTACGATATGACTGAAAGTTTCTAACAGCGGCGTCAAACCCCATTCAAACAAACAAACAAACTTTATGTACATTGTGGCGGTAGAATAATCTTTACTAAGAAAAGTTCATATGAAAATTATAATTTAAAAAAAAGTTCTATGTAGTTATCAAATGTTTTCTCAAATTTGCAAAGCCAAGTTTTGTCCCTGGAGGACAATACTACTACAACTGAAGCTTTATACAAGCTAAAATTACGATATTTTTTCGCCATTACGATTTGACCTATTCGTTTCTATTAACTTTGCTTTTAAATATTGCTATAAAGTGGTATGTGTCGTGCAAAATCATTTACATCATGTGGATGTCTCTTACATTTCTGACGATATTCATTTTAATTCCTAATAACCCATTCTCATACAATGACGCATTTGGACGACACAAAGAAAAAGAACAGGGAAAAAGTTATGTAAAATGAAGAAATTGCTTGTAACAAGCAGTTTCTTCATTTTCTGATTTTTTTTCTTTTCAGATATAGTTGAAAAAAAACTCAAGTTTCATCAACTTTTAATCGTCGTCTGTAACTCCTTTCAATTTGGACCAGTCTAATGATTTGGTGTCTGGTGATGGATTAATATCCATCATACAGCCTGCCTCATGGCTGTGCTATTTTCCCAGCTTCCTTTTCGTTTTTCATTTTTTTTCCAATCAAGGAAAGCGTTTACATGATATTTCTCTGAATAAAGCGTTTAAGACCTCAACAATACTGTGACAATAGAATTTTAACCCATTCACAAAAATCCAGCCTTTTCGCCTGTCAAGAGAAAATCTTTTGGAAACATTGTGGACGAAGAAAAAATACTTGAAACAAGCATTTTATTTTCATTTTACACTGTGTCTTCTGCCCGAAAAGAAAATAATTCTACAATTTCACTAATTTATAATCAATATCTATAATTTCTTTTAATATGGACCAGTCCAGAATTTATCGTCTTGTTATAGATTAAAAAATATGTTGAATATGGGTAATAAAAAGGTCTTGGGTCAATTCATAAATTAAATTTCTACTTACACTAATGATCCATTTGATAAAATTTAATGTACATTTACTTCTAATTTTGATGAATTGCTGTTGATACATTGATAAATTGCTTGTCATTCAAGAGCGGCAACTCTTTCACCTTGTGTAATTCAGTTTTTATCTTATTTCGACTCATTAACTTAACCCTTTCCCATACAAAATTTAACACTGCTCCAATTTGGAATAGGCTGCCGATGACAAATCAAAATAAACACAGTAAATGGTAAAAAACGTTTAAGGGAAAGAGGAAATTGCTTGTAACAAGCAATTTCTTGTTTCCCTGCAATGTTTTCCCCAACACAAAACCTATGGGTCGTGAAAACAAATGATTGCACGGGAAAGGGTTAAACATATTTTGAACTTTTTAACCGCGATTTCTGAGTCTTTATAAGAAAAACTGAGCCCTACAATTGCAAGAATGGTTTCAATTTTAGACACCACCACCAACAAATATATACGTGACCTGTAAAGCGAAAGTTGGCCTTCTATGAAGAGCATAAAATCGACCCTGTTCAGCCTCCGCGCTATCTACAGGCTGATCAGAGTTTAAACCTTTCGCCTTTCGAAGATTTAAAGAATCTAGAATGGCCATGTTACATTATCATTTGCATATAGATCATTTGTCTCTCACCAATGGGTCGATAATCGTAGACCTATGTGGGATAGCAGCTGGAGGCTAGGAAAGGATGTAATGGTAGTACTGGAGTGAGAAATACCAGGATTCCATTGTTAGGTGCTCCAGCCGCCGCGATATAACTGAAAGATTGTTGAAAGTGGCGTAAAACCCCATTCAAACAAAACAAAGCATATAGATAATTTATTAATTATTATCTCTGGTTGACCTCTGCTGGATTATATATATTTTTCAAATGTTTGTTATACGGAGGTTACACGAGGCCCATTTTCCCATACCGGGTTACATATTTACAGATGAGTGGATATTTCATATCAAGTATTTGCCAAATTGACAAAAGTTTTACTCTCGCCATTTTGCGTAATCGGTGCTCTGTCAAATTCCAATTTTTTTTATAACTTAAAAATTCAAGAATGCAGAAGGCTGTTAAAAATGAGGATAAATTACACATAAAACGACGTCATCGAATCCAATAGCGCGATTTGATACAAAAACGTTACACCAACAACTTAAAAAAGCCGTAGACACGAAGCTTTGACGCCAAACGACGGTATTTCTTCTATAAAGGATAAAGGAATTATTGCGTCTGAAAAACAATCTTATCACTTACCAAAATAATTTATCTTTGAAAAATACCAAGAGGGCTTTTTAAACTTTTGATTTTGGGGCGGTTAATAGGATATAACCAAATAAATGAAAACTATTTTCTGAATATCCAATCTTTTTCGAGAACTAATTGAACGATCGACAGTTGAATTAATCCATTCCCACTCAATAACGCTATTAGATGCCCACACGAATAAAAGCTTGGGGGAAACATTGTTGAAAATGAAGAAATTGCTTATAACTAGCAATTTTTTCATTACCCACAGTGTTTTCTACCCCAAATGTAAAAAATCCAAAATTTCTTAAGCATTAAATTGTCGTCCGCAACTCCTTTCAATTTGGACCAGTCTAAAATTTTGCAGTCTAGTAATGGGTTAAACAGTTGATAGCAACATGACTAAAGTACTGGAAATTATCGGATAATAAGCTCATTCGTGCATCACCATGATTCTCTGTGACAAAGTTATTGTCGATAATTAGGTTACCTGAATCACGAACAACACATAGGTACAATAGTAGAAACGAAAGGGGCGTATTGGTTTGTTTTTGTTTTCTTTTTTACACATTATAACTTTACAAAAATGAACTTTCTGTCTATTTAACTCATCTCCTAACGACAAATTCTTAGACTGGTCCAAATTGAAGGCGTTTGCAGACGACAAAACAAAGTCTATTAAAACAGAAAAGATAATGGTGATATGAGGTAGAAAACATTGTTAGAAAAGAAGAAATTGCATGTAACAAGCAATTTCTTCTTTTCTAACAATGTTTTCTTAAGCAATATTTCTTCTGTACGTAACAATGCTGGATTGTGTGATAATGAGTTAAGAAGTCTAGTATCAGTTGGCTAATGATCACCATTCATTGTGACACGTTCAATTTGACGCACCTGACCGCTGGCCATTCCTAGTGAGCTTTGACCGCAAATTCGTATTAAAGAGTACTATTTTACATAATATATGGAAAGTAATGCGTAACGGAAGAGCAAAATGATTGGTCGTCAACCTGCACGTCGTAACTATAGCTTGAATCAGCTGTAATTACGACGTTTAGGATGCCGAACCATGAAATATGTTTCACATCAATGCGAATCAATAACAGAGTTCAAAGTTCACTTCTAAACCTAAACTTCCAACCTGGAGGCTTGGAAAGGATGTAGTGGTATAGAACTGGTGTGAGAAATACCAGGAATCCATTGTTAGGTGCTCCAGCCGCCGCAATATGACTGAAATACTGTTAAAAGTGGCGTTAAACCCTATTCAATCAATCAATCTGGTCTTAATGTAAGATTTGATTGGTCTTTCGATTTTTCTATTGATAATCGCGGTCCGTACACTGGTGCTCCCTACCTCAGATCTCTCTCATCTCTGGCCACGGTGTAATGCCAACGTCGAATCAGATGATGATTATCTTATAGCTGTCTGATCAGGGTCAATATACTATGGAGACGGTCCTTATTAGAGCGTCTGCCTCATGATATTCGTATTTAATAGTTCTTAATCTGATTTAGAAATCTAGAAAGAAAATAAAATGATGTTATTCTGAACGATATAATTTGTCCAAAAATGTTCTATAAAATATCGGTGTTTGGAGACCGAAATGCCGTGCATTCAAGTACATCGTGAAATTGACATATTGAAAGTAAAGACTCAGATCAGACTGTGTGATATGAGTCTTTTCTAAGCGCACATACGTAATGGTTGGAAATATCACTCGAAGGATCGAGAATTTCCTGGTAAAAGATCAAGTTACAGAATCACTTTTAACAGATTTATCTTTTTTTCTATTTTTGGTCGGATTCTTTGACCTTACTTGACCATACTAGCCGCCCACTCCTTTTTCTTACTGCACCTACAGGTTTTGTGCTTGATGACGTTAAAAAATCAAAGTACCGAAAGTACTGTAAGCTAGCAAGCGTGTTTTGTTTAGTAATCTTCTTTGTCAAACGTTATCATGGTAAGAAAACGAGGTTAGAGTATCCACGGAGTTAACCTATTCCCACACAATCCCTCCAGTTAACGCCCCTAAAGAAAATAGTTTTTGAAAACAATTTGGAACGTGAAGAATTTGCTTGTTACAAGCAATTTCTTGATTTTCCACTTTGTTTTCTACCTAGAGAGATAAATATTTCATAGTTTTCAACAGTCTGAAATTGTCGTCTGCAACTTTTTGAATGCTCTGGTCAGAGTCATTTTGAAGTGAACTAAAATACCTAGGAGATGACCTTGCAGGCAGAGATTGCAATAATTCTGAAATACATAAGAACGACATTTTATGGCGTGGGCATTTAACGGATTTAGTGGTTAAGCCTCCAGTGGCAGTTTGCACTCGTTGAACTTAAGACGACCTCAAAATTCTGTCTGTAAACTTAAGCTATCAAAGCTGACGCTTTGCTAGCTAAAAATAATAGAAGGCGAAAGGGTATTACATGTACCTTATAAGAATAAAGGAATGATGGTCAAATCGTGTGTTTCCTGAAATTTGACAGGTTATCATAAGAGAAGTTAAGGAGAGGCGATCAAATTTTTAGAGCCTATTTTTTACGGAAGTGATAAGTATATTGTTCGTACGACAGATCGCGAACGATAACCCATTCCCCCACAATCCCACCTTTTAACGCACCTCAAGAAAACAGCTTCGGAACACATTGTGGAAAATGAAAAAAATGTTTCTTACCACTAGTTTCTACATTATCCATAATGTTTTTCCCTCAAAAGACGAAGGTTTTTCTTTTGATTTAGCCAAAAAAAAGATTGTTGTCTGCCACTGCTTTAAATTTTCGACCAGCCTAAAATTTTGTTTTGGGGTAATGGGTTAACGCTGTTTTGGCTTTGAAAACGATCTAACCTTTTCGCTCGGCTATTTCGTAGAAATCTGCATGTATTGCGCTGCTACAGTCTTGAATTCGTTGCTAGCGTCGTGATTTTGTTATCTATCTCGTGTTACTACAAGTATTTTTCTCTTCTCAAAATGTTTTCGAAATCCAGTTCACCTTGACTCATCAAAATTCAGATTTGTGATAAGATGTTAATTTAACTCGTTACCATTGGAACAACGCAAAGGTAAAATTGCAAGCGAGAAATGTAAAATGAAAGAAAATTGTCACATAGGGTAGGAAACAACGCTAGACAAGGAGAAATTACGCATTGCAAGCTACTTCGCGCATTGCAACGATAGTTTCCAAAGGGTTTAATCTTTAGTACATGAAAATACGAGGAAATAAGGTTACTGAATGAAAGCTTTTTGAATCAGATTAACGCCTAAAACTTAAGACAAAAACGTATCCCAATTAAAGGATCGCTGATCACGCCTATTAAGCTCCAACAGGAAGTTTCATTCCGTCATTAAACGCCGTTTTTTTTCCAGAATTCATGGCCAGAATAATGAATAAAACAGTTAAACGGTTAGTTGACGACTTAAAGGTCGCATCTATAGCTTAAGTAAGCTGTACTTTCGATCTTTTAGTCTCTAAGTCATCAAGAATGTTTTTTATACATGTCGATCAATGTCTTAGTTCACAGATCACTTTCGATCCATATCTTTTGATTGGTCGATTGATTCTTTGCTTGGCAGACGCGATCCGAAAATTGCCACAACTTTCAAACTTTTATGGAGGGCATGGTTGTCCCATGGCCACCCTTACTATATATTACAGTTCATACGTAAAATCAGTTATTCTTTAAAACATCTGAAAACTTTCAGTTATTTCATTAAATAACTGATTTTACAATGATTTAATTTTTAGTTTCGTCTATCGAAAAAAGGCGTTCTTATAAAAATATTCATACCTCCATGAACAAAATTTTGAGCACGCAGCCATTTTGTATTCTTCCGTACAAAATAGTTCCATTCAAAAAAAGTATCAAAATTTGTAAAGCTTTTTCCCTTTTTCGCTCGATGCTTTAGGTTATAAGAAATGAAGAGAATATTTTTTTGTTTTCATGGAGGTATGAACGGAAAAACCGAACACACTTATGAAAAAATGGCAAATAGTTATTATGAGTTCGGACCGGGCAGTTAGTTTAAATGGTTGATAGAATTGAATTTGAAAATTAGAGATATGCCAGTACTGCCTATGCCACTGAAATAATTCACCATTTAGAAACTGCAATTATTCTCGCACAATTTTTTCGCCCCCAAGAAAAAAATCTTTGAAAAAACACTGTGGACATAGTAACAAGCAATATCAAGAAAAAAATCTTTGAAAAAAAAACTGTGGACATAGTAACAAGCAATATCTTCACTGTCCACATTTTTTCTGTCCTAAAATACAATCAAGTTTAGAATTCCATTAGCTTAGAATTGTCATCTGCTGCGGCTTAGAATTTTTACCAGTCTAAAATTTTGTCATATGGGTTAAAATGTGTAACTTCTACTCCTACACAACAACTAAGAAAGCTGTTCCAAATGGGAAAAAAAGATACAGACGACAATTTCAAGTTGATAGAATTTCATGTTTTTTTTGTTTTTTTTTTGTCTTTTTTGGATAGAAAAAAATGTGGATGATGAAAAAATTGCTCCAAACAAGCAATTTCTTTATTTTCCACAATGTGTTCCAATTTTTTCTTGTTGGCGTAAAAGGAGGGATTGTGAGGGAATGGGTTAATTAACTGTACAATACATGTATTATTGCAATCAGACGGGCGGATACATATGCTATCGGGAGATCTTTTCTAATGCAAGGTGTAAATTACCCTGTCGATTTATAAGAAGTGAAGAAGAGTTCAAAAAACCTTCAGGGCAAAACTTTTTATCTCGAAACCACTGTGGCATGCCGCGGTTAAATAGCTCCTCACAGGTGTCGATTCCGTATAACATCGTGGTTATACACTGTTAAACTTAGAGGAGGTTGGACTTGGTTCTATTCGGCTTCGAGTCAGTTCATACCTAAACGTCTGTGAGTGAACATTATTCTGTGGTTTGAAGTGGAGGAATTTATGTTTCAGTATCCAGAGTTATTTACGATAACAGTTTTGGGGTACAATATAATACTGTTAACGGAAGTCGTTTGGTAGAATTAGGATTACTTGATGGTGAGTGAATTAAGTATTAATTAAAAGTAATGAAAATTTAAGAATTTCCTATTCACTCAGCCAATATTAACCTTTGTCATGCTGAGTTAAATCCTTTCCAGAATTGCATTCAAATCAAAGGACGGAACGCCCGGAGAGACTCATAGTGTGCCAACATTTCCTTTGAAAATTAATGTTCGTGATAAATAACTGCCTCAAAGTAAACTAACATGTAGTGTAGACTAAGATCAGCCTGCACATTAGTGCAGACTAATTTTTATTTATACGGCTTGCTTAATCAGTAATATCACAGCTTTAGTATGACAAACGTTTAAGTAAACTACCTTATGTTTCCTTTCTGATACGATAACTTTGGTACATAAGGACACTTAACCCGTTACCAGACGACACAAATTTAGACTGGTTCGAATTCAAAGAAGTTGCAGGAGACAATTTTATTTGGCATTTTCCACATAGTTTCCCAACAAGATTTGTAATAAATGCAAGTAAAATACCCCCCCCCCCGAAAATTTGTAGAGGTAAAATCAGTATGCATTCTGTCTTTAGCTTTTATCTTTAGGGGTGTAGAGAAGCGGGAATTTGTGGTGATGGATTAATCTCTATTTCATGTAAATTTATCATAGAGAGCGCAAACTGATTTTTTAAGACAGATAGGCAATTACTGATCTTTCTTCTACAGATTTTTCAGGCCGGGGAGAGGGGAAGGATAAGTAGTGCATTTCATTTGCCTTTTCCTTCAAAGCTCTGTTTGGGTTGGATCCAGTAGTAGTTTGAATTCCCAATTAAAACTTCTGTGAGAGGGCCTATGTTGTTCGTACCCCGAAATTCGTCCTTACACCACAGCAATCACGATTATACGCCATTCAAGTTGAAGACAAAATTTGGAGATAAATCTTTTACTCTAGAACATTCGAGCAAAAGGATTAAACATTTATTTAGTGTCCAAATCTCACAATCATTTAACAAATGTAGCGCGATAGTCCAAACGATTGCAGTAGAGACAAATAGATAAATAGATAAAGTATACCGAGAAATAAACGAAAGAAAAAGACAAGAGAAAACACATTCATAAGAGATGTAAAGTATTAATTATCAATCTTTCGGTTTTAATTAAAGTTGATTAATATTTGTTGTTTATTTACGGGATTTCGTAGTCTAATCAGCAATGAATAAGAACTGCATCAAAGAAAATGATTAATTTTCATATCTTTATTAAATTGTTATGATTCTAGCATGGTTAAATTTAGTTTATGTGTGAATGATAACACCTGATTGTTTTAAATTTATGACCATTTATCCCTTTCCCCTCATGACAAAATTTTAGACTCGTCCGATTTCGTCCATTTTCGCGAATTTTTAAGAACAATTCAAGGTGACTGAATATTGAAGAAAAGCACTGTCTCCTGGAATCGAGCATTTTTTTAAGAAAAGAAAGGATTGCTTGTTATAGACAATCCCTTTTCCACAATGTTCCCCTTATAAAAGGTTTTGCACACGAAAGCTACCAGTTAACCCTTTCCTGTTGTTCCAAATTTTAGACTGGTCCAAATTGAAAGTGGTTGCAGACGACAATGAAAATTGGATGCAATTTGAATACAAACCCTCCTTTATGATAGAAAATATTGTGGGAAAAGGAGAAATTGCTTGTAGCAAGCAATTTCTCCTTTTTCCACAATATTTTCTCAAGTATGAAATCATAGCAACGTAAAATCCCGGGTTTGAACAGGAAAGGGTTATGAATGTTTTGCTATTAGAAAACAGATATAATAGTAATTGAACAATCGCTGTCCTCGCCCGCTAGCTCAATTGGCCACGCCCATTGACTCCAACAGGAAGCCCCTCGTCGATTCTAAAGGCGTTATTTTGCAAAATGTATGACCAGTAGTGTGTAACATAAAAGCAGAATAGTTGCTTGGAGACGTACAGCTCAAAAATGCTGTAGTTAAGACGTTTTAGTGCCCCAAACAACAAAAAAGTTAACAAAAATGGCGACCACTGTCGGAGTTCAAAACTAATCTCTGGTCTGAATGATTTTTTTGGTCGACTGATTATAGATAGATAATTTTATTGACGTAAACTTTACAGTTTCTTGTCAAACAACAATAAGTATGAACAAACAAAAGCAACACGTGATCAAATAAGCCAAGAAAAATACAACAAATACAGTATGATGAATATGGAAGAGAAGCAGATGACAAATAAGATATTTTGGAGCTGTATATGATGTAATTATACAGTCTGTATATCATTCAAAATACCATTTCTTCGGATGAAAGCCTCTTTTATAAACTTTGCCAAATCAATTAAAATGTTTTTACTTGAGTTATTAAACAGCAATATAAGCTTGTGCATATTTGGTCGGGTATAATATTTTCTTTTGAGATAATTTCTGCGTAAGTCAGTGTATGCATCACAAATGAAAAGAAAATGAAACTCGTCCTCTATTTCATTTGCGTTGCACACTTGACATACTCTTTGATTTCTTTCTATTCTATTGATTCCATGTCTTCCTGATTCTATTCTAAGACAATGTGACGAAAGCCGTAATTTAGCAATGTGAGTAAACCACTTATAAGGTAACAAATTCAAATACTTATCAATGTCATTGTGAGATTTCAAAAATTTATAAGTAAGCAATACAGTACTATTATTAAGGTAACCATATAAATTCTGATGAAAATCGTCAATCAATCTTGATTTGAAGGTTTTATGAAAATTTCTATGGTTGACACAATAAGGATCTTCCCAGACGTATCCGTATCCATGTCTGTACAATAAATCTTTAATGTTACTGCACCAATTAATACAGCCATGCCGAGCACCATCGTCTAGTGATCGATATACGGTATTGATTAGTACGTTATCGGAAAACAATATCATTATGATTGACAGCTGCGATTGGTCAATTGATTTGAACTATGGGCGAGGAGATTATTTGGCTAGAGGGTTATAAACAAATGTGAATGCTTTGTTAGTTTGTTTGAATTGGGTTTAATGCGCCTTTTATTTTTTTTTTCAGTCATATCACGGCGGCTGGAGCACCTAACAATGGACTCCTGGTATATCTGACACCAGTACCATCATTACATACTTTCCTAGCCTCCAGCTATTGTCCCACTTAGATTTACGATTATCCACCCAATGGTGAGACACAAATGTCGGGTAGGGTATGTGCCACCGCCGGGGATAGACCCAATGAGACCCATGATTAAAGATTGGGAGTCTGATGCGCTACCAGCTGCGAATACCCTTTCTACTCTAACATCTCTATATCTCCCTATCTGTGATATGATTTGATTGCGAACTTAGATATTGTTAGTGCAAAGAGGAGCTAGATCCGTGAAAAGTACACATTTAGAGCTGTCCATAGAGTGCGATGCTATATTCTTGCAAAATTTGTAAAAATATTTCCTTCTTTTCGCTAGATGTCATTAAATTATGAAACTATATGATATGAAATGAAAATTCTTATCACATTAATGTATGAATCTGCTTTGCGTACTTAGTTTTTCGAGTCATATCTCCATGAAAACAAACAAAAACTATTCTCATCATCTCTTAAGTATGTTGTCTTTCGTACTATAATATTGAATATTATAGTTCTAGTGGCATTTTTTCTTTGAGACGAGGGAATCTTCACCAACTCTAGAATAGTATTGAGAAATGGAGAAAATATCTTTTGTTTTCGTAGATCCCATGACCTAAGAAATATAGCGTAGATGACCTCATACCGACGCTATTTGAAAAGTTAGTCTACTCACGTATTTGTGATTTCTGTCCAGGGGTTCTGTGTGAAAAAAGAGGATCTATTCGAGGAGTGTCCATGTTTATCTTGATTTTTGGTATTTGCTGAAAATTTTATTCATATTTCCGCGAAAAATATTTTGACTTCAAAACTGTTATTCGATTGCGTATGAACTAGTTTCCCAACGACCGTCTCAACAGCTATAATATTTTCATCGATTGTGTATTGTTATGGTAAATACAAAATAAAGTAAAGAGATTCGTGTTTGTTTTGATTTAGATATGAAAGTACAAAAAAGCAATCCGACTTCTGTATGCATCCTATTCTCGACTTCAGACAGCTATGTTAGGTTTTTTAGTATTTTCATACCTAGATGAAAAACACAAAACTAATATCCTTTTCATCGCTTTAATTGTAACCGTACCAACACATGTTTTATATTACGATTGCTTGACCAGGCTAATACCCCCAAATCACCTCTCATAATTAAACGTCCTCACTTTGTTATTGCTTTTCATAACGCCTGCTGTGAAACATACTGATTTACTAGCCTGGGTGCTTTCTGTTTGTGTGCGATTTCGTTATGGTTCCCCGTCACGCGAAAAGGAATCCTATTGTGACGCCACGGGGAAAAAGCATGGAAAAGATATCCGGAGACCAATAGAGGTCGTTCAAAGATAATATTATAAAAATAACGGTATGCTAAGGTTAAATGGTCATTCTGGATTCCGAAAAAATCTACCAAGAGGGAAATATTTCGGTCCTTTTCAAAAGTGCAAGGGGGTTCATTTTTGCGATATGGGTCACAATTGTTATAACTTTATTATTATGCTCCTCAATATAGGAGCGTACGCTTCTCTCTTCGAATAATCTACCACGACCTTTGCGTCTCATAACGTATCATTTCAAATGGAATTATTTCGCAGGAACGTTACATTTGCGGATTTTCGCGAGCAACAGTGGAACCTAAATTTAAACCTCTCGAAATAAAAGAGAGTTATCTGCCTTAATGACTTCTGTTCTGTTTCAGGACAACCTACGCTCGTAATACCAGAGGAAAGATTTTTCCGTCGAGCGTATCATGCTGATCACCACAAAATTGATTTTGCGAATTTAGTGAATTTTCGTTGTACCTTTTCCTCCTCAAACCGCAGTCATGCATCTCCCCTCTCATTTGTTTACAATTTCACGCCCATTTCTCTCGCGATGTCAAGTTTATCGTGCAGAGGCAAAATGACACTAAATCCGCTAAATTGGTCAAGGATTTACCATTTATTTGCCAGCGAAAAGTTCCCAAAAATTATTATTGATGTGAAATCAACAACTTATACGTATACTTGTTACAAGCAATTTCGTCATTTTACACATTTTTTTCCCAATTGTTTTTTCTTGAAGAGTTTCCAAAAGCGCCATTGTGTGGGAATGGGTGAATAGAGTTATCCCCTGGCAGTATATATTATTGTATAAGAAACATGTAAACATATCATCGTCACATAATTAAGATTTCCATCACTGTAGGAGTAACACAAGCTCCCGTGGAATTAATGCGATCTGACACCTTATCTATTGAACAGGTATATAATGTAATCTGATCTCTATCTACAATATGCGCATGTTCTCTTCTTATTGGGTCGTATATTAACCCATTCCCAAACAATCACGCTTTTTGATATACTCACACAAAAGCTTTGGAAAATATTGTGGAAGTGAAGAGATTGCTTGTCACAATCAATTTCTTCATTGTCCACAATGTTTTCAGCCGTAAAGAATGTTTTAATTTTCTTAACTATGATTTATCGTCCGTAAAGCATGTTATAATTTCCGTAACTATAATCAATCGTCTGCAACATCTTTGAATTTTGACCAGTCTTAATTTTGTCGTCTGGTAATGGGTGAATGGACGAGGTTTGTTTGGTAAATTCCCGGACTGGCATCATAACTTTCTTGTTTTCGTGTTTATTTTATTAAAAAAGTTCATCCCTTATACTTCAATAAAACTGATAGCACTCGAACGTGAATGTCTTCCAGACGACGGGAAACTTAATTTGTAAAATGCTGTAGTAACGAAGTTTAAGAAGCTCTTCGAAGGTAATCCTTATTGCATCTACAATTAAGATTTCCGTCGCCGTAGGATAAATGCAAGTATTCATGAGATTAATGAGGTCCGGTACCTTATCTAATGTACAGGTATACAACGTAACCTGATCTCTGTCGATATTCCTTCAATGGGCCGCCAAAACATTGTAAATACTGCTGTATTTACGATGTTTGGTAGCCCTATGACGAATTGGTGTCTATAAAATCCATTTTTGGCCCTCTTACTGACAGGCTATCGAGGGGTTCATTACGGTAAAACAACAACAACAACAACAAATGCCATAGGTGGCGAGTTTCGAAAAAAGAATTACGCAAACATTGCTGTAGTTACTAAACTGGCGGGTTGCGAGTCTCAATCAAAAACTCCATCGACCAATCGAATGATTCCTTTCACCATAAGTGAACTTTTAACTCCAACATTGGTCGACATTTATAACTATCATTTTTGTTGTTTTGGCAACATAAACGTCGTAACTAGAGCTTATTCAAGTTGAAGTTACGACGTTTAAGTCGCCAACCAACCATTCCCCTTTATTTTTTACATACACCAGTCTGATTAGAATCAGATCCATCATAATACACTATTGCTACGTCCCTACGTAACGGAGAGATAGCGGAGTGGTTACGTAGAGATGATTTTAATGAGATTGCACATACACCTGAGCATAAATTATTGAAAAGTAACACCGTGTAATATCAAAGTGGAACTTCCTGTCGGAGCGCAGTGGGCGAAGGCAGCGATCCACCAATTTTCCTAAGATGTCAACATTACATATTGCCGTAGGTTAAATGCAAGTAATTGTGTTATTAATCCGATCTGACACCTTATCTATTATACAGGTATACAATGTAATCTGATCTCTGTCTATAACAGCCGGGATGATACATCTTGTTACGTGGCCTGTCAAATATACAGTGTTGGTTTGCGACCAAAACGTCACAAGTACTACTTTGTTCAAGCTACGGTTAATATGTTCTTGTCGCCAAATACCCTTAACGGGCGACATTTACATCGTAACTACAGCTTAAATATGTAGGTGCATGTACCAAGTTTGGACACCAACAACACTGTCCAAATACTCTTTATAAATTGACCAATCGTGGCTGTTAATCAGAGAATCCATCGGTCAACCAAATAATCCATTTAAACCGGCGTTGAACTTTGAACTCCAACATTGGCCGTAATTTATGATAATCATTTTTTTCTGGAATGGCGATTTAAATGCCGTAACTACAGTTTAATCAAGCTGTATTTACGACGTTTAAGTCACCAACCAACCATTTTTACTTTTCTTTACATGTAGTAAAGTTTGCAAACTAGCCCCGTTCAATATTGAGGTCAGAATTAGTGAGCGGAGCCAACGGCCCTTCAATTATATAAACGGGTTTCGAGTTAAATGGAAGCCAGCCGCCAAAATATGACTGAAATACTTTTACAAGTGGGTTTAAACCCCATTAAAGATTATATATATTAGTAATCGGCTGTTTGAGAGGTCAGTATCTAGGGATAATAGCCCTATCTATGGGACACTAGTCCTGCCTGGTAGTTTCGCTACAGCCTTCTTGTCGAGGATTGGTCCCACTAGTATATTTAGACCGGTATGCGCCAAACAATACCAGATATGATAAATAAATATATTCGTGTGATTTCGTTGGTTTGCTTAAGCCATTAACCCACACTCCATTGAGTAAAATTATGCTGTGGGAAACAGGAAATATCGATTTTAGCCATTTTTCACAATGTTCTGTGGCTACCGAATGTATTACGCCAGGAAAAGAAATGATTAACTAAATCAAAAGATGTTCAATGCGAAAGTTTAAAGTGCTTGCAAATGGAATTAAACGAAAACAAATCAACACAAACAACAACAACACCCCCCAAAGCCATTCGGGGAAGACAACACAGTGAGAAAAGGGGGATTTGAAGAAATTTCCTTCATTCCATTTGAAAGAAAACGTGCGTTCGAATCGGTAAAAAAAAAAAAAAAAAAAGAAGAAAAGAAAAAAATATGCCTGTGGGTATAGACAGTTTATCATTTTCTCATTTAAAGACATTGTGACCTTATTACCAATTATCATCACCTCTGAAATTTTTGCTGAGGGCAATTAAACACACGATTTTTAATATATTTGAAGAAAATGTTAAAGGAAACGTGAACCCCAACTCAAATTACTGATAGCCGAGATTAATCGAGAATGCGTTAGAATTACGTAATCATAAGAATCACTTCTCCGGGGGGCAGAGGATGGTTTTCGCATAACCTAATAACAGAAGATAATTTCTCAATTAAGCCCCTGGGTATCGCACGCCTTTAATGTTGTTTAAATGTTTAATTAAGATATAGTCAGTTTTTCTCTGTACACAAAGGGTTTCACGCTTTTGAACATTTTCGAATGAGAGTGCTCTTCCGTTAAAATTCATTTACTCAATATATCGTAAGATTAGCACAATATAATTCTCCTTTTGTCTTCAAATCAGTGAATTATTTTCTAGATTTCACCTGAAAGCCTGGTAGATTTAACCCTAGACTGCACATTTCGTCTAAAATATTTTAATTTATTTAGACCAATTATCGTACAACGAATTTTAAAAACCGTTAAAATTTAAGGGAGGCCGTATATTGCTTTTTGAAAACTTGCCTAAAACAGAATTATGAACGAATGGAAAATGAAAATGATGTAATCAAAAGCATCTCTTTCTAAGACTCAATGTTTACAATACAACCCTACCTCAAATATGGACAAAGATGGACGATATTTCTCGAAAAAGCAATGTTAATGAGAATTTTCCTCATGTTTGCCATCTACTAATCTTTATATTTGCTTTTTTAAAAAAAATGAAATGAGTTAGAACGGAGGACAGTTGGAAGGAAATGCTTAGAATAATGTTGTGGTAACAGTTTTGAGGAGGAAAGATTGCTTAAAATTGTGTTGCTCTAGCAGTTTTAAGTAGGAAATATTCCTTAAAATTGTATTACAGTTGAAATTTTGAGCAGAAAAGATTGCTTACGGTTGAAGTTTTGAGCAGGAAAGATTGCTTGAAATTGTGTTGCAGTAGCGATTTGAGAAGGAAAGGTTGTCTGAAATCGTGTTGCGGTAGCAGTTTTTAGGAAGAGAAGTTGCTTTAAATTGTGTTGCGGTAGCTGTTTGAGGAGGACATGTTGATTTAAAATGTGTTGCGTTGGAAGTTTTGAAGAGGGAAGATTGCTTTAAATTGTGTTGCAGTAGCAGTTTTTAAGGAGGACAGGTTGCTTTAAATTGTGTTGCTTTAGCTGTTTTGAGGAGGAAAGGTTGCTTTAAATTGTGTTGCTTTAGCAGTTTTTAGAAGTACAGGTTTAAAATTATGTTACGCTTGCAATTTTGATGAGGACAGATTGCCTTAAAAATTGTGTTGCTGTAGCTGTTTTGAGGAGGAAAAGCTGCTATTAATTGTTTTGCAGTAGCTGTTTTGAGGAGGAAATGTCGCTTTAAATTGTGTTTCAGTAGCAGTTTTAAGGAGGGATTGGTATTTATTCTTAGCATTCTTTATTTATGCACAGTGCTTATTCCTTTATTGAATTGTCCAAGTTGGAAAAAGTTGCAGACAACAATACTAAGGGGGCGGAATATTTAATTCTTTGTCTTTCTGGGTAGAAAACATTGTGGGGAATGAAGAAGTCTCTCGCAATGTCTTCCTTCCCCTAATGCTTTCTTTATTTAATTTTCTCTTATTTATTATTATTATTATTATTATTATACTGTAAAAAAGTAAAAAATCATATGCAAATGATGACTAATTACTTCATATAAAGGGGCTGTGAAAGGGGTTGACAATCACTTTACGTGAAAACTGACCAGCGTGGTTTTGACTTTTCTTTAAATGAAACGTTGATCTTATCGGACATTTTTCTCTAACAATATTTAAGGTTAGGCCGAAGTGCAGTCAGAGTTCAGGCGATCCTGACCACAGTTCATTCGGTGGTATTATACATATCATCGTGTCAAAGGCTTGCAATCGGTTAAGGCAACAATACATTACAGATTTTAATTTCTTCTTTTATACCGAGACCTAAAATAAAATTCTTTCTCGTATATTATATCGCTTGTGGGCGACAAAAATATCGTACCTTCAGACAGAATAAGCTGTAGTTACGAGGTTTTCGGTTGCCCAGTTACGACACATCAATATATGAAAGGGATCTTGAAATATTTTGAAGTAAGACGTCATTCCTTTTAAAGATCTTTGACAAGCAAACGTTATTCAAGACAACTAGGGCGTCTACCTTTATGATAAGCACATCAATGAATTGTACTTTGGTTCAACTTTTTTTTTCAAAGTGACATGAAAACATCTTGCGTAATCAAACCGACGTCACTGCTCTAAACGTTCGTAAGTGCTTTTATGCAATGTATAGATGGTTGCGATCTTTCTGAACCCATTTCCAAACGATGGCATTCTAGACTGGTACAAATTAAAAGAAGCTTCAGACCACAATTTCAAGTGCATGGAGTTTTAAAAATTTTCGCCTATTTTTAGGTAGAAAAACATTGTGGTTGATGAGGAAATTGCTTGCCTTCAAGAAACTTTTTCATTTTCCTCGTTGTTTTCCAAGGCTATTTTCTTGAGTGGGCGTAAACAAGAAAGGATTGCGTGGGAACGGATTAACGAGATCTAGGAGGTGAATAACCCGGACTCACCGATACGTATTTGTTAGATAGGCATAATTTTAGTCTGTAGAAAGCTTCTGTATTAACACATTACCACAAGAGAAAAAAATTACCGTCCCAAAATCAAAGACGTTGCAGAAAATTTTTGTTCATGAAAAAAAAAATTAATTTGGTTTGTTTTGGAGTAGAAAACATTGTGGATAATGAAGAAATTGCTTATAAAAAGCAATTTCTTCATTTTCCACAATGTTTTCCAAAGCCTTTTTCTTTGGGAGATTCAAAAAGCGTTACTGTGCGGGAATGGACCAAGCTGTATTTCTCTGTTTTGCTGATCATTGGCAGTTTGTGAGATGTAAGGGAAATAATTGTAGGGAATGTAAAATATGGCATGAGTAATGCGCCTTAGTCACTCACTGACAGCCTGGGAGACCGACTGATGATAAAAAATCAAGCAAGCAAACAAACAAACAAGCAAAACCCCGCATTGTCCGTCTTTTTGTAGACATTCTATCGTATTATCAGTTTCACTGTCCCACTAAGGCTAGACAAACCTGCTTGCCACGCCCATTTATCTCGTTCGATTGAGATATTAAACGTTGGTAGTACGGTGAGAATATAGTTAGTGGCATAAAACACAAGGTAAATCGTTGTTTGGCGAAACAAACATCGTAACTACAATTGAATTAAGCTGTAGTTGCGTTTTTTAAGTCGCCAAACCAACAGAAAGGCATCACACATATGTCGGAGTTCAAAGTTCACTTCTAGTCTAAATGATTGATTTAATTTGTCGATTGGTTCTTTACCTGGCAGGCGCGATCCGTTAATTTGAACAACTGATGGACAGTTTTAGATAGGACCAATTAGGACTGCTCACAATACACAGAATGGATAAGACTGGCCGCGGTCGTTTTAGTTTGAACCTTCAACCCATTCCCACTCAATCCCGCTTTTTTACGCGCCGAAGAAAAATACCTAAGGTAAACATTGTGAGAAAATGAGAAATTGCTTGCTAGAAGCAAAATATCCTTTCCCCACAATATTTTCTACCTCCGGCACACGACAATTATTATTCAAGACTTACTTTGTTTTGTGATTTGCAACCCTTCTCAATTTGGACCATACAACAATGTTGTCTTTTAGAAATGGGTTAAGGTATAACTTTTTCCCAAATGTTTGTCACTTTAGTCCAAGTTCATGTTTCTGAGAATATTGAAAAAAAAAAACAAAAAAAAAAAACAAGGGATTTAAGTTGCATCTTTGTTTAGCTTTGGAACAACTAAATTCCTTTCAAAGAATAGTCTGGCGGCCAGACTTAGAGTGGATATGAGTAGCGATAAAGGTCAACCGTAATTAATCGTATAGCATGTTTATTTGAACATCTAATCCACAGTTACTAACTATCCGAGAGAGACCATACATACTTAAAATGTTCTTACTACGCACCCTATTAACGTGATACACGGCTCACAAAACAAAGAGCGAATATCTGTAGAGATAAAGGACAACTGAAATTAATCATACAGCATGTTAATTTGAACATCTAATTCATGATTTGACAGTTACTGACTAATACTTTGGTTTCGATAGAACCGAGAGAGACCATACACTTACATAAGCACCCTATTTGTGTGATGCACTGCTCACGAAAAAAAGACCGGATATCTGTAGAGATAAAGGACAACTGCAATTAATCATATAGCATGTTAATTTGAACATCTATTCGTTAGTAATAGTTAGTTACTAAACTGTGGTTTGGAGAGAACCTATAGAGACCAGGCCACAATAAACTGTTCTGAATTTATTATATATTTTTTCGGTTAACCCATTACCAGACGGCAAAATTTTAGACTGGTCCAAATTGAAAGGTGTTGCAGACGACAATTTGAAGTTTATGAAATTCTAGATTTTTCAACTATCTGAATAGAAAACATTGTGAAAAAACAATCAATCAACAATCAATTTCTTCATTTTCATCAATGTTATCCCAAGCTTAATTCGTATTGGTCGTCAGATAGCGTCATTATGTGGGAATGGTTAAAGTGAAGATCCTTAACCTTTTCCTGGTTAATCCCTGGTTTTTACGTCACTGTGATTTTATAATAGAGAAAAAATTGTGGAAAAAGAAGAAATTGCTTGTAACAAGCAATTTCTTCTTTTTCCACAATATTTTCTACCCTACTAAATGGCTATTTTTCAAATAAAACCAACTTTAAATTTTCGTCTAAAAAACTCTGAATTTTGGATGGTCTAAAATTTTGCAAAACAGGAAATGGTTAAAGTCTTGTTTATTCAGAGACTCGTCCAAAACTGATACTGGTCGAACCCAAGACAGCAAATGAATTTAACGATTTATTGTCATGGTATCACACGCATCTATATGATAGGTAAGGAAGATGAAAGAACCAAACGGACGAAAATTGACGGATCGCTAGCCCCGCCCACTGAGCTCCGACAGGAAGGTTCCACTTAGACATTACACGGAGTATAGTTATAAAAAATGTGGTCAATAAAATGTAACAAGACAGTAAAACAGCTGTCGACCTAAACATCGTAATTACAGCTGGAATAAGCTGTAAGAAAAAGAGGACTTGTTTATCTCGAGTAAAGAAATTATAGTAAAACAGACAAAAAGAAAGATTAATAATTTGAAAAAAGAAGAGACACTCTGTCTTATATTTCTATCTAGTTTCTCGTCTGGAAACTCCAAATGTATTAACCACCCTTTCCTTGGGCGGTCTTTTGGTTTTAGGTCTGCAAATTCTTTGTTGAGGTTAGAACCGCAAATCCACGTAAACGTGGTTTACAAAATAAACTAACAAAATGATTCTTTCATTTGTGTTCATCTGCTTCACGATGATACTTTCATTCAAATCTAGATGACTAAGTCGGGTACTGTATACCTGGGTATATCCGCGAGTCTAAACTTTTACGAATTACTATAGTCCGATATTACCCCGAGAATTACGTTTGAGAATTGATAACTGTAGTGTCTTAGTTGGGTTGTCAATCTAAGAAACGAAAGACTATTCATATCATACAGGACGTGAACTTTGAACTCAGACAACATTTATATAAATCCGCTGTGTTCATTTGGAGAACCAAACCTCGTAACTACAGCTTATCAAAAAGAAGAATGTGCTTGGAACAAGTTTTCTAACATTTTTTTCAACCTTATGTGGAACTTATTTTACAATTTAAACATTCTTTGAAACGTCGTCTGCAATATCGTTCAATTAAAACAAGCCTAAAATAGTAATGTGTTAACCTATTCCCATACAACAAAATTTTATACTGGTCAAAATTGAAAGACGCTGCAGACGGTAATTTCAAAGTGATAAAATTCTATTTATTATTTTTTTCATCTTTTTGGATAGAAAACATTGTTAAAAATTGTGTGCAATTTCTTCATTTTCCACAATATTTTCCAAAACTTTTTTCTTCGGGGGTGTTTAAAAGAGGGTTTGTTCGAATGTGTTAAACATTTATGATAGCAGTTCATCGCTTTTTTTGTCTTGAATAAGCTGTATATAGTTAAGACGTTTAAGTCGCCAAAACCAACAGAAATGTCCCTCAAAACTGGCGACCTATGTTGCAGTTCAAAGTTCAATTCCGGGCTGAGTGAATGATTTCATTGGTCGACTGATTATTTGATTGACAGCCGCGATTGGTCAATTATGTTTTATTTCACAGATATCTAATATACCCTCTTTATTTGCAAAGTCCAAGATTGTAGTAACCATTTCCTGTATAAGCCCGTTTTTACGTCCCTGTGATTTTATACTTAAGAAAAGCAAGCAATTTTCTATTCTATTGGTTGGTTACTTTTTAAATTGCACTCACTCTGTCGTCTGCAACTTTTTTTCAAATTGGACAAACTTATATTTTCAAAAAAAGGAAAAAGTTAACGAACATTGTCGTTATAAGGCAGTCCATTCAAAAGCTTATTAGCACGTTTTATTAAACCTATTACCGACGACAAACTTTTTAGACTTGGCAAAATTCAAAGCGGTTGCAGACGTCAGTTCCAATTGAATCAAAATATCTTCCATGGTTATATTTCTGTATGGTGCCAAAAGGTAGGATTTATGTGATAATGGGCTGATTTAAAAATACAAAAGTTTAACAAACTTTCAAACTGAACGAACCAACATTTTTTTCTTCATTCCTTTGAATGTCTGGAAAGTTTTCACATAAAAGAGAGATTTGATCAACGATAAGAAATTCGTGAACATCAAGTTTAGATTAGGATCAGATCAAGCACTTTAAATGATTTCTTTGCCAGACCTCGAGTAGTTCTATACGATACATAATACAGAATTATTATTTGTGTTATTACAACATTGTCCTTTTCTAATTTTTGTTATTGTGTTCGAGAATCGTGTGTAGGTATTTTTTATTGGATGAGACACGATATAAACAAATAGAAAAACACACTGTTGTAATATTCTTTTTATTATATACCTTTTAGGACTTGACATTATGAAAATTCTCTTAAATGATTAAGAAATAACCAACTTCACGAAAAAAAAGTAGTCCTTGTTTAACGGTACTCGACGAATACGGTTTTTTGGTACACGCCGATTACGGATTTTTTTCTGTCGAGTTGTATTAGATAGTCAGATTTTAATCCATATCTTTTATAGGTATATAATAAAATTGAATATTCGTAATGAGTCTTTCTTTATTTCAAGTATTTCTCCTTTTATCGACCAATTCCCTAACATTCAATTTTAAGCAATCCTTATTCACCATTTGATACAGGTACCATTCATTACTTTCACGATTCTTGTACCCGTATAGAGGGTTATTAAATCGATCCTTTTTCACCTCATGGCACTGGTACCATTCATTATTTTCGCGATGCATGTTCTCAATACAGATACACGTATCCAGAAGTTCGTTTTTGCGATCCCTTTTCGCTATGAAACACTGGTATCATACGGTATTTTTGCGATTCTTCTTTCCCATAACTATACCCCGGTGATATTTCTTCAGGGCGTTAGAAAAAGACATTGTGCGGTTATGGGTTAAGTGTTAAGATGCTCTATTTAAACAAAACAAACAAAATTACAAACAAATAAACAAAAACAGCACACAAAAACACTCACTACTTAGTTCATCATGGTTGGTAGCCCCACTATCGACATTCATACATGATTCTTTTACTAGCCTTGTTTACAAGAAATAGACTCTACTTAGATATGGTTCATTCTAAAGAATGTTCTGAGCGATAGAAATCTGCAGGTGTGTGCATCGAGAAAACAGGTGCGCGCGCCTATAAGGCAGGATAAACAAACAGCACGCTGGGCTGAGTAAATCATTTTCTTCAATTTATTTGTTTTTATTGCTTGGTAGAATACGAGACGCTGAAAGTGAAGCCAAATTGATTTTTAGAAGTACATAGTAGAGTTTAGTGCTCGATGATCCTTTAATCTTATATTCTGCTAACAGGAAATATTTGTCACACTAAAAGGCTCTTATCTAACCCTTGTCATGCTGAATAAAATCTGTTTCAAAAAGATACATTTAAGTCAAAGGACTGTAAGCACTGGAACCTCTTACACAGAAATACTATTTCTACACAATTAATTATATGAACAACTCCTGTTCAACAGGGACAAGCAAGCGGTGTAGACGAAGATCAGACTGCACGTATGTGCAGGCTGATTTTTGTCCTTGCCTCCTGCCAAAACAATGATATTTCGGGTTCTGCATGACAAAGGTTCAATTGGTGCGATTGTGTTATTTGATATTCTGCTTACTTCTTGATATTTTTTTATTTGTTATTCTGTTTACTTCTTCATCAAGTCGTCGAATTTACGTTAAAGTAGAATTTCAAGCAGTTTCTTTTTTTCTAAAACGTTCCGAGAAAATATCGCATGGAAGAATAACATATGTCCTGCGTGTATTACTAGTGATTTGGAATATGAGTATCATTTTGTGTTTATGTGTTGATCTGTTCATTCTTTCAACACCTGGGAAGGAAGTCTATTTCTCAAAATTATGAAAAGTTTTTGAAAGCACAAGTTTTCTTCTAGAATTTATGATGGTTTGGTTAATTCAACCATCTGCTATCTAATTCTTCAAAGTTGAAGTATTTTGTTGTTGTTAATGCAACAGTGTATTTTATTACAACAATGATCAAATTATAAAAACAAAAAAATACACTTTATAGCAATAAGCTCCCCCTCCATTTACAATGCGTCTGTGAAGAGAGAAATTGAAGTGTTGATTAGTGCCAAGACCTACAAAAAATCCTGTATAAAAACACGAGCTCATATTAATATAAGTTGTCTAGAAGTCGATTACGACCTAGATACGCCCGTAATTAACCACACCATTTAGTTTTTGTACTACTATATTCTATAATAGTGATTAACCCTCCCCGGTTCTGATCTTTACGATTCTGTGATATTGTAGGTGAGAAAACATTGTGGAAAAAGAGGAAATTGCTTGTAACAAGTAATTTTTCCTTTTCCACAATTTTTTTCTGTCCTATGGGATGGCTACTTTTTGAGTTGTACTCAACTTATCATGTCGTCTGCTACCCCTCTAGATTTTTTACAAGTCCGAAAGGGTTAGCTTATCCACAACTGGAAATTGAAATTTATCTCTTGCAAGATATCTATAAATCAAAAGGATCTAAACGATTTACCTATGTGTGATTTAGCATTGATAGATCGCTGGCCCCGCCCACTGACTTCCAAAATGGTCAAAACTGTTTGTAAAATATGGTGTATAGGATATAGGGCAAATACCTGGTTTGCGGCCTAAACGTGACTGTCTTTATAGCCGAGTTGTAAAGGTGCATGGCTCGTGATCTGAAGGTCACATATTCGAGCCCCGCCGTCACCGGGGCAAAAAAACTTAAAAGCCAGGACCAGTCTACCTAGCTGTAAAAGTGGGTAGCAGTTGGTTTAAGCCGCCGAATCTCTTTAAGGAACGAGAAACTGACATCTGGATTGTAGTGTTCGGGAGCGACTCTTTAAGTTTCAAGCTTTCGTCGCACCGAACTTAAATAAATTAGTTTAAACTAAACGTCGTAACAACAGCTTGAGCCTAGTATCGTCCGAATTTTTCTAATGGAAACAAACAGCACTTAAGCTTTAAGCGATTTTGTTACACTTTCTTTCAGGTTTTTAATCACGTGGTTTTTCTTTTATTAAATTCTGTTTTTACTATGCTTTGTAAAAGGTTTTATTCATCTTATTATCATTTCAGATAATTAGTTGATGTGACACCGAAGTCGTTACAGGAAATAAAGTACACAAACAAAGACAAAGATGAAGCTCAATGTGATACTCTTACAGTGCGCATGCGTGTGTGCAATATTGACTTCCGTTTTTATGACAGAAGACGTATCAAATGACAAAAAGAACAGAAAAAGAAAGTGTCGGTGCAGAAAATATATTCAACAGTTAACGAAAGACATAAATGAAAGACTTACAGAATTTGAAAACAAATTTGAAAACATGCATTCGAATATGAGCAATGATTTTTCTAATTACGCGCCAAATATCAGAAACGATCAACCCGAAAGTGCCCCTTTAACTATTACTGCTGAAAAACTGGACAGATTAATCGACAGAGTTGGGGAAACGAAAGAAACTCTAAGAAAGGAAAGTTATAATTTAAGAGTTGTGAAAGAGAATATGTACACGGAAGGAAAGAATTCTGAAGCAACAAGTGCGACTTTTAAAACTCTGGATTCAGTGATAGGGAATTTATCAAATTCTGTTGAGAAACTGGAGAAAACCGTTCGTAGTAGTTTGAGTGGATTGAAACACGAGCGAAAACTGCACCAGAGACACACGACCATAGAGAAACCAACTTATCCAAGAGGTGGGTGTTTTATGTCGTTTTGATTGTTGGTTTCAGTTCCACTGACCGAAAGGCCAGTGGATTAATTTTCAGGGCGTAGAATCCGTCATGCACCCTTTCGTTCGTCCGTCTATGAGTTTCTAGTTCGTATTGAACTCCTGATGACGAAAATACGTTTAGTTTCGAAAGAGCTAGAATTATACTTTAGTAATTCAAATAAATTTATGTCATTTATCCAATATTTCTTACACTATTGGAGCTCAGTGGGCGGGGTCAGCGAAGTCAGTTGGCGATGCAAGGGGAGTCAGTAGGCAGGGTCAGCGAACCCTCAATTCTAGACAATTCACAACACAAAAAATATCAATGGGGAACCTAAATGTATAAGTTCACTGATTTTTTGTGAACGTGCTGCGCTTTCATTCATTTGACTCAATACTTAACAATTACATGAACGACTATCTAAAGTCACTGAAAGCAATATTGTATGAAATAATAATGACCGATATGAAAAGGAACAGATGTTATACCTTTTTAGCATCAAACAAATATAAGAGTTTTCTCTCGAAATATAACGTTTTTTGTTCGCAAAATTGAGGACAAGTCGACCTTAAATTGAACCTCTGTTTCATTACCAAAAATCATTTAGATGACATACTACAAGTTGGCGGCTCTTTATATATAGTTTATTTCAAGCTTATTTCAACTGAAAACCGGTTCTTGAATCTTAGTTCCAAATTAAGCTTTATTCCTTTGTGTGAAGATGCCAGGGCTCGTATTTGACTCACAAACCAGGGGCTTAGCCCTAAAAATCTGAAACGTTCCTGTTTTGAGCCTTTGGTAGAAATTTTTACGGGTCAAAACAGTATTTATCCACCAATTTATCAATGATATACATTTTATACCCCTGAAAAGTGTACAAATTAATTGCTTGTACTTCATTTATTTACAAAAAAAAGGTACACCAGGGCTTAAATCTCCAAAACTGTTCTCACTATTCGCTCTTTTTGTTGATTTGCCTCCTTCAAAATAAGATTTGACCCATAGAATTTCACGAAAAAAAGGTACGAGCCCTGGATTTGTTATTTGGGACTTATCGTTGGCAGTTTTGACAATTCCTGGCATTTAGTATAAACTTCAGAGCAAAGTAGACTGTGACCTTTGGTCATCGCAGTGCAGATTATATTTAATCTTATTTTATATATCCAAAACATATCGTCGTTGGGTGAGCAAAATGTTGTACTTACATATTGAATAAAGTTGTAGTTACGGCGATTTGGTCATCAACAACGATATCTTACTTGCTTCTATACTTTTTTCACGATTCAAAAAGAATTCTTCTTCACTTGAAAGAATTATTTTACCTTGAATCTTTATTTAATAACTTTTTATAAAGGGGTCTTTTTTTTGTTATACGTTTAAATATGAAGTCCCGAGAGGTTTGACCTGACTCTCTAAACATTCTTTTACCAAACCACTATAACGCACTTCATTATAAGAATGACTTAACAAGTGGTTTCCGTAGACCCTTTGTATGTTGAAACCACTTAACTGATTTACGTAAAAAAACATCGCCGCAAGAGCTTGAAAAGAGCTTTTTATAGGTCAGATGTAAAGTAGCCTAAACAAGGGGAAGATTTGTTTGCAATTATTAGCACCCGAAAACCCGAAGTTGGAATTATGTTCAATAAGCTAGGAAAAACATCAAACGTTTTTATTTCTTTACGCAATAAATAAGCTTTAAAGGTTTTGGAATATAACGGGCTGTAAGGATTTTTATTTTGATTCCCTTTTCGCAGCATGCGTGATAGGTACTAAATCCTAAGGTTGCCACCTTAACCTCGCATGCCTATTAAACCACATGCGAGGCTTTTGGATCTCGTTTTGTCACTCAGTGCGGACAGTAGACCGGTGTCGTAATAGACTTTACGTCTCTTCGATTAAGACCAGTTCGCTTTTAACCCTTTCCTGTATTGCAAAAGTTTTTACCTATCCAAATCCAAAGGCTTTGCAGACGAAATTTTAATATTTATTTGAAAAAATAACCATTTAGTTGGGTAGAAAATATTGTGGAAAAAGAAGAAATTGATTGTTTCAAGCATTTCTTCTTATTCGACAATGTTTTCCCAATTACAAATTCACAGGGACGTAAAAACAGGAATTGAACAGGAAAGGGTTAATATTTAACTTTCGTTTCATGGATAACTGATCACCGTTTTCATGATGCGACAAATATGAAAGACATACCCCATTGTAAAAAGCAAAATCTCGCTAGTATTGCCTCGCGTGGGATGTAAAATATCACATATAAGTAACTCGCAATATTGGCTCCGGGATTTCTGTAAAGGAGTTTCAAGCTTAACCAATGTGGGTTCGTTTTCCTATTTCTACAAGAAAAAATATTTAACTCCCCATGAAAATGAAAGAAGGGGTTCAAACACCCCCCCCCTCCCCAAGTTCCCTCTAAATCCACCACTGACTTGAGAGCAATGTGAATATTTAAAGACTTCGCACGAAGTTTTATTCCACAAGCGCAATACCTCGCATGTACAGATGCATGCGAAGTTCGGATGCACGCTTTAAGATTCCACCGTTAAAGTCTGATAGAAAAAATACGGACAAAGATGCGAAAGAAATATGATCTTTCGATGTCAAAGCCCTGTACGTTTCAATCAAATTGACCGGGATCAGTGTATATGTAAACGTGTAACGTTTTTAATTCATCTGATCCAACCATATGAAACAAAAATATCTTAATTTCAAATGTAGAAGTACGGCGAAGGCAGTAACGTAAATATATAACGATGTAGCTTTTCATGTCTACCGACATGGTATATTTGGTGTGCATGCAGAGTTCTTAGAAGTTTGGGTAAACAAGGTACATAATCACTTTACAAGATATTTACTATATAAGAACTATACAGCTATTACGAGTCTAAACGTTAAGAAATCATTTCCCTTTATTTAAGGTATCTCTGTGTAGCTGGGTTGCAGGCATTTACTGTTTTGCCAACTGGAATTAGGGACTCTTCAAAATATTTACCGACCCAGTATTAGTGTATCCAGTGCTCTCTGCCCTTTGATTTTACATTAATTCTACGGAGGATTTTATTCAGCATGATAAGGGTTAAGATTTGGGATATGTCCTGTATAGACCACAGAAAACAACTTTTCGTATTTGGCTGAAACTATACACCAGTTAATCCGTAAGCTTTACCTTGGGCTATAAAGTATACATATATTTATCGGGAGCTTAGCACAAAAACATAGTATGGGTCTATACATTGTATGAACCCATACTATGTTTTTGCTCTACGCTCTCGGTTCATTTTTTCTGGAATTCAACGGTAGTCTGTTTGTGAATTATGTGTGCTGGGATTACCAAGTTATGTGATAAAAATGTGATAAGTAGACATTTCAACAGGAACCTACCAGATTACCACATGACATATGGCTTGACTTGCATAGAATCTTTTCCCCATCTCCTTCTTTTTTCCGTTATCACGTTTTTCTCCTCTCGACAGGCTAGGATTGTGGATAACCCGGAAGTACATGAATAAAAAGAGGAATAATAAGAAATACCGAATTTGTTAAACGAGTCACTTGGCAACAGATAAAAACGAGACTTTGCTGAGTCTTTACAAGTTACTTTGTCAAAAGATAAAGCTTACGAATACAATATGGGAAATAAAGTGATTGATTGTAACAGGCCATTTCTTTATTTCCCACATTTTTTCTACACATTATCCTAGATAATTTCAACCCATAAGCAGACCACAAATTCCAGAATTGGTTCATTTTAAAGAAGATGCAGACAATATTTTCATTTGATATAAAATGAGAAAGTAAGTGCCAAATAAGTTCGAAAATAATGTGAGAAAAGGGTAAGTGTTTGTTACAAGCAAATTCTTCTTTTCCCATAAAGTTTTCCACAATCACATTTCTCTCCGGCATCAGAAAGCTTCATTATGGGGTAATGGGTTAATTTTCAATCCAATTGTAACTTCTTCGAATTTGGATCGGTCAAAGACTTTATCGGCTGATAATAAGTTGAGAGGACTGTAAGGAGACTCTCTAAAATTGCAGCTCAAATCAATGATAAGTATATGTTCGCCCATCAAGGTAGAACCTGAGAAGAATTATCTCAATTTGTTATCAAAACATTTCTACAGTGATCTATGGTTTTCTATGATTGACTCGTTTGCTCAAAGTTACCAGAAAAAACTATAACTTACATAAAATATTATTTTTATCTAAATAATAATAATAATGATGATAATAACGATAATAAAGGATAGATTTCCCCCTAATCTATACCATATGCCTAGCGTTTATATAGCTGGAATTGTTAGCTTGAGAAATTCTGAGGCTGGCGAGAGAGGTCCCTGTATCTGGGAACAAAATTTCCACAATTCAATTGCAAAGTTAAATTTATTGTTATAATTGTGAAGTTTCTTTCCTATAAGCTCAACAGTATGAAACATATATAGAATAATTAAATGGTTAACATGCTATAAATAGGCCAAGGTATATCGGGCATAGGGTCTTTGTCTGAAGTACAGGGCTTCGAGACCCCCAAAAGCTGCGGTTTCTTTATTCCCCTATAAAACAAAACCGGACGGGTAAGGTAAATTCGGGGTTTTTGGGGATTTTTTCTGTCACCCATGAAAATAATTCACGAAATATGTTCGGATACCAGCCGGTTCCATTCAGCTTGACGGAAAGTATCTCTGTTATATTTTAGAACAACCGGTCAACAAGTGTAAACTCATTTCGCACAACATTAAATAGACTGGTCTTCATAGATACGGTCCAGCTGTTGTACGAACCACAATTCATTCCGTAAACCCGTTCACAGAGTTCAAGATAAACGATGAGGATTTAAACTCTGTACTTTTCTCTGAATTCCTTTATTGTGGGTAGTTATTAGAATCGTCTTGACGAGACGGTTTTAATTACTAACCACAACATAGGGTTTTATAGACGTTTAGTATATTTTTTTTTTTTTTACATTTTGAAAAAAATCAACCTTTACCCGGAGTTGTTCTGAGCCAAGAATCTTCGTATAAGACTGGATCCCGTGTTTCAACAGAAGTATCCGTATGTTGTATATCAAACAAGATCAAATGCCGAGTTCCAGTCTATAAACTGTTTACAGCTGTTGATAACAACATCGGTCTTATTTAGATAAGTAGATCTGTTTTTAAAATAGTCATCAGATATGTTACGAAGTACATTCGATTTCCAATATACAGCCAATCTTGTTCATGCGACCTCCTCTATTAAGTGACCACTTTCATTAAAGTCTCTAAAACCGTCGACACTAGCCCCCCAAAAATTAATAATTGTATATTTGGGTAGAATGTTTCCTCTCGTTTTATGAACCTTTTTTATCAAGTGTTAGGCCAAAACACTTGATGTCATTTCGGGATAGATCACGTATCTTTTTTTTCAAATATTTTTAAAATCAAAACTGTTCTTTTACATATAAACTTTGATGAACTTTTGTCAATAAGACGTTAAAATATGACGGTTTAGAGCCTGATTTTTTATTTTATTTTTTATCTCTTTTTTCCGTTTTGTTTTCTGTTGGGTGCAGTGCGTTACTGGGTCTTTAATTGCAAAATTACGAGCCTAGATGGTGTCATTATCACACTTGTATCTGGCTGCTAGGGGTCGAAACTTTTCACTCTTTGTAGAATTACTGAATCTAGAGTGGCCATTCTACCTTCTGATTCGACGAAGACCGTGTTGAATTGCTGGTAGTCTTGTTAATGTTCCTCTGTAGAACTATTTGTTTAACCCATTACAACACAGAAAATTTGTTAGAAAATTTGTTAGACTGGTCCAAACTGAAAGACGCTGCAGATGTAATTTCAAGTTGATGGAATTTTAATATTTTTCGTCTTTTGGTATAGAAAACAATGTGTATAATGAAAAAATTGCTTGATACAAGCAATTTCTTCATTTTCCACAATGTTTTCCAAAGCGTTTTTCTTGAGGGGCGTAAAAGGAGGGCTTGTGTGGGAATGGGTCAAAGCATTCTTTCATAAAAATGTAAATGGATGTTTAACCCTTTCCCACCAAGAGAAACAATTCAGAAAACATTGTAAAAAACGAAGAAATTGTTGTTGTTGTTTTTTCTACGATGTTTTCAAGCCAGAAAGTTAAACAAATCTAAAATTCCATAAACTTTGAATCGTTGTATGCAACTCCTTTCGAATTGGACCTGTCCAAAATTTTTGTCATCTGATAATGGGTTAACAAAACGATTCGTCATTTCGTATTTGAAGTATTGGCTCATCATATATCTTGGGAAAATATTCGAATTCTTGAACCTATTTCGTGAGTAAAACGCCAGACAATGACCTATAAACCTACAAATAATGGCATCTTTGACATGATTTTCGGCCCAAATGGTTCATTACACAGAAATATGCCTGGGTGATAGGAAGAAAGAAACATGTGTTACCCAGTAAAGATTAACAAATCCACCAGAAAATTGCCGACAAATTCGAACGTCTTACGGGCAATGACCTGCTAATTTTTATATTACAAATAATCTGTAAAAGTCTAAAAAGTAATAGTTCTAAACAGTGCCAAGCAAAGAGTATTAGTTTCAAATTATATTTGTTTATTCTAAATTTGATATCGGACCAAATTATATGCTTTAGTTAAATTTTTCAGCTCTCTATTCCATTAAATTTCCCCTATTTTAAGTAGGCAACGTGCAAATCAAGAAACACTTTGATAAAAACTTTAACACATTTTATAATTTATAAACTGTATCAATATTTATCTCTCAAAACCATTTAAAACATAAAACGGTTTGAATATAAACGGAAATGACATCATAAATGTGGCCAAAAGCTGTTTCCGCGATAAGAGTGTAGCAAGGAATATACATCGTCGTTGGGCGTTCACAATGTCGTAACTACAGCTTGAATAAAATTGTAGTTACGACATTTAACATGCCGAACGACGATAGATGAGATAATCGTGCTTGTCGATATAACACAGCCAGTTTTTCGATTTGAGTATTAACACTTCATAGGGTATCTATACAATGAAAAGCCGCTGTGGTTGTGATTACATATTGAAATAAAATGGTGAACGCATTTGATAATCCATCTGAAATTTATAAGGAAACTACATTTTTTTCATACGACTAAATATTCTGTAAAACAAATGAGTAGAAATGAGAAGTGTATGCCTCATTTAGGTATAACCCAATCTGAAAATACAAATGTACATTTACATACCATTTATTCATAAATGCTTTCAATCATTATTATTATTATCATTTATATATTTTTTGACATACGTAAATTGTTTCTCACTTTCATGCTACAATGGATCTCCCTTCTTATTTACCAGCAATGTATAGATATTCGTTTTGATTAATAATTATTCATGAATAGATATAAGCTTGCCAAGAAACGCGAGCTTCAACAACAACAACAACAACAACAACAACAAACACACAGAAAGAAAAAAAAAGAAAAAAAAAAAAAAACACTTAACTTCTAACATGTCGACGTTTATTTTAGAAATATTTGGCTCCGAGACGGCTATGATCGTGTCTTTCTACAGGAATATTCGAGGTTATGACTATAAAGTGGAACAATTAGTTATATCCGTCTGATAAAAATGGATAGCTGAAATACCACATGGATCACTGGAAATCGTACTGGCAACGAATAAAGTAGTAATGTAATGCAAAATGGAAGGATACTATGATGTCAGACGCAGGCATAGAGATTTTCTTGGCCTTCGTTTATCCCATTACCATACGAGAATATTTAAGACTTGTCCAAATTGAAAGAAGTTGCAGACGGCAATTCTAATTTGGTGAAATTGAAAATTCCTTTGTTTTTTAAGGGTAAAAAAAGTTGTGGAGAACGAAGGAATTTGTTTCTTCGTCCAAAGATGATCGGAAACTGCTCCCTCGGTAACGTATTGCGCGTTTTGATTGCGTTGTAACAAGCAATTTCTTCATTGCCCACTATATTTTTCTGGGTGCGGTAAATGCGGGATTGTGTGGTAATGGGTTAAAAGTTACTTTATATATAAATCAGTTTAATTGACTGATCGCTTGCCACGCCGTCTGATCTCTGAACGGAAGTTAGACTGTGACATTAAACGGCATTTTCTTTACAAAATTTATGGACAGTAATATAAAACAAAAAAGTAAAATGGTTGATTGGCGACCTTTTTGCCGAAAGTACAGTTTGAAAAAATGTAGCTGTGATGTTTATGTTGCCAAACCAACAGAAATTCTTAACCTAAATATCGGCCATTGTTTGATTTCAAAGTTCGTTTCTGGTTTAAATGTTCGATTAGAATGGTCTATCGATTTTTCTATGAACAACCGATACCCGTCAATTACCTATTTAAACCCTTCCCCGTTCATGGTTTTTACTTGTCTATGATTTGTAATTGACAAACATTGTAGAAAAAAGAAGAAAATGCTTGTAATAAGCAATTTCTTCTTTTCCCGCAATATTCTATACTCTACTGAATAGTTATTGTTTATGATTAAATCCAGTTTACATTTTCGTCTGCTAAAACTTTGAATTTCGGCAGTTTAAAAATTTGCAAAAAACGGGTTAATTTCTATCTCTGCCGGATGATACAGAGTCAACTGTTTGTTTAACCCGTTTCCATACAGTGACACCTTTTGACGCCCAAAAGAAAAAAAGTATTGAAAAATGTTGCGGGAAATGAAGCAATTTCTTCATTTTCACTATATTTTCTACCCGGAAAGTTGAAAAAAATCTAGAATTTCATAAACTTTAAATTGTCTTCTGCAACTCCTTTGAATTTGGACCAGTCTAATTTTTAGCCGTCTTGTAATGGGCTAATCATAAATGGAAAGCTACAAACTAGAACCATTTTACTGTATGCGATATCAATATTGTCTCCGTATGGCGACCACATTGTCGTAAATAAACTTGAAAAAGTCGGAGTTGCGACTTTGTTGTCGCCAAGCGACGTAGATACAAAAAGTAACAAATAGACCAACGGTTTTGATCTTGTGAATAAAAAAACCCTTAGAGTAACTAGACATTTCTACAATTGCGAGAGTGAATATTGAAAAAAAGAACTACAATCTAGAACCGATACATTCTCAAGAACTGTAGTGAACTGCGTGTTTGTATACGCATTGGGATATTTGCACGCATCAATCACCCAATGAATGCTATCTTTCAAATAACAGAACTTAAGCGTATCTAGCTCAGAGTTTATACAATAATGACAAAATTCCTTGAAATGGCAAATTCTTAGCAAAGTTAAACAATGGTTCAGTCTGTTATAAAGGTAAGCCATTTGTTTTAGATGGGGAAAGAAATAATGATTATAATAATAAATCATTTGAATAAGATTTACAATGTAGTTACAACGTTTAAGTCACCAAACCAACATAAATGTTGGATGTAAGCACTCACTTCCGGTCTGATTTTATTGATTTTATTTATCGATTGTTCTTTTAACCAATTCCAAACCGATGACGCCCCAAAGAAAAACAATAGAGAAATCATTGTGGAAAATGAAGAAATTGCTTGTTACAAGCAATTTCTTCATTTTACATATTGTTTTCTACCCAGGAAGATTAAAAATCCGAAATTTCATCAACTCTAAATTGTCGAAAATCCAAAATTCATCAACTCTAAATTGTCAGAAACTTCGTTCAATTTGGACCAGTCTAAAATTTTGCCGTCTGGTAATGGGTTAATTGGCAGCATCGATTCAGTCGTTCTTTCGAGATAAAAATCAACTGTAAACTTGCCTAAAAACTTCAAGATACGTCCCCAAAATGACTGATGAGCGCGAAGCTGTTTTATTTCAAATTTGTATTTTTGATTTATGTGAACCAATCATCGACTAGCAAGGTAGCAATTGGATTTTGATGGAGTTGGCAAGTGGTTTGTAGATCTATTTTAAAACTCTCTAATCGAACACAGAGACTGGTTTTCTAATTTCCACCGTGAAAAAATATTTATCTGGCATCAAGGCTTCAATATAGAACTGACATTAGAATAGATGATTTATCTAGAATTTCAAACTTGATAATCTGAAAACGTTTGAATAGTTAAAAATGAAATTTTGCGCCAATGTGTTTCCATCCCACTAGTGGCTCATGATAAGTTTGCCAAAAAGATAGGCTATCAAAACTTCCGTCGAAACATCGGAATTTATCGGATGAGGTCGTTTATCTTCGGGTGATATCGATAAGGAATGTATAGCTGGCGGAAGCTAATGACGTAAATGTTACGTCATGGAACCTTCAAATAAGGCAAATTTCGGTGAAATTGTCAGATAACGTATTTAGCCGATGAATTCCGGGTGCATTCAGTTTGTACTTCGCTGACTTTGTTGGCGTCTCGTTACGCCAACTATTTTTGCTTCTTTTCTTTCTTTTTCTTTTTTAAAGTTATGAACAATCATATTCATTACAAAATCGGCTCGATCACATGTTCACTTATCTCTGAAAGCCTTACAGTTAGGATTTTTAATATTGAAATCCAAATTTTTTCTTTCATAATCAGTCAACGATCCGCTATGAGGTGACCACATCTTTTTCAGAATAAAATCTAATTACCGAAAAAAAAAAGAGTTTAATGTCTTTTTGAACCTTTTATATAAATAAGCAAGGTGAAATGAGGAGAGGTTTTAAATGAGTTTGCAGAAAATATGCACCGAAAATAAATATTCAAAGATTTCATTTTGTCTGATCTTATTTCATCGTTTACGAAACATTCTTTAATGTGGAATCTCTTTAAAATGTGTGATTATTAAAAACATATTGCATAAAATACTCTTTCCGTTTACTTTGGAAGAATCTGATATAGGTTTGATATAATATTGATACAAGATAAATGCAAACTTAATATTCTTGTACGGAGATATATAAAAAGATGATAGGCAAATATTTTTTGTTTGAAATGTATAAAATACAAACACTAAACATGCGCATGAACTAAATTCAATGTCAACCCTTTCCTGTTTGTGAATTTTAGACTAGTCTAATCTTTATTAACCATTCCGGTATCTTACGGGTGAAAATCTTACATTAGAAGTATATATAAACAAGATGAAAAGATAAAGACCCAAAAGTGAAAAAGAAACAAAAATTTAAAATTAAAATGATAAACAATAAAATGGGGTTCAAAGATATTATGACGCAAATGGTTAATTTTTAAGCTCACCTGAGCAAAGAGTGGTCATGGTGAGGTAATTTGATGGTCCTCTGTATGGCGTGTGTCTTTCGTCGTCCGTCGTGTGTCAACAATCTTAAAATGACATCTCCCCTCCCTCACATCGCTGGGTGGATTTCAAACAAATTTGGCAGAAATGTTCCTTGGGTAGTTCCCTTTAAAATTGCCAAATGAATTGAAATCCGTTTAAAACACTGGTTGGCAACACAACTGAAATATTAATGAAAACTTTACAATTATCTCCTCCTGACCCAGAAGGCATAGAGCCTTGACATATGGCATGAAGCATCAAAACAATGGCCTTTTAAGAATTGCCAAAATCATCACCCTCGGGTACCCTGAGGCGGAGCCCAGGGGGGATGGGGCTTATAAAGAAATAAAGAAGGATTTTTAAAAAATAACATCTCCTCCAAAACCGCTGGGCGGATTTCAACCGAATTTGGCAGGAATGTTCCTTGGGTGGTGCCCTTTAAAGATTACTCAAAGAATTGAAATCCGTTAAAAACTTTGGTTGCCATGGCAAAACTTTAAAAAATTATTTCCTCCTGACCCAGAAAGCCTTCATATTTGGCATGAAGCATCAGTACAATGACCTCTTTCAGATTTGCTAGAATCATTACCCTCGGGTCCCCAGGGGCGGAACCCAAGGGGAGTGGGGCTTATATAGAAATTTAGAAGGATTTTTAAAAAAAAGACATCCCTCGAAAACCCTTGGGCTGACTTTAACCAAATTTGACAGGAGTGTTTCTTGGGTAATGCCATGTCAAAATTGCTAAAATAATTGAAATCCGTTTAAATCTCTGGTTTCCATGGCAACAAGACTGGGGTTTGAATAAAAACTTTCAAAATTATCTCCTCCTATACCAGAGGGCCTAGAGTCTTAATATTTGGCCTGAAGCATCAGTACATTGACCTCTTTCAGAATTGCTCAAATCACCAATCTCGGGCCAAAAGGGACGGTGTTCCGGGGCTTATATAGAAATAAAGAAGCATTTTTAAAGCGACATCTCCTCCCAAACCAATGGGCTGATTTCAACCAAAGAAATTAATCTGTTGAAAACTCCGGTTGCTTTGACAACAAGAGTAAAATTGAGAGAAAAAAAATGAAAAAAAAATCTCCTTCTGACCCAGATGTTGAAGAACCTTGTTTAAATAGAAATAAAGAAGGCAACCCTTTCAAAACTATTTGGCCAATTCAAACCAAATTTGGCTTGTTGATTTTAAAGGAGATCTTCTTCCGAACCAGTTTGTATTAGGCCCTGAAGAAAAAAAAGAGCCTTATCTCAGGTGAGCGCCAGGGCCACTGGTCCTCTTGTATTAATTTGTTTTATTTTGGTTGCGACGAAAGCTTTAAGCTTATAGAGTCGCTATCGATCACACACTCCAGATGTTGCCACTTCCCCGCTAGACTGGCAGTGGCTTAAACTCACTGCTATCAAAATAAAAAGCTGGGTAGACCGGGCTGGCTATTAAGTGCCTTGCCATAAACAAATTCCGGCGACAGTGGGGCTAGAACCCGTGACCTCCCAGTCCACAGCCAAGTACCCTTACCACTCGGCCTTCGAGCTAGTTGACAACTTTTTCTTATGAGTTAAAGACAAATTTCAATGAGCTGTTTAACCTTTTTTATATATAGTGATTCAACCAGAGCTGTTTCGTATGTTGGTATTTTGCCCATATGAATCTAGCACAAAAGCCACTTGGTTGTTTCGCAATTAAAACACAAAAGTCACAGGTTTCCATTAGTCAAATGGCTTATCCACATTCAGCCGCACTGTTCATAGGTGACTTGCCAAGGGAAAAGAGGCCTTGGCGGGATTCCTTAAAACAAAATGACACAAAAAATAAAAAAAAGAAGATTGGGTCTAGCAAAGGTGAAAATATTCCGTATTTCTAAAGTAATTTTATAGATGGTAGAATGATCATTCTAGGTTAAGAAAACGTGCCAAGCTCGAGAAGAATCGACCTTAGTCAGCCAGCGCGGACTGCGCAGGCTGACTAGGGTCAATACTTTTCGCTCTCCCACAGACCGCCCCATTTTTCGCTCGACAGGTTTCATGCATTCCCATTGTAAAAACGATGTGCTCAGGCACATGTTGTTTTATATAAATAACTCACGATACGTGCAGCGTGGAGCAGATGCAGATGTTCAGAGATGCACAAAATTGTTTTATTCTGGTTCCATGCATCGTGTTATCGACCATGTCGTAGACTACAATTAAACGGTCGTAAAAATCAAACTCCCGTGAAAAATTCCCGTAGTCTGGTATAGTACAACCGATCGGTCAAGGAATGCGCCTTAACCCTTTATCACAATACCACACGACAAAATCTAATACTTGTCCAAATTCGAAAATGTTCAAGACGACAATTTCATTTGATTTTTTTTTCCTTTTGAGGTAGACCACACATTTTGGACAAGAAGTTATTTCTTTATATCCTCTCAATGTTTCCTCACTTTGCGGGCGTCAAGAAGTGTGATAGTATGGGGATTGGTTGAGGTATATGACTTTTATTCTGACGTGTAGTTGATAGAAAAAATCCAACATCTTTGATATAAATGAACTAAAAGATGGATTTAAAAATTTTATTCGATAAAAGTTTAGATAATTAGTTATATAATGTGTAATAATTTAAACTACTTTAAACAATCTCATTTATGTAGACTAAAAGTCACCTTATTATTGTGAATCTGGCAAATACTACACTGAGTTCTCTTGATGAAGGACGTGATCGGAGAGGGACGAAACCGTCGTAACTACACTTTTATTAAAAAAGTAGTTACGTCACTTTGGTCGCTAATATACGACATACCGGTATGCCTTCTGTTGACCAGTCGCGGCTTTCAATCAACTAATCAGTCGACCAATGAAAACATTTATTGAGACCAGAAAAGTGTTTGGAATTCCGACATAGGCCGCCATTTTTGTTATCTTTTTTGTTGGTTTGGCTACTTAAATTTCGTTACTACAGCTTTGGTAAGCTGTAGTTTGCGCGTTTAGGGCGCCAAGCAACTATTCTGCCGTTCTTTTTCTTACTTCTGGCAATGAATTCTGCAAAAGACAGCCGTTTAAAATCGAAGCGGGACTTTCTGTTGGAGTCGATGGGCGGTGTCAACGAAGTAAGTGGGCGGGGCTAGCGATCGGTCAAAATAAAGGGTAGATTATACAAACGGTTTCACATGGAATAGTTTCGCTTTGATAGTTTACAGAAAACAAATCTATAAGTCGAGTTTATTCGTTTCAATGGCTCATACCCTACAGCATTTTTGACCATCTTTATTCTATATAAAATTACACAAGTTTGTGATGCTGTGGCAGATTCTACAATATTTGTTGAAATTTGACCTCTTTAGTATTTAATCTGCATTCATAGTTCTACCTTTTGAGACCAAAATTCATAGGTCATTCAGCGTCTTTTTCCTACTATGAAAATGACGCTTAGTTTGGGCACGCTCACTCCTGTTGGGTGTCCTGAAATACGCAGTCAGGTGCGAAGACGACTGAGCCAAGCGTAAAACGATAGAGTAGATGCAGAACCCATGAAGCAACAACAGCGACAACAACAAAACATTAAACTGAGCATGTGGATCACTTCTCAGTACTTATTCCTTGGCATGCTGAATTAAAATTCCAATGCTTTAAAATCATTAGACTGACAACACAGGGAGGTCTAAATGGCGTTAATATTCCTTTTGAAAATTGAATATCTAAACGATTCTGGGTGAAGGGACAATCAACAGCACCTATGTGCAGGCTGATCTTTGTCTTTACCTCCTGCCAATACAGGAATATTCTGGGTTCAGCATGAGAAGGGTTAAAATACTGATTTCATGTCGAACTAGTTTTTGTAAAAGAACTACTTATATCCTTTACTAACGACCTGCGGTAGTAAAAAAAATCCAGTGAGGTCACTCCACTGAACGTGCTCAAAGTTCTTCATCCTCGCCCTCAAATTTACGCACGTGCGTCAAAACTCCCCATCCCTGATATGAATTTCAACAGAACACTCTGTTCAAACCATTATATCTCATAAATATATCAAATACTAAATTTTCAAGTTACGTGACATACGAAAGCTCCCAAAGATGTTATCAAACGTAAGAATTCAAACATGCGTACTAGAGGAATGTGATAAGGAAATTTGCTGTCTCAGTACAATTTTCTCCAAATAAATGTATCTATAACTTTAACCCATTCCAACTCAGCAAAATTTAAGACTGGTCCAAATTGAAAGAAGCTGCAGACGACAATTTCAAGTTGATGGAATTTTGAATTCTTTCGTCTTTTTGGATAGAAAAGATTGTGGATAATGAAGAAATTGCTTAATACAAGCAATTTCTCCATTTTCCACAATGTTTTTCAAAGCTTTTTTCTCGAGGGGCGTAAAAAGGAGGGATTGAGTTGGAATGGGTTAAACATATTTGTGACCTCTTGTATTATTTAAACCAGTTTGTTTGAAGAAAAGACAAGTACTACAAAGAAAAGACAAGTTTTCGCTTTGTCCTATTGAAAGTTGTCTGCAACCATGCCGTAAATGGAACACTAATAGTATAATATGTACAACGTGATTCAAGAGAAAATGTTAGCACTCGCTTTCGTTTCTGAACGTGCAGCTTGCGAAGGATGAAAGACAGACATTTCGTATTAAGCAGATGTATAGAGCCGACATGCTTTGTCCAAAGACCTACCTACAAGTAAAAGGAGAGATATGTAACTGCAACAAGAAAATAAACAAAATCAAAAAGGACTCACGAATTTAGACGGATTAAAAATGTGTAGCGGTGTTTTCTGTACATTTTGTATCATGACAAGAATTATTCACAAATATTGAAAATATTTTAATGTATTTTATTTTAAGAGCAATAATGCTCTCTTGAATTCCAAGTTTTGATTCGATAATTCAAATTATCAGACATATCAACGATAGCGAACATTTTTATTACATTTCATCTGTTGGAGCAAGATATTCTTGGATCCTTTCGATGAGACACGCCGCGGGATATAAAGGCTTTCTCTTTCCCCTAAGTTTCTTTGTGTTAGATCATGGTCGTAACCCTTATCATGCTGAACCCGGGATATTTTTGTTTTGACAGAGGGCAAAGATAAAGATTAGCCTGCGCATATGCAGCCTATTCGAGCTGTAGCTACACTGTTTATTTATCCATAAAACAGTCTGAACGTTGTTTTATGTCCCCGACTACATATATTGCAAACTAATGTCGTTCGATATCTCAGAGAAACTAACTTGTCGGAGTTCAGTGTGCGTGACCAGTAATTCTTCAACAAAAAGGAGGAATCGACAGAGTTCGTATTCATCAACATATCTAATTTACAATTTAAAACAACCTTTGTTACTGAATTTATATGCATAGCATCAATTTAGAATGATCGGCGAATACGGACACTGGGACCAGCTTACAGAGAAGAATTCGATCGGATTGTGCAATATAATTGAAAATAGACTCAAATGCATTAGGCTGTCAATATAATTCATAATTTATTTCTAAATAGGCATCATGTCCCAGACAAACTAGGTCTGTGATATCTCAAATTTAAAAGATATTTCTGATTATGATGGTATTTCAGTAATTTATGAAATTCGGTTTTGAAAGTTGAAATCTTTTTTCTCTTTATTCTTGATTTTCCATCCTGTGAGTGCTTATGTATATGCCAGATTGCTACATGAAGATTGCAGCTCGATGACTCAAATTTCTGAAAAGTTTGTTAAGGGCTAAAAGAAAATCAGTGGATATATTATGTATGAAATAATTACCCGATGGTAGACTTTTAGACTGTTCCTAATTCAAACCACATGTTGTTGCAGGAAACAATATTAAATTGGTCAGTTTGAAAAAAAAATGTGCAAATTTATCTTTTATGATGGAAAACGTTGTTGTAAGTGTTGACATTGCAAGCTACAAACAATTTTATCATTTCCGACCATGCTTTCTAGAGCTCTATACTTGAGGGTCATAAAAAAGAGGGATTGGATTTGAATGGCTTCATTTTGTATTATGTTCAATAAAAAAATAACACGTTGAATTGGCCATCTCTTGCACTATAAATCGTACACGCCTTTATCGAAGACGGGATATTCCACTCAGACATGAAAAAATTTTGTCCAATTTGATCAAGATGGAAATATAAACCGTCTTTACGTTCTATAACGGTTTGGATTGACTTTAACCCTTTATTGTTGATTCCCTGATTCTAAAGTCCCCTGAGTTTATAATTGAGAAAAAAGAAGAAGAATTTGCTTGTAACAATCAATTTCTTCTTTTTCCACAATATTTCCTATAACTCACTGAATGGTTATTTTTCAAATTCAACACACTTTAAATTTTCGTCTGCAAAACCTTTGAATTTGGACATGTCTAAAATTTTGCAAAACTTGAAAGGGTTTAGAGCATTGAATGTGCATAAGATCATCGACAGACCATACCTACATCTTTAGTTGGCGACCATACCTCGTATTTTCGGCTTGGGTAATGTGTAGTTACGATGTTGCGATAGCCCAATGACAATATCTTTAACAATATGGATTGAGTTTCCGCGAAAAATTAGGACTTAGTTTATTTTGCAAACGTGTCATTTTGTGTTGCGATATGAGAGGCTATGAGCTTTTTTTATCACCTAAAGTCGTGTTTAACATTAAGGGTGTACCCGCAAAGGCAGGGTTATGACTATCATTTCATGGTTTGGAAGCCGGCTTTAAGTTTTACTTACTTGCACCCTATAGTGTAATAAAATTAGCGATACGCAATTAACAACAAATTGGGCTTAATGATTTCACAGAGTAGCGTAACATTCCTATAGCAGTACATTATAGTCTTAAATTTAGGTCGAATACATTTGCAAATAGTTGTCTCGGCTAAATTAGATGAATACCGTATATTTTAACGTATTAAAAGAACGTGCATTTGGTGTCAATTATTGTCGAAGTGATATCAAAACTTCATAATAAAGGCTTAAAAGGACAATATTTACGGAATTTTTGGCAGCGAGGTGTGGTAAATTCATGATTTTATACTAGAAAAAATGCGTCTTTGACGAAAATACGATAAATTTGGATATACATGTATATACAAACAAATCATATTTGATTTTCTAACATACTTGTATGCTTCCTACTTCATGCTCATATGGGCAAACACTTCTGTAGCGACGGCATTTAACGAAATTATTCCTTTGTTGTACTGTTTTTAAATATGCGTGACATTTTAAACCAATAGATATATACGCAAAGTAAAGACTCAGATTAGCCTGTGCTTCCGCACAGGCTGATCTGAGTCTTCACTTTGCGCTCTACTGGTAGATGCTGATTTACTCGATTAGCGAAAAGTCTTGATGCCATCAGTAGCTGTCCAGACTGTTCAGTTTCATCACTTCACTCACATGTGAAATACTCGGAAATGCGACTCCATTATTCACACAGGTTTCGAGATATTTTGTTCTACTATTAGTGCAAGTATGTCACATGAGTACTACCATATTAAAAACTTAGTAAAAGGGTCATCTTTGGTTGATCTTTGGAGCCCAATTCGCCACGTTCTTTTCAATGTTCACATGTCCGTTTATTCATTTGAGACCCGTTACGCGTAAAGCAACCTCTTTGGACCCAGTAAGAAAATATATGAAAAAAAGATATAATTAAACGGAGGTCAGTTTTAGACGCTATTTTCTTAAATGAATAATTGAAAGATAAAATGACCGTTCTAGTTTCAGTTCTTCTATATATACGAATGATTTGTTCCCAATTCTATTAACTTGAAATTCTAATCTGCAAAATCTTTCAATTTGGACCAGTCTGTAACATTGTCGTTTGGTTATTGGTTAAACGCAGTAAATACAGCATATTCAAACTAACGGCCTACTCTTATTTTAATATGGTTCTGATTATGAATTCTGCAAACTAATATCTTAGTCGAACGGCCATGTATGGGTGTATATTTAGTTTGCTTGGCCAGCAGTAGACCAACCGCTGACCCCACCCACTTACTCCGTTCGGCCCGCCGATTGACTCCAACAAGAAGTTCCACATCGATGTTACACGGCGTTATTTTGCAAACTTTTTGACGAGTGACATGTAACAAAAAGATAGAACGTTTGGATGGCGACCTAAACCTCGTATCTACTTTCAAGCTGTAGTTACGATGTTTAACACTTCCCCGTTCATCCCTGGATTTTATGTCCTTGTGTTTTTATACTTGAGAAAACATTTTCGAAAAAGAAGAAATTGCATGTAACAAGCAATTTCTTCTTTTTTCCGCAATATTTTCTACCCTACTGAATGATTATTTTCAAATAGATTTGACTTTAAATAGCCGTCTTCAAAACTTTTGAATCGGGTCTAAAATTGTGCGAAACCGGAAAGGATGAAGTCGCCAAACCAACGTAAATGCTCGTCATAAATTGCGGCAAATATCGGAGTTCAAATTTCACTGGCGATCTGAATGAATGGTTGGGTTGAACGATTTTTCGTTGAATGACAATCACGTTTAGTCAATTCATCAATTGTACGACATCTCACAAAATTTACCTGTATAATAATGGTTAAATTTTGAGCTGTTCAGTTATCACTATTAAAACTTTAGAAACCCGCTTGAATTAGACAGCATCGAAAAATATCTGTAGAAAATTCCAAAGTATCTAAAAATATTATTTGTATAATGATTTTTGGCATCAAACCATATATAATTCTTACACTTTAACTTTGATAAAACGCATCTGTGGAAAAGGCACCGCACCTGTTTGGGAGTTGCAGTCACTGTATTGCTACTAAATTCATAGAGCGTTTTTTGTTTGTTTTGTTTTTAATTGTTTCCAAGTTTATAATTGTATCATATCAATAGATTACAATGAGAAAATATAATTCTGTGGCTATATCAGAAAATTGACAGACCGATCAAATCATACATTTAGACCAGAAGTGAACTTTGAACTCCAAACCCGATCGACATTCGCGTAAAGCATTTTTGCGTTGGTTACGCGACTTAAACTTAACTACAACTTTAATCAACTTTAAATGAAACTGTAGTTAGGACTTTACGTCGCAAACCAACCATTCTATTTTGTTGCATGTTACTGAAGATAATTTTTGCAAAATATCTCTATCAAACTTTCGCGATGGGCGATCCTTGAAATGGAATGGAATTATTTAACGACCATTTGTGGGTTAGAAAACTTCTCCTCAGAAAGCATCATACAGATTTCGAAATTTTAAAAGCCATTCCGTCAGACATCGGTAGATTGATTTCAATGAAATTTTGCAGAAGTTATTTTGGGTGACTCGTTATAATTGTTTTTTCTTGAGATATGAAAATATTAATCAAATCTAACTGCGCGAAACTTGAAATGGAATGGAATTATTTAACGACCAAACCAACCCCTGCCATTGCAGCCTATTTTCCCCTGTATACATGTGCGGCGTAATAGAAACTTAGAATCAGCAGACAACATTATTTCTGTACAAGATTTATAAACATTTCTGAAGTAAAACATGTACTGCTCACTCAACTCAATATAAACTGTTTACTTTCTAGGCAAAAACCTTCTCTTTTAGTTCTTATTCTATTATGCCTTCCGGTTAGAGCACAAGAACTTTCCAATTAACGTTGCCCGTGATGTCATTAAGTATCTTATGATAGAAGAATAGTGAAGACTATTCACATTTCATTAAGGCATTATACCAACAAAACTCTGTGTGTGTGTGTGGGGGGGGGGATATAGGGAGTCGTCTCGTCGGTCGGCCGGTTTTTTACGTCAGCCCAATAAGCTCAGTTTGTAGAGCACTTGCCTTCAAACCTCAAGATCACGAGTTCGAGCGCTTGGCTGACCATATCAACTAACAAACTGATTGTCTTTCGTATTAGGCGTTAAACCGAGGCCCCGTGTGACGTTGCTATCCACTGAGCACGTTAAAGAACCAGGCGGGGCTCTAAGCAGTTTCGTTCTGTATCCTTGCACTATCCTCCGTAACAACTAACCGACTTCTGGGGGCGTCGCTCATATGGGCATGTGCTACGGTAGCGAGGATAAATAAACGGAAATACTCACACTCGGCCGGTTTGTTTGTCGATCGGGCCGCCCGTCTGTATGTAGCTTTTTCCTTGTTCGCTCAATTTCTCAACAAAACCTACATAGATTTGATTCTAACTTTACAGGTACACTCGGTATTAAACAGAGATGTGCATATTATAATTGGGTTTGGGTCCGTTTTACTTTTACAGCGTTATGACCCTTTGATAAAAATAACTGTCCGCCAATTTTCTTTTCAATTACTGAATGGATTTGACTAATATTTAACATAATTATGTACGCAGTATTAACCCTGAGTGCTAATAGCATTTTATATCAATTGAGAATTTACTCATACTTCAAATTTGGAATAATGCTTAAGTGCAACTTTAGCTACATTAGAAAAGAATTACCGATTCATGATTTCATGCACTAACTAAAATGCAAATGTAGCTTAACTATTACCAGACGACACAATTTTTGACTGGTCAAAATTCGAAAATGTTGCAGACGACAGTTTTTAGCTGACGAAATCAAAGTATCATTTTGTCTGTAGGCAACCAAAATATCGTAACTACGGTCTTATTCAAGATGTAGTTATGACATTTTGCATACAAAATGACAAATGTTATAAACCGTGTACATGTTCGGTTTGACACTCCCACCCCCTGAGGAAAAAATACGGGTCTTCACATACACACCTTTGGTTAAAATAGCGGATTGTATCAATCTTACAGTACGTGTTTGTACACTAATGATGTACATGCAAAACAAACAGATACACGCGTATTTATTACTGATTGGCTGACCACCAGCCTCATTACTGAAAAACCCAAATTGTTTATTACCCTGAGTAATGCGCGGCCAAGTGGAGTGTGAGGGATGTTCAAAAACATCACGGAAAGCTTGAGCTGTAGATATGCGATTTTGAATACACAAAAAATGAAAAAATAAATAAAATAAAAAGAAAATGAAAAATAAAACTCTGTTGACTCGACCAACGCATATAAGCTGAAAACATTACCAAGCTATCAAAATAAACCAAAGCACGACCAAAGGTATATCTCAATTCTGTAACGTGTAGCAAAATGTCAACAATATGACTTAAGATGGTACAATACAGAGATATTGTAATGCTTTAATAACGTCTTTTACAAAAAGAATAAGCGCTGTTTTTATTTTATTCAGAAGAATAACAGCGATATAAAATTAAAAATTCTGTCGGTATTCACTTCGAAGTTGTCGTGGGTAGTTCGTTTTGGAATAGAGTAGATATTCATTTCAAAACTGAAAAAAAAAGAATAATTTTGTTCTTATCATTTATCGCGTGTTTTATGTAATACGGCGTTACATAACGTGTACAATAGTGCAGGGGTACTCAGCATTAGGTCTGAACTCGGTTTCTTCCAGCATATATGTCTATTTATAACTTGACAAACGACTTCGGATTGAAATAAACCCGTTTGTTATTTTGGTATTGAATTGGTGATGTTGAACTAGCGAAATAACTATTAAATGAGCTAAAGTATTTGATAACACATTTTTGTTACCGTGAAAATGACGTCACACACACACAAAACAAAACAAAACAATAACCCCCCCCCCCAAAAAAAAAACCGTGCAACCGCGTCATGTTGTAAAGGGCGATATATGTTTCACGGAATATGTTATATCGATAATGCTTGAGATTTTATCGATTTATCGCAAAAGTTTGTCACTAAATTGATTCTATCCGTGCTAATAAAATTCTGAATTTATCAAACTTGTCATCTAAAACAGATAAAAACTCGACATAGCCTCGTTTTAATCTGTCTATCGACAACTCGTTTAGTTAATTCGGTATTTCGTGACCTCTCGTCCAATATCAACTATATATCTTTCTTCAGCGGATGACCAAAGGGGATGGCCAAATACTAAGTTGTGAGAACTTGTGGCCAAACCCCTTTGCTTTTTTGTATTTATATATATTATATGTCTTGTTAATGTTTTTTGGGGAAAAAAGATGGTAATAAAATATGTTTAAACTAAACTTCAGCGGATTTATACCTCAGACAATGTATGGGTTCATTGAACATTAATGTTTGGTACTGTGTTGCGGTCATTGACAGTTTTTATTTGTGTACATTTTGAAGGACCCTCACAGTGAAGGGTGCTTATCTGTAATAGTATGAACTTGTTACACCGAATACAGAACCTGATAAAAACAAGATGTCCAGAAAAAGCATAATAAATATTCACCGTTATTGAAAAATAGCATCATTGGCCTCCCTTATATTAACACCACGAAGAAAAATAACAGAGAAAAACCTTGTGGCAAACGGACAAATTGATTATCCCAAGCAATTTATCCTTCTGAACAATGTTTTATGAGCTTTTTGACACTTCTTTTTTTCAAATTGGACGCAACCTGAATAGTTGTTAGCAACGTCTTTAAATATGGATCAGTCCAGTTTTTGTTGTCTGGAAATGTGTTTAACGCTCACGCTTGGCTTTTACCGGCCCTTATCTATTGTTATTCTAATAACAATTATTAATGTTGTAATTACATATTTTTTCTAATAACCTTTGTGCAAATAAAGGTTCAATCCTTTCCTGTACAATCTCTGATTTTTACACCCTGGCATAATTACTCTTAAAAAAAATACTGTAGAAACAGAGGAAATTGCTTGTAACAAGCCAATTCGTCTGTTTCCACAATATTTTCTATATAGGATGGTATTTCTTTAAACTGTTGCCACTTTGTAATTTCGTCTGCTACCCTATTGAATTTGGATAAGTCCAAAATTTTGAAAATGAAAGAAAGAAAGAAAAAACAGCAAAGGGTTAATAGGTGAGCCAGTCACCTAATACGGTTATACTTTTCTGATTTGATAATTAACATGAAAACGAAGTAACTGCATTTCCTTTTCATGATGGGATCAATTAAACTTATTACTGCCTGGGTATTTTTGTATCATCTAAAAACATATGCACTCATGACAAGATCACTGAGAACTATTAAACCACAACACAAACTGACTCACTGACTTGTAACGCCCTCGCAAGCTCTGGGTTAAAGGGTTTGATGCAGATGTAAATCTATCCTCTCTTGTCCAAACCCTATTTTGTTGTTACTCATTTGAATCGTCTTGTCAAATAACTCTCTGACTTCTAACAACCTCGCAAGCTCTATAGGTCAAAGGGTTCGGTGCAGATTTATCATTTCCTTTCCAAACCCTATGTTGTTGTTACTCATTTGAATCGTCTTGTCAAATGACTCTCTGACTTGTTACGCCCTCGTAAGCTATAGGTAAAAGGGTTTGATGTAGATGTTAATTCATAATTTCTTTTCCAAACCCTGTGTTATTGCTACTCATTGGAATCCTCTTGTCAAATGGCTCACTGACTGGTCACGCCCTCGCTAAATCTAGACAAAAGAGTGTGATACAGCTTCGACCATTTTATTTCTCCTCAAAATCCTATGTTGTTGGGCACTCAATATAAACGTCTTGTCAAGACGCTTCCTTTGAGTACCCACAACATAGTGTTTGGTCGACAAGTTGTGAAATTTTTCATGATCTCTCCTTTTTATCTGGAGATCTGCTCGCCGTACCAAAAATCATTTATGTGATTGATAGGATCCCTATTATCTCGAAGTTCTGAAATCTTCAAATTATCTAAAACGATTAGTTTTGGGTATATTATCTTTGTTTTTTTTTTTTGGTTATTATGATATGAAAATGTTATCAAATTCGTGTTCATTTAATAACACATGTATCTAACTCCTCGTTCTAAAGGTTGTGAGAAACTCGACAAAGTTATCAGTTGTAGACGAAAGTGAAATTCACAAATTCTTATGTATTTTCGGGGTCCTTTTCAAATGGCCTCACACGATTTCTTTCGGTATATCAACTCTGCTTTTTGTTGTTGTTGTTCTGTTATGAATAGATCATACATTCGTGTCAAATTTAAATCACTTTTATTTATCTTGTCATCTTAAAGGTGGTACGAAACTCGAAAATTATCACCTAAAGATGCGGGTAATAATTCACGAATTATTGTGTAATTTAATTTCGGAGTCCTTTTCAAAAGACCTAAGACATTTACTTCCTGTATATCATTTCTCCTTTTTGTTGTTGTTGTTGTTGCTACTGTTCATTTTATATCCCATTTATCTACCTCGTCATTCTAAAGCTGGTTGGAAACTCGACAAAGTTATCAGTTGTAATTGAAAGTAATAATCACAAATTCTTATGTAATTTCGGGGTCTTGTGTGGCTCACTAGTAAGGAAGATGAACTTCACAAATCTGCGAGAAGTCGAGGGTTGCGGGCTTGAATTCCGATTTCAATGCATGTCAAGCGAGTATGTCCTTTGGCAAATCATTTAAGAGCTCCAGCTGAGTTCTAGTGATACTCTGGAAGCACATGAATAGGTGAACTTGCCTTTGATATAACTGATAAAGTGTTTAAAGCGGCTTTAAACTCATTAAAAACCTTATATAATATCATAGAAACGCCTCGTTCAGATATACTCAAGTGACCAACGGTGCTATTCCAATTGGTCAAACGCTGGTCCCGCCCACTTACTCCAATTGGAAATCCTGTTTCGATTTCAAACGGCGTTATTTTTCAAAATTTATGTCCAGTAGCATGTAACAAAAGTAGAACGGCTGGTTCGCGACCTAAATAGCGTAACTACAGCTTGAATAAGCTTAAGAGTTTTATGTCATCAAATCAACAAAAAATGTTTCACATAAATGGCGGCCAATGTCGGAATTCAAAGTTTACGTTCAGTCTAAACAAATTATTTCATTGGCCGACTGATTAATTTTTTGACACTCGTGATTTGTCCTTTGTGCTCGGCTCCTCCCTATTCTAATCCAGCAAACCTGTTGCCTACAAAATATCAGCTGAACACTATAGTAAAATGTATTGCTTGAATGTTGCCCCCCAACAACTCTTAACCCATTAACAAACGACAAAATTTTAGACTGGTCCAAATTGAAAGGAGTTGCAGACGACAGTTTGAAGTTTATGAAATTTTAGACTTTTTGCAACTTCCTGGCTAGAATTGATTGAATAGGGGTTTAACGCCACTTTTAACAGTATTTCAGTTATATCGAGGCGACTGGAGCACCTAACAATGGATCCGTGGTGTTTCTTACACCAGTACTACCACTTCATCCTTTCCGAGCCTTCAGCTGCTCATCAAAATTAGGTTAACGATTATCTACCCATTTGTTTGAGACAAATGTCGGAAAGGATATTCGCAGCGGCCGGGATCGAAACCGGGACCCCTTGACTAGGGGTCCTACGCTCTACCACTGCGCTTTGGCGGGGGCTTTTCTTGTAAGAAAACATAGTGGATATCGAAGGAATTGCTTGTTGCAAGCAATTTCTTCATTATCCACAATGTTTTCCAAAATTGTTTATCTTGATGGGCGTCAAAAAGTGTCATTGCGGGGGAATGTGTTGAGACATAACCCACTACTGAAGTTCTATATACGCCACAACTACTCTGAACTGGAATATTTCCTCGTGTTTTATTTGCATATTAAACTACTGGAGGTCAATAAAATCTAATGAAAATATGGCTATTAATATTTTAGTTCCACCATCAATGAGGAAGACTTCTAAAAAAAGAAGGTAAATACGCGTACCAGAGAATTTGTACCGTTTCTTCTTTCAAATACTGTCAATCTTGCTCAAGCGTCGACCCCTATTAAGCGACTACTCTCATTAAGCGACCAGTATCAAAAATCCCTTCCCATTAACAAGGGATCTTTATAATTGTGCGTTTTTGCTAATAAAATCATCTAAACTTAATCCCCTGTTTATGAATCTCATTAGAATCGTCTCAATGAGACGATTCTAATGAGATCCATGCATTAACACAGGAAAAAGTTAAATACTGCAATGATTTACGTATATAGTAGCACCGATATCTCATATATGCTACAATAAGAAATCCCGTTTTTTTTTAAGAACCTAAGAAAAAGCTTTGGAAAATATTGAGAAAAAAGAAATCGCTTAAAACAAAAATGAAAAAAAATCATAATTGTATCAATTTAAAATTGTCTACAACTTCTTTTAATTTGTACATATGTAAAATCCTTTCGTCTTAGTATCGTTTAATACATGTTCGTCTATCAAGATTCCTGCTCTCTGAATGGCAGAAATCATTTTTTCTTAATTTCACGAAAGAAATTTAGCTACGGAACGTTATTCTAAAAAGATTCAATTCATACTCAGTTCGGTGGGAGAAAATCGTGATTTTATAGAAAAGATATATAATTGTTATTATTATTATCATTATTATTATTATCATTATTAATTCATTGGAATAACATCTTTTCTATGATGTCAAATGAAGGGCTGTGGCATTGTGTAATGAAAGATCCAGACATATAATATAGTGCAAATTGTCTATTAATCTAACTAAATAGGCCATTTACTTACTAATTACATTTCCATCTTGCTAGTAACGTTTTCGCCGCCGTCGACCTTTATGCAACCGAAATACCACATGCAGAGTTCTGTTTAATTCCACATAATCCCGCTTTTTACGCATCTTTAGAAAAAATCTCCTTCTTCACTGTCAAGACTATTTTCCACCCTAAAAGACAATATTTTCAAAATTCCTTCAATTTTAAGTTGTCGTGTGCAAATTCAAAGAATCAACTGATTAACTAAATGATTACTTTAATTCTCGACATTCCCGACATTGACCGACTCAGTGGGCGGGACCAGGAGAGTCAGTGAGCGGGACCAGGAGAGTCAGTGGGCGGGGTCAGGAGAGTCAGTGGGCGTTACCCGGAGAGTCATTGGGCGCGGCCATGAGAGTCAGTGGGCGTTACCAGGAGAGTCAGTGGGCGGGGCCAGGAGAGTCAGTGGGCGGGGCCAGGAGAGTCAGTGGGCGGGATCAGGAGAGTCAGTGGGCGGGGCCAGGAGAGTCAGTGGGCGGGACCAAGAGAGTCAGTTTGCAGGGCCAGTGGTCCATCCATTATACCCCAATTGTATAATTTTGTAAAGTCGGGCAGCACATCAAGAAATAATGGTTTGATATATGGTTGTTACTTAACTTTAGTTTCTGGCCATAATCGTTTTATGGCAAATTTTAGACGAGAATGAAAATGTCATTCGTAATTGATATACTAATTGTAATAGATTTTTTGACTAGCAAAATATGTCAAATGGTCTTATTTATCTCGATTGAATGCATCTTTAAGCACCTTAGCTGCTTTACAAATGAATCAAAATTTGTAAAATATATTTTTCTCTCTCTGTGTCATTAGAGTATAAGAAATGAAGAGAAATGTTTTTAGCTAGCAAAGCGTCAGCTTTGATAGCTTAAGTTAACAGACAAAATTATGAGGTCGTCTCAAAGTTCAACGAGTGCAAACCCACACTGGAGGCTTAACCACTAAATCCGTTAAATGTCTACGCCATAGAAAATAGTTCTTATGTATTTAAGGAATATTACAAAATATGTCTGCAAATTCATTTCCCAAGTATTTTTCGCTCAATTGATCACATCGTATTAAAAATGACTCTGGTCAGAGTCTTCAAAGAAGTTGCAGACGACAATTTCAAATTGTTGAAAATTCTAAAATATTAATCAATCTAGGTAGAAAACAATGTGGAAATGAAAAAATTGCCTGTAACAAGCAATTTCTTCATTTTCCACATTGTTTTCCACACTCCTTGGTTACTTAAACTTGGTTTCTTTATCGTGATAATGTTTAAAAAAAATAAGATTGATGAACAAAACAATGCTTTGCTAGCTTACAGTACTTTTCAGTACTTTGATTTTGTTTTCATCGAGGTATGAAACGAAAGAAAACTAATCACACTTATGTATGAATACGCGAAGCCTCAGGATGTATCTGTGTATCATGATAGCCTCACGAAAACCTCCATGAAAACAAACAAACAAAAAATAGTCTCTCCAAGTGCCAAAACTATCGTCCAAGGTCAGACATCGCTGTCTGGCTAACCAGGAACGAAACGTTTTGCTCTTTGTAGTTTTTTCTGACCGATATGTATATTCTGACAAACTATATGTAATTGACCTCTGCTATTTTACGTGGTTCCTTTGGGTCCCTTTTTGCATATAAATGTCGTCCTTGAACGATCAGAATGTCGTACCTACAGCTTCAATAAATTCCACACTTATTTAACCAATTCCCACACAATGACGCTTTTTGACGTCCATCAAGAACATAATTTGGGAAAATATTGTGAAAAATTAAGAAATTGATTGAACCAAGCAATTTCTTAACTATCCACATTTTTCAACCCTGAAAGTTGAAAAATCTAGACATTGCATTAACTTTGAATTGTTGTCTGCAACTGCTGGACCAGTCTGAATTTTTTACGTCTGGTAGTGGGTTAAAATAAGACTTTATTTCAATGCATAATGCATAACTCATTACCTTTAAACACGGATCATAAATTTTTAAATCTCTTGAGAAACTTTAAAGTGGATTGTACTCATTTTCCAGGTTTGTTTGTCGTTTTGATAGCCCTAATGACTTTTGATGCATATAACATTAAAATGGGCTGGAATGATTCATTTCAGGTTTTTTTTACATGGATTAATTATCATGTTAAATGATTCGTTGATTTGGATTTCTTATAGGCAGTTACCGACATTTTCGGGATTTAATCCTTTTATTGATTTAAGCTCAACTGAGCACAATCTTTACATAAATTTTGCCAGTCTTCACCCAAGAAACATCCCTGCAAAGTTTCAGCTCGTTTGGCCTACTTGTTTTGAGGAGAAGATTTTAAAATAAAGTTCGGACGGACGGATAGACGGATGACAGACAATGACCGATCACAAATAGCCCACCCGGTGGTTCAAAACTTTAGTCTCGTCCAAATTCAAAGGGCTAGCAAACAGAAGTGTAAAGCAGGTACAATTTAAAAAAGAGTCACTCTCTATGATAGAAAATATTGTGGAACAGGGAAAAATGCTTGCCACAAGCAATTTCTTCTTTTTCCAAAATATTTTCTCAAATATAATAACACAAGGACGTAAAAATCAGAGATTGTAAGGGAAAGGGTTGAGTCATGGAAATTCACTCGGCGCACAGATGAAAACAAAAAAGGAGAATCTCAATTAAGAGGAAAGCCGACCAGTTTCTCCCGCCAAAAATATATTTATGTTTAGATCGCTTTTACCATTGAAAAATTATTCAATCAAATTTGTGGAAAACTGTGATTTTATGATAATGAGATAAAATTTTTTATTTCTAATGGACTGTGGTCATTTCGTTTAAATGATTATGATCCTAATAATGATAGCGAAATCGGTCATAATGATAATGATGATAATTGTAAAATGACTTTTCTTTGCTTAGAATTTCAATTCATTTTCCAGGAACTTAATTACCTAGGTTTTTCCAGAACAAATATTTAAGTGTTTATTTATACGGAAATTCCTTTAGTTTGTGTTTACCATTTCCGCCTACGGACTGCTGGCTGCATTTTGCGCAGTTCATTGTAGAAATTGGAACATTAAATTACTTTGAAAAGCGACTATTCGTTCTTTTTACTCCTTTCTTAATCTTTGAATTGGTATATGATAGTAAAGATGTAATATTTCACTTAAAACTAATGTTTAATTCTTTCAAAATGTGCTTTGTCAGTTTAACTGTTGACTGGCTCCCGGTATTGCTGACATATATGTGTAATATATGTTTAATTCTAGTTAACTCATTACCAGACGGCAACATTTTAGACTGGTTCAAATTGAAAGCAGATGCAGACAACATTATAAAGTTAATGAAATGTTAGATTTTTTCAACTCTCTGGGTAGAAACATTATGTCAATGAAGAAATTGCTTGTTACAATTGTTGGGGGCGTCCAAAAACGTCCCTGTGTTAATGGGTAAAACAGCTTCTATTTCCTAACTGTTACCTCTCTGATTTGCTGACCAATATCAGTTAGGGGGGTAATTTCAGAGAGAGAAAAGTAAAGGCTGAGTAATGCACATCAGCTGCTAACACTATCAGTGAGTGAGAGAGGAGGGTTTAACCCATTCACCCTCAATCAAGATGAAATTTCTTGTAACAAAAAATATCTTCATTATCCACATATTTTGCTACCCAGAAAAACAAATATTATTTAAATTCGATTAACTAAAAACTTTGCTCTGCAATTTCTATCAATTTCCGCTAGTCCAAAATATTGTGTGGTAATTGGATTAGTAGCTGAAAATGTACACAATTGACGAAGGAGAACTTACAAAAAAAGACACTTCTCACTCAAAGTGAAAAATTCCGATCAAAATTCAATGTTTGAAATTGGTGAATAAACAATATATTGACTCGCCATGAAAAAAGGAAACACCCAATGACTTTGAAAAATGTAAAGCAGATTTCTTTATTTTGTCTTAATTGTTTTCCGATCTCTTTTCTTGAAGGTCATATAAAAAGGATATTGTGCTGGAATAGTTTTAACAAAATTTTGCTCTACTGGTATACGCTTAACATCAATACTCCAACGGCTCGAGCAAAGAGTTTACAGTTATTCGCCTATTTCCCTAATAATATGCCGTCTTTCTGTGAATTTTCAATGAGACAATCGGAGTAATTGACGACTATCAGCTGTAAACAGAAAATTAAATTGACCAATCCGAAATTAATCATTTAGACCGGGATTGCATGTTGGCCGATAAATGCTTCTGAACATATGTTTTGTAAACCATCGGCGTTTACTACTCCAGTTGAAATATTATGCTGGGGGTCAATGAGTGTCGTCAGATATTCGTCGATTGGAGATATTGTGTGTGTATTTCAGTTTATTTATCGTCGCTACCGTAGCACATGCCCATATGAGCGACGCCCCCAGAAGACGGATAGTTGTTACGGGGGATAGTGCAAGGATACAGGACGAAACTGCTGAGAGCCCCGCCTGGTTCTTTAACGTGCTCGGTGGATAGCACCGTCACACGGGGCCTCGGTTTAACGTCTCATCCGAAAGACAACTAGTAGTTAGTTGAAATGGTCAGCCCAGGGCTCGAACCCGTGATCTTGAGGTTTGAAGTCAAGTGCTCTACCAACTGAACTAATCGGGCTGAAGATATTGGTAGGCATGACCTTTTTGTATATTAGCGTCTGTTTACGCCTTTGTCTAGATTATCCGATAATGTCAAGGTCACTTATCAAGGTCATCATTCAATGAAACTGGCTGTTAAGGGGGCAGTAGCGTTTCGCATCAACATTTTTCCCAGAATAATTCGGTTCAGTGTAAGTATATAATCATTACTAATTAAATCGAGGAACCCTGCAGTTAAGATAATACGAACCGGATTAAATAGCTATTAGAAGGTATACATTTCATTAATTTTTCTCAAACAATTTTGGGGACTGTAATGCCTATCTAATTCCAGACCGTATTATATTTATTGTTTATTTCTATGCTTATTTCAAAGGGGAGAGTGTAAGATTTCTGTTGATCGTTTGCTCTGTACCATCTAGCAACAGTTTTCTATGGTATACCATTTGGGTCTAAAGTTCAGCATAAGTCGTGAAACGATGAAATAATTCGTACACCGTCGTAAATATATCGTAGGTGGAGATGAAAAGAATATACGGACGCGCTCAAAAATTGAGCGAAAAAATTATAAGTACGCGCTCAAAAATTGAGCGTGCACATGTAATTCAACACGTACACGCTCATTTTTGTGTACGCTCGCTTTAAGATAAACACCTTCATTTTGTGCGTGCGAATGAAATTCTACGCACTACGGATATTTTTCGCATGCACATTTAGTTTTTTAGCGCGCTTGTCTGAATTTAATGAATGCACCTATATCATGGACTTCTGGGCGCGTTCTTTTATAGCGAACACGATTTAAAATTGACTATTTACCCTATTTTTTCCATATATCACCAGGGAATAAAAATGCAACATTTTCTTAAAGGGGATAGAGCTCGATTATTTATTTATTTATAAATTTATTGTGGCCGTAAATCATTTTTAAAGGAAATGGGCCTTGAAAATTGAGAAGATAAATAAACTCAGTTCATAAGGATTCTTAGAAGTAGTGTTGGGGATCGAAGATAATATATCGTTTTATCCGAATATTGCTATTAGCTATTGCTACCCGTCATTTTTTTTACATAGGCTTCGTTGCGATAACTGATTTTTTTCGGGAAAAGAAACGCGGAAGTCATTTTGCTTCTCTTTAATACTACATCTTCATTTGTAGACAGAAACAGTGTATGCCCCTTAGCAAGCTCTCAAGTTCCTTTGATGCTCTTTAAATCTGTCGTCTGGCTTGCATCACGAAATTGATGCGGCTTTTAGTCTAACTAGGTTAGACCTTATCTAATGTCTGGTCGAATCTCAAGTTACTATATCATAAAAATTTACACAAAAATTGCAATCGCATTATTGTCAAGCTTCTAGCGATGTCAGGGGTCAATTGCGATTATAGAGATCTATATCCCTAGAATATATACGTAAATTTATTGACCCTCTGTGATATCTGATATTTTTGAAAGGCAACTGTGTTATTATTGAGTGTAATAAAGTTGATTCTTGAAGAGTTGATCGATCGCTGGTCCTGCCCATTTAAACCGTTAGCCTCGCCCAATGACTCCGACAGGAAGTCCCGCTTCGATTTGAACCTCGTTATTTCCCATCATTCATGACCAGTAGCATGCAACAAATACTAGAAGAGTTCACAGTTCAATGTCGGTCTTAACGTATGATTTGATGCTGAATCTATTTTTAGCTGGCAAAGCATTAGTTTTGATTGCTTAACCCTTTCCTGTTTAATCACTGGTTTTTACGTCCCTGTGTTTATATATTTGAGAAATCATTGTTGAAAAAGAAGAAACTGCTTGTAGCAAGCAATTTCTACTTTTACCACAATATTTTCTACCCTACTATATAGATATTTTTCAAATATTGTCAGCTTAAAATTGTCATCTGCAAAACCTTTGAAATTGGACCAGTCTAAAATTTTGTAGGGTTAAATGAACAGACAAAATTCTGAGGTCTTCCCAAAGTTCAACGAGTGCAACCTGTCACTGGGTGCTTAACAACTAAATCCACTGAATGCCTACGCCACAAAAATAGTTCCTTATATTTCAGGAATATTACACCCTCTATTCAAATTGCGGAGAACTCTTTCGAAAGCACGCTATTTTACCCATTCTCACTCAATTCCGCTTTTTAAGCATCTCAAGAAAAAAACATTACGCAATATTTTCCCAAATGTTTTTTCTTGGGCGCGTTCAAAGGCGTCACTGTGTGGGAAGGGATTAAACGAAAGACGTGGCTGTGTATATTTAGTGAATAAATGTAAACGAACTATTACAAACCCGCGATAAAGGTTTAATTATTTGAATGTCCAGTCGGACAACCCTTAGCCACTAATTCTACTCTAGCAAAACAACAGACAAAACAATTCCAATCATTATAAAGTCTTAGGTGAAGCAAAATGTCGTAAATATAGCTTCAAAAAGTTACGACGTTTTGCTATCAAACTGATGAATTAAACCTCCCCGGATTTTTAAAGCCAGACCATCACCGTTTTCAAGTCGGGCAGTCAGCCATTAAAGCAGACTCTGTCATGCTCTTTATCTCCTGGGCTACAAAATGTATCAAATATCGCTAACCACACTAAAGTCCATCAACGCGGAAATATCGCGGTCCATCAACAATTTGGCAACCACGCTGCATCGCCTTTGGCTACGGCAGTCGTAGACTGATACGGTGAGTTTCTATGTTCCGGATATTTGTAAGGATTTTAAGCAAAGGATTTTTCATGCAAATTTTATCTCTGGAGTGAAAATCGCATTTGCGTGAAGCGTAGACCGCGAATAACATAGAAGGCCATTTAGGGCATTTAGAATATATGCTGAATATTTTGAAAAGTTTTAGGATCATTATCTACCTAAAGAGCGCATAGTGAAGACTCGGATAAGTTCGGGTGCACAGGCTGATATGAGTCTTTATTTAGCGCACATGTATAATGGTGGGAAATACCATGACCAAGCTCATTTTTTTCTTTGATTCACAAGGAATTGATAATTTTAAGTACACTAGCCTGTACACTGTTCTGTTCTATTTCGTTTGAACTTCTTCAGTCATGATGCATAACCAATTATACAATTCACCATACAAGCCCACACTTTGACGCATTGAAGAAAGAAGAGATCTTGAAATCGTCGTGCATTTGTTTTTCTATTTCTCAAAAAAAAAAAAAAAAACGTGTTTCTCATAACCGTCAAAAAATTAGTTTCTTACCTGTCATGCTCGATATGTTTAAGTTTCGTGTACCAGTCGGATTATTTTTGTCCGTATAGACGAAATTATTCATCCGTAAAGATGAAACGATTCATCCGTATATCGAAATGGTTTGTCCGTGTACACGAAATAATTTGTTCGTATATCGAAATTATTTGTCCGCATAGACGAAATGGTCCGTTCGTAAGTGCGAAATGGTTTGTCCGTGTAGACAAAATCATCTTTCCATCTATACGGAATTAATTGTTCGCAAAAACGAAATGATCCGCCCACCTGTACGAAATGATTTGTCCGTGTCCGAATATGCGAAATGGTTTGTCCGTCTACGTGAATGATTTGTTCGTATAGAGAAAATGATCAAACAGCCACCTGAATAAACGAAACCACTTTGAATAGCATCATTTCCAGTTGTGGTTCTCTTACACAGGTTCAACTTTATTTTTGATTTTTGAAATATTTGGTTTCAAAATACTCCCTATTTGAAATGCGACATTGTCTTGGTGTACCTTTTTTATTGTGTAGTAAGTCGGAGCCCCGTTTGATTAGTTTTCGGGTCAGTTTCAGGGTAGGAGGTAATGACCGTAACAGAATAATTTTCCTTGCCAAACGTTTTTGCATCGAGTCAAATAGGTTGATTATTGCCACGTGTAAGACACATTTACGATCTTTCAACGTATTCTGACCGCAATGACTGCAAGTCATTAAAAGCATCTAAAAATATACAAAGGTTCTATTGATCTTGTCAAGACCGTCAATCTCTGGCTTTTTGAACTGAAGTCGTCTTAAAATTGACGGATCGCTGGCCCTAACCTGGCAATGCCCACTGACTCCCAAAAGAGTTTCCCTTTCGATATTTACCGGCATTATTAAGCAAGATTAATGGATAGGTCATGTAACAAAAAATTGATATCGTTGGTTGGTGATTTAACCGTCGTAACTACAGCTACAGCTTGACTAAGCTGTAGCTACGACGTTAAAGTCGCCAAAACAACGCATATGTTTCCCAGTAATAGTTCAACGATCAATTTCATTCTAATTGAACGATTGTATTGGTCGATTGATTCTTTGATTGACAGCCGAGATTAGTCAATTCCATCCCCGAATCCAGAGAAAAGGTATCTGTCAGAATCTTTAGCCCGGAATATTTCGGAGAGAACCCGAGGTACTGCCGGGGTCCTGCTGTCCTATGTATCGTATTCGTTATCGTTGTGCAAAAGACATATTGTGATATCTCTGGTATTACCAAAGGAATTCACATAGAATCGCTACCAAAAGATCGATTGATTGATTGAATGGAGTTGAACGCCGCTTTTAACAGTATTTCAGTCATATCACGGCGGCTGGAGCTCCTAACAATGGATTCCTTGTATTTCTCACACCAGCATTACAACTAGGAGTCTGACGCTCTACCGACTGCGCTATGATGGCGGCCGCTTCCAAAAGAGGCACAGTTGGCCAATCGCGGCTGTCAATCAAATAACCAGTCGACCAATGAAATAATTCATTGAGACAAGAAATGAGTTTTGATCTCAAACATTGGTCGCCATTTTGTTAACCTTTTCTGTTTGACGACATGAACGTCGTAACTACAGCTTATTGAAGCTGTAGTTACGACGTTCATGTCACCAACCAACCATTTATATTTTTTACATGCTAATAGCCATAAATTTGGCAAAATTACGCCGTTAAAAAATGGAAGCGGAACTTCCTGTCGGAGTGAATGGGCGGGGCCTAGGAAGTCAGTGGGCGGGGTCAGCGATTGGTCAGTTAGATGTAAACGGGATAACTATAATTACATCTGGAATACTTATTGCCCCCTTTTTCGACTTAGATTCATTTTTATCTACTATCAAGTACCAGCATCGGAGGCCCTGGGTCCGTGAATACATACTTTATCATTTAGGGTCTTCGTTGCAATTTTTGCGTGTCCACACATGTTCCTCCAAGCGTGCCCGGAATTGAAAAGGGATTTAGAAGGGAGTTGATGTTTATCTGGTATGACTCCGTGACTTTCATTTTTCCAAGGCATTTCTCTTTAAATTGAAAATGAAAATCTTTTTTTTTTTTTCAAAAATAATTTCGTCTACTTTTCATGGCTTATTCACATGCATTGAGCTCTAACTAATTTCAATGCAGGAATTTTAAAAGATAAAGATAAAGCGTGTTCTTGTAAAGCTCCCTACCATCGGCCTTTGATCGGGAAAAAAGAAGTAAGTTATAAGTTATCACTCAAAAAGCCTGGGTTTATCTGTAAGAGCAATCAAATATATTTTGGTTATGGGCGTTACCGATATATTACCTATAGACTGAGGTGCTTTCACTGAGGTCAGAAAGGTAATTATTTAACTCCATGTAGTTTCTTGACCTAAAAACTGATAAACCACAAGTAACTGTACAAAACTCTGTTTGCACATATAATTCAATCATTGGACTAGTCCATTTGATCGACATCGAAAATAAGGAACCAGTTAGAGTACAACTAATTGACGAATCGCCGGCCCTGTCGAACTGACTCCGCTTGTCACACCCACTGATTCCAACAGGAAGTTACATTTCAATATTAAACGGTATAATTATACAACATAGACAGCCAGCAAAATCTAACAAAAAAGTAAAATATTTGTTTGACGACCTAAACGTCGTAGCCGTACAGCTTGAATAAGGTCGAAGTTTGGGTCGCCAACCAACCATCTTACATTCTTGTTGAATGTAACTGACCACAGATTGCGCAAACTAAGCCAGTTTACTATCTGAGTCGAACGTCCTGTCAAAGTCAGTGGGCGGGGCTGGCTATCCGTCGATTAAAAAACGCGACGTTTTCCCCTTTATTCTCAAAAGTAGGCTTTCGCTTCCCACTTAGGTTTACGATTATCCATCCATTGGTGAGCGACAAATATCGGAAAGGATATGTGCCTTCGCCGGAGTTCGAACCCATCATTGGATGTCATGGCTTAGATCCACGGCGGCGGCAGATATCCTTTCCGACATATGTCTATCATCAATGGGTGGAAAATCGTAAAGCTAAGTGGGATTGCAGGTGGAGGCTAGGAAAGGATGTAGTGGTAGTACTGGTGTAAGAAATACGAGGAATTCATTGTTAGGAGCTCCAACCTCCGCGATATTACTGAAATACTGTTAAAAGTGGCGTTAAACCTCATTCAATCAATCATTCAATCAATCATTCTCCAGATATCGCACGAGAATGAATTTTGAGTAAACAAGAATAGACAGTGTTTTCTAGACTGATGAACCTGTCCAGTCTTCGCCGCTCTCCTACCTTAGGACAATTAAAGTGTTTTCTACCCCTCCCCTTTTGACTGCTATAGCATAATTCTGCTTTTTTACGCCCCCCAAGAAAAGAGGTTTCGGAAAACACTGTGGAAAATGAAGAAATTGCTTGTGACAAGCAATTTCTTCATTTTCCACAATGTTATCTACAATAAAAAGACCAAAGGTTTTTTGTTTTCTCTTGTTTTGTTTAATTCTGACAACTTGAAATTGTCGTCTGCAACTCCTTTCAATTTGAACCAGACTTAAAAATTGACGTGTGGGAATGGGTTCATTTGCACGATCGTCTGAACTTTCTTGCAATTTGGACTAGTATAAATCATTTTCGTGTGGGAAAGGAATGTCAGATATAAAACTGGAGATGCCCCGAAACCAATTTTTGTTTTTGACACTAAAATTGTTGGAGGTCAGACGGAAAATAGATTTTATGACATGTTTGACCGAAAAGCGAAATAGGTGTCATATTTTCACTTTTTTGTACTATAAAGTTGAAATCACCCTTAGACATGTGCAGATATATTTCATACTAGGATTAAGTTTGGTCTGCGCGTGGCTTTTCGAAAGTTTACATGAAGTTAATGTTCAGATCAGCCTGCACATTTATGCAGACAAATCGGAGTCGTCACTTGTTTAGGTTATTTTTCGTCGCAACCGTAGTATTTACCAATATGAGCGACGCCCTAGGTTTTTGATAAGTTGTTAATAAGGGGATGTCCAGGAGTAGTGCAAGGATACAGGGCGAAACTTATGAGAGCTACCCCTGCTTCTTTAACGTCCTCGGTTTACACACAATTTGTTAGTAGGGTTGGTCCGTGGCTTAACCTCTCGTTCTCAAGGTTTGAAGTCGCGTGCCCTACCAATGGACGGATCGCGAAGTCAATCAAAGAATCAATAGAACAATTATATCAATCATTTAGACGAGTAGTAAGTTTGGATGTATTCTTTGCCAATCCCTACATTAGTTCACAACTTCAAATGTTTTAAACAGTGATAAATAATATTTATTACTGACTTCATGATTAGTTTACACTGTATGTGTTTTCTTAGATTTTCATGTATGCTTAGTTTATACTGAATGTAGGTTCAGACGGTAGTAATAATTATTTTAAACTGTTAGTCAACAGTATTTGCCTTTTCACTCGGTATATAATTAGTAAATATAGTATTCAACTTAGTTTACAGTATACGCATCTACACAGTTCACTTGAATTACACTGTACATATTTTGTTAAGTTTTCACTTATTCTTGGTTTACACTGTATATATTTTCAGACTATATTCATATTCAGTTTAAACTATATGTATTTTCAGTTTTCATCTACATGTAGTTTTCACTGGATTTGTTTCAAGAAGGTGAGCGTTCCTTGTATTTGCTGTACTGCACTTATACTTAGTTTACACTGTCTGTCTTTTCAGACTTTGTTAAATTTTATACTCAGTAAAACACTTTATTCTTAGTTTACACTGAATGTATTTTCAGACTGCGAGGAAGTTTATCGGTCAGGCAGTATGCAGTATGAAGGGGATTTCTACATATACCTTCGTCCAGAAAAACACATGACGCCATTTAAAAGTCTGTGTAAAAAAGTCGACAGGGGAGGTAAGTCTGTCTGTTTTATAAGTAACTCTTTACAAGATAATCCCGGTATTTCTCGTACAGAAGGAATAGATTTAGAAAATATTTGAGAAAAAGTAGAAACTACTTGTTACAAGCAGTTCTTACTTTTCTCGAAGTAGTTTTTCTATCATATAAAACACGTACTTACTTTAAACGCATAAACTGCAACCTGTTCTATTTTTGGCCTGTCATAAGAAACAATTTATTGATCGCCGCTGTTATTCATTTTGATTTTGACCACTCTTTCTTTGTAAGTTAACGTCAAGTGACGTCATAGTCTGGACAGTGATAGAGACGTTAGTCCGGGAATGTCAATGTTTCTTTAACAAGCATTATTATAAAGAATAGCGTAATATTACTTGTCTATGTTACAGGTTTGACGATGGAAAAACGACGTCGGTTTTGACGTGCCGAACTAATAGTGTTATAGAATAACTTCAAGTTTCATGCCATGTATAGGAATTCCGTAAAGCGATGCCAATCTTGGCATGTCAAATTCAAGGAACTATCATTGTTATAAATTACTTTGCGTCACATTTCTACCTAGTAGACTGGATTTTTGTATAGCGACGTCACTCCGGACGAATCAATTGAGGGATTGTCAGCCCCGCTCTCTGGCTCCGCTTGTCACGCTCACTTATATTGACAGAAAGCTCTACTTCGTTATTTTACTGAATTGATAGCTAGTACCTTGTAACAAAATTTTAAGACGGTCGGTTGGCGATCTAAAGTTCGAAAGTACAGCTTGAATAAGCTGTACTTACGACATTTAAATTGCCAAAACCAACGAAAATAATTCACATACACGTCGACTCATATCTGAATTCAAAGTTTACTTCTGCTCTTTATAAATCATTCATTGGTCGATTGATTCTTTGATTGGCCGACGCAATTGGTCGATTTCGACGGAAATATTATTGTTCTATAATATCACCTTTAACTAACACGTCAATGACTGGGCGGCGATACAGTCAAGTCAGTCCGGATGTTTCAATTTTCCGGGAACTGTCATTCTAGTATTGACTTGCGAGCCTGTCCTAATCTTACGGTACAAGATCGAAGAGCGGCGGAGATGGGACAGGCTCAACAGTGAAATATTAGTGTAACACCGCCATGTTACTTCTCTATGCTACAGATTTGATAGTGACAACAACGTTAGTGCGGACAAGTCATTTTTTTTCATGAAGAATGTCATTTTATATTTCTATGTTACAGGTTGGACGGTTATACAACGACGGCAGTCGGGGCAAGTCAACTTTTCCCGCAACTGGAATGAATATAAAAATGGGTTCGGTAACCTGTGGGACGAATTCTGGTTAGGAAATGAAAAGTTACACCAACTTACAGGGAAAGGTGAGTAGTATGTCGTCAGTGAATGACTAGAGTGTCGTAAATACGACTTAATTAAAAAAGTATTTACGATAGGTTATTTTTATTCTTTAGACAAAGTTAACTAGAAATTCAGAGGAGTAAATATACCCGTCTTGGAATATTAAACCTTTCTGAGACAACAAAATTTGATGCAGGTCCAATTCGATATACAAATTAAAAAATAGCCACTGTATAGGGTAGAAACAGTGTAGGGACAGAAGCAATTTCTTCTTTTTCTGCAATGTTTCTCTAGTATAAAATCATGTAACCATGAATATAATCGATTGTATGGGAAAGGGTTAATAGACGACGAATTTAAAACAGAGGAAAAATCTACTCTAGCAAGCTTATGCAGTCTATCTAAACATAAAACTATGTATTCAAAGTGGACAAATTGATTGCTTTTGAGAGGAATTGAATTGAATTAGCGGAATTGTAGAGTTTTAAGCGAAGAGCACATTTTGAATGAACATGTGTGTATTACTGTATTCATAGAAATATATAATCTCAGACCAATCAGTGTCTTCAAGACCAATAGCTTGTTTGTTTGTTTGGGGTTTAGCGCCACTTTTCACAGCGTTTCAGTCACATCCCGGCGGCTGGAGCACCTAACCATGGTTTCCTTGTATTTCTCACACCAGTGCTACCACTATTCACCCTTTTCGAGCCTCCAGCTGCTCGACCCAGTTATGTTCATTGGTGGGACTACAAAATCGAGGTCAGCCCGTGAAATTGCGGAATGTCTTTGAGGGCTATGGAAGCGCTACAGTGAAATCGTTGGTTTGCGACATAAACTTCGTATAGCTTGAAAAGCTCTACTTACGACGTTTAAGTCGCTAAATCTACACAAAAATCTTCACATAAATGTTGACAAATGTTGGGGTGCAAAGTTCACTTCCGGTCTAAGTGAATGATTTGAATGGTCCATCATTTTTTTTTTATTGACAGTCTTTGGGATCTGTCATTTTGAGAGGATGAGTGGTAGTACATGTATTGCTATACGATATACCAGAGACCAATGGCTAGGTGCGCAAGATCCCACAATATTATCGAAGTAATGTTGAAAGTGACATTAAACCCCCATACAATCAGTCAATCATATACAACTGATCAAGAAAGTATTAACATTTATGCGTCGCTCTTTAACAAGCCAACCGGCCTTATCTTCCCCCTTTAACGAAGATAAGAGTTGTTGTGAGCTAGTTATTTTTACGGAAGGTTTTCATATCAGATCATAAAGCATCGTTAACGGGTTCATAAACCAACAGAAGTTCTGTTTTATCACGTTTATACCGCCGGGTTTTATCAGAAATTCTTCAGATTCATTGGTTAGATGGCCTTTTTTACGAACTTTATCTTATACATAAGATGGGGTCAGTCCGCACAATTTTAAGCAAACTATATAACAACTGTTTCGTCAGTTAAAGGTATATAACTAAATGAATAGTACTCAATAAAAAAAAAGTGTGTTCACGAATAAAATGATTTATATGTCTTAGCCATGTTTGTCTTTAAATAAATAATCATTTGAAAGCTAATACTAAATAAATTACATTGTTTAATTTGATGGGACCCGTGACACCAAAGCAAGTATATGAAAAAAGGGATGGGATCAAGCAGAGGTCATTTAAAAGTGATTTATTTGTCTAAGTCATACTTGTATTTATTTTTTGATAGATAATCATTATTAAAATAATCTTAGATTAATTGCAAATTCTGATTTGGTGTGATCTGTGACGGCAATGCAAATATATGAGTAGAAAGAAACAGAATCCAGCAGAGCTTATTTAGAGACAATGTCCTACACATATATATATGTTAAGATAGAATGTCCACCTACTGTCAGAAAATTTTCAAAAAGTAAAAAATCTTGACTCTAGTCAGCCCGCGCAGTCCGAGCAGTCTGACTAGGGTCGATTTTTTTCATTGTTCAAAAGGCCACTTTCGCCTGATAGTCAAAAACGGCCGTTTATATTTCGCGTCAAACGAAAGGTGAACCTGGTAACTCCAATACACGAATATCAGAGCAAAGTTTGGAAAGTAGCAGAGGTTTATAAGAAAGCGTATTTCTAAAATAAAATCGTATTCAAATAGAATGACAGTTTCTAGATTTAGACAAATATGCCAAGATTTTAAAACTGGGTCAGCTTGCGCAATGCTCGCAGGCTGACCCGAAAAGTCTCCTGATACTTTTTTTAAATTGCGTAGCTACACGTAGTTTCAATAGATTTTGTGACGTTTATGTCGCCTACATACTTTGCGAATTTTTGCTATAAAGGCAGTAACTAAACATGTAAACCAGAGGACGGTATAACTGGAATACGGTATTTTGACCAGAGGTTTCAGTTTTGTATACACGCTGATGTCAAAGCGAACTCTATCTTTCCGTTTTTCAGTAGTTTGAAGTTTGTTTCAAATTGACGGATTGATGGCCCCTCCCATGGAGCTGTGACATAAAGTTCCACTTCGATATTAAACGACGTTATTTTGCATTTTGTGGCCAATCAAAATAAAAAGAAGCAAATTGGTTTAAGGCGACCTAAACGTTGTAACTACAGCTTAAATAAGCTGAAGTCACTACGTTTTAGTCATCATACCAACAAAGAATGAATATCGGCGATAGTTCTCTTTCGATCGAAATCAAGGATTTGATTGGTCGATTGATTCTTTGATTGGCAGTTACAATCTAGCAATTTGTTAAATAACTTTTTCATGAAAGCCGACCCTTTGAAATCTATGTTTTCAATATTTTTGCCTGACTAAAATGTCTAAACCTCGTATATCAACTGAAAATTTCTCTGTCGTTCTGCGATGTCGATTGAACGGTCTTCTTAATATCTTCTCTTCGTTTATGGATAACCCATAAGGTCAACGTTTTCATCACGATGCCGTCATGGGTTTACGTGACGGTTTTTGCGTACGTTGTCGGCTAGCGGCTGGGTTTGGCGTTCCGTCGTAGTTAACGTTGTATTTGTAGACTTTCCCACTCTCTGCGAAAGAAAATAAAATAACGTCTTAAAGTTTCACGAATCACCATGGTCAATCACACTAATCAGTAAATCTATTAAATTGTTCATGTAGGCAGAAAGTGAATATGTGATCTTCGAAATTGATGTCAAACACGTTAGTTAGTTTGGCTTATTAAAATCGAAACTAAATCTTATTTAAGCTGTAGTTATGAGTTTGGGTCGCTAGCCAATGGTGTTTTTTTATTGTTATTATTATTATTTGTCTCTGACCAGCTAATTCACAAAATAATGTCTTACTGTTACAGAGGTCAGTATAGTGGCCAAAGATCGGTCATTTATATGGTCATTGATATAAGTCAGAATAATCGACAAATCGCTGGCCCCGACGACTTTAGCCATTGGCTCCGCCCATTGACTCCAACGGGAAGTTTCACTTCGATTTAATCCCTTTCCTGTTCAACCCCTGGTTTTTACGTTCCATTGAAATTATATTTGAGAAAATATTTTTTTTCTTTTTCTACGATTTATTTCTACCCTACCGAATAGTTATTTTCAAAATTAAATCCATTTTACATTTTCGTCTGCAAAACCTTTGTATTTGGACTGATCTAAATTTTGCAAAACAGGAAAGGACAAAACGGCGTTGTTTTGCAAATATACGAACGAAAAATCCAACTTACTTGGATCCACGTAATTTCCTGTAAACTGTCTGTTCGAAAGTCTACTATGTTGTGGGTACCCAGACCGGCTTACATGGCGCCGCCCATGTATAAAATCATCATCAGTTCTGAAGCCCGGATCTCTTACGTCCTTCATTGACGTCGCCTTCTTGGTTCCCGTCACGATATCCATGTTGTTAATCGGCGCCGTGAACGGCGGGTTCTCAGTGCGGGGATACATTCCACGTGTATACCAATATGGCGGCGCCGTGTTAACAGATATCTCGTCCTGCTGACGATGCGATGTTTGAGGAGTGAATCGTAACTGATCGTCCTCCTCCGAGATGAGAGAGAGTCTATCACTGTATTCATCGTAGTCTCTCCGTCTAACCCCGGTATCTGTAGTCCAGGGGTAGTTAAACTGATGTTCCTGGGCCGGTTGTATGTGAGATTTATGACTGTGTGGGCACACGATCTTATCATAGAACATTGACGGTATTGTGTGTGTACTAGTCCGCGGAAAACAATCACACACGACGTCACTGTAGGCGTACATATCGTCACGAGCATCGTAAGCGCCACGTCGTATCTGCATTTCTATCCGTGGTGGAGGTTCGGTCGGATACCGCTTGGCGATTGGATGACGAACGTTTCTCCTCACACGCTCCGTCATAGTGAACGTAAAACGTCTTTTCTCAGGATTCGAAAGAGATTTTCATCGATAACTTTATCAGGAATATTTTGAAATGATCGTCATGGCTGTGTCGCAAGGTTTAACGGGTCGTCTGCAAAAAGAAATATTTAGTAGCTTTGAATGGATAATTAGTTTCATAATAGCTTAGATTTAAAGCTATTATGAAACTAATTATCCATTCAAAGCTACTCGAAAAGGATGGTTCCTAGTCGTTTCTTCGGAAATAACTGGTTATAGTATATTATATATACAATTATACAGTTCAACCGAATTTGCAAAAAAAAAGGGGCCGAATTTGGACTCTTCTATATTTATAGTTAATCTCATTTTTCACGGACAACGTTTTTTAGTAAAACGAATTTCGCATGCCCCACATGCAATGATATCGGTTACTCCATCTTTGTTGGTGCAAATACCGAATTCATTAAACGAGTCACCTCTATATAAATTAAAGCGAGGCTTGGACGAGTTTAAATCTGTTGAAGACGAGTTTGATACGGCATTTTTTAAACACGAATATGATTTTCTGTTTATGACCGATATTTAGGATTGTAAAATCGCTTCCCTATTTCCTCATAACTTAAGAGACATACAACAACTGTAAACCCTGTACGACAACTGTAAACCCTGTACGACAACTGTAAACCCTGTACGACAACTGTAAACCCTGTACGACAACTGTAAACTCGCGCATGTACATACTTGCGCGATTTGTGTGGGCGTTTCTAGATTCCTCAGAATTTAGCTAATTTGCATATCAATTACATTTGTGTTTTATCACCTGTGTAATACAAGTAATATTCAACGGGTTAATTTTACTCCCACATTTAGCTTGTTTTATCAGTGTATATTTGTCTTTCCGTGTGTTTGCTTGTCTGTCTATCTGTCAGCCAGAGACTTTACCTGAAAGCAGATAATTTTCCTGATTCTTTAAAATTATTTGAGCTCCGATGCTAATGTTTTGTGCACGTGGAAAATACCTCTCGTCGACGCGCCTCAGCGCATATCAAGGTCAAGGTCATCGAACAAGGTCAAGTCCATCTATCGAGGAAGAAATTCCCGGGGGATAGGCATTCACAAACACGGTTATATTTCTTTGGGTCTCCCCCTCCCCCCTCCCCAATAAGTATTTCAAGAAAAAAAGATGTATTACGTCTTCGTTATTCAAAAACCTCGTAACTACAGCTTCATTTAAGCAATAGTTTAGAGTTTCTGGAATTAAACCGATGATATATTCTAATTCATAGAAAAGACAGATAAAAGTGTTGATTAGAGTCCATAATTCGAGGTTATATCATTTCAACGGTCTCCGAAACCTATCAGCCGTAATCTCAAACACTCTCCTTATCTCGAATATCTACCCTTCGCTATCGCGAATACTTGGTTTATCTATGATGTCGATATCATAGCGTCTCGATAGTTATGACTTATCCACGATACAACATGAAATAAACCCATTCCCACACAACCCCTCTTTTTTACGCCATTCAAGAAAAAAATTCTGGAAAACATTATGGAAAAATGAAGAAATTGCTTGATACAAGTTATTTCTTCATTTTGCACAATGCTTTCTATCTCAAAAGATCAAGATTTTTTAATCTCTTCAACTACAAATTGTTATCTGCAACTGTTTTCAATGTGGATCAGTCTAAAATTTCGTTGTGTTAGAAACTGCGCAGGTACATGGCATTTCCAACGATTCCAGCAGCCTGTGCGGCCACTCTTTTCATTAATCCTTTACCAGACAATGACATGTTTTTATGTACTGGAGAAATATGATCACAGAAAACTTTGTTTGAAGATAAGAAATCGCTAGTAACAAGCAATTTCTCCTTTGCTCACCACGTTTTTTAATTGTTTGGCATTTTTTCCCAATTTGAAGACACTAAGAACGTCATCTGCAATGTCTTTCAATTTGGACCAGTCTAAAATGTTGTCGTCTGATAATGCAATAAGAATATATTTGCTGATCGTCTGAAGTGAATTTGAGTAGTTACAAACAAGTGCTCGTGTTCCAACAGCTTTTTATCCCCAACCAGTTCCTTTTTTTTATCTATGTTTATAACTTGTTTCTTTCAATTTCTTTCAACTCAAACTTCTTTTAATCCAAAAGAAATATACAATTTCATAATAAGGTGGCGATTTGAATATACTGAAATTATATCATTTATTTACAAAGGATATTGATAAATGATAATATTACAAAATTTGCGAAGAAAATAAAAACAACAAAAACATCAAACACACACACACACTGAACAAATCCAATAATCAACTAAGTTCACTAAACTTTTACAGCAACAAATTTACGTCAATAAAAAAAGCAAAACCTTAAACACTTGCATTGTGTAAATAAATTGAATTTAGAAGCCTTTTATTGCCGTTTTATAAAACGGTTGAAAAGATTTTGTTTATTTTGTTATTAACCCTCTAATCTCTGTCACTTATTTACACGAATTAGCTTTTAGAGAGCAAGAAGTTTGACAGATGTTTCACATTTTAACAATTTCAAAACAATTCTTTAATCTTACGTAGAATACTATTTGTGATTTTGGTGTAATTTATATGTGCTACAAGGTGTTTAAACGTCTTCGTGAATTTTATCGAGATTCTTAAATTCACACATGAGATTTCCAAATCAATATTTTGAAAATCTTCCAAATTTCGCTTCATTGACTGCACAGATAAACAGGTTTAACACTTTAAACAGACCATAACTAAAATTTTTTATATTCGTTTTTTTTCCACTAAGTTGTAAAAAAGTGCTCTCTACTGGCATGCATTCCAATTCAATTTTTTATTTATTATGTTTCCAACCATTCCACACTCGCGCCAAGTGAATTCTCAGATCAGCCTGTGCATTTGCACATTCTGATCTGAGTCTTGACCAGGCGCTCTTTGGATGAAGACTCAGTTTGCGTATACCACCAGCAACTATTCTAAATGTAGTGTCTTTATTCCCGGTGAAGTGTACACGCGTTCGGGATGCAACGTTCAAATTTAGTAAACCTAAAAATAACCGTTTAAAGACTTTGTAACTTCCAGTGATGATTGTTAAACATAAACAATCTTTTTGCAACTTGTCACAAAAAGTGAAACGAACATAACAATATCGTGTTTATGGTTAGAATTAACGTTAATTTACGTTAAAATGTAACTGTTTTTTTCTATTTACAGTGGATTATAAGCTAAAGATAAACATGGAGGAATGGAACGGAAATAAATACGTAGCCGAATACGATAGTTTCCGCGTGTCGGACGAAAACGACAAGTACCGTCTACACGTGAGCGGTTACCATGGGAACGCTGGAGATTGTCTGACGTCATACTGGAGGTCGCATGACGGCATGCCGTTCAGCACGCGTGATAATGACAATGATAACCGTTTCTATGACAACTGTGCTGAACATTACAGCGGGGGTTGGTGGTTCAATGACTGTTTCGAGAGCCATCTGAACGGGAAGTACTATGAGAAAGGTTTACACCAGAACTATTTTGTGCGAGACGGGGTCCAGTGGAATTCTATTCATGCGTATTCCTCGCTTCGATTCGTTGAAATGATGATCAAACCTTCAGAAAGAACAAAACTACCCAACGACGTCTGAAATACTGTTTGAATGTCATTCGTGAAATGTTTCGATTCCTACGCAGAAAAAGCTTGAAAGATCAAGAAAACGCTTTGTTGAGGCCAACGCTTAAAAAAGATCGATTTTATATGCGGCGTACTGAAATTGAATATTTCTAAGATCTGCATGGGAAATACTAGCTAAAAAATCAATATTAATGTTTCTTGATATATAAAGCTTAGTTTTCTCGAAAACAATACATCATTAAGGTGAAAACATTCGTTTTATCCGTCATATATGTTATCAATAGTTCTATAGATATTTAACAAGTTGCAGGTTAACATTGTTGAAAAAAGTAGTCATATTTTTAACCATCTCCACACTATCCCGATCTATCACGCCCCTAAAGGAAAAGGCTTTGGAAAACAAACAATCTACAATATTTTCTATCCCAAAAGATAATGATTTTTGAAATTTCATCAACTAAAAATTGTCGTCTGCAACGCTTTTCGATTTGGAGCAATTTGCCGTCTGCTAATTGGTTAAAAGGGATAGACAATTGAGCGGAGCTTTCTCCCACGTCCTTGCTTCATAGGCTGATTTGTGTCACGTAAGTCATTTTTAATAAGACATGTTTCTTACATGCGTGATTAATTAACCCATTCCCACACAGTGACACTTATAAACGACATCTTAATATAAAACTTTGGAAAATATTGTGGAAAATGAAGAAATTGCTTGTTACAAGCAATTTCTTCATTATCCACAATGTTTTCCATTCCAAAAAGAGAAAGATTTTAAGTCTTTCATAAATTTGAAATTGTCGTCTGCAACTTCTTTGCATTTGGACCGGTCTAAAAATTTGATTGTGCGGAAATGGGTTAATGAAAACAAGTGCCCGTGAGCCGTTGTTAGAGTGTTAAACGTCAGTCATGTGAGCCGACTCTAGGACTACCGAAATAAAAAAAAATGAACTATTTAAAAAAGAAACCTACGTCGGAGGCTATGTCAAGATGCAAGATTAACATTTTTCTTCTTCTTTATAACAATTATTTTGAAAAAAGTATTTATCTACAACGCTGATTGTTTAAGTAATGGTTTATACAAATTTCGCCAAATCCCGTTAAAAATACTGAGCATCACCAATAGCTTGGTTTTATACTAATTCATATGACATCCATGAAAAAAGCAGATCCACAGACAGAGCGAAGATCAAAGCTCACTTCTGCCTTATGGCATAAGAAAAAAATATCGGGCAAAACGACTTTTAATCATCACAGCCCAACACTACGTTAAAGGAGACAAAACGCTCGCCAACGTTTAAAAAAATGGTACCCAACTTTGGATGTGCACTTACGTACAAAGCGCATTTCAAGAAGGAAGTTCTGTCTTCCTGAACGCACCCTGGGTCTCGTAATCATTAACCAGTCGATTTTTAAATTGAATAAAAGTTCATTTCATTACAAGGGCTCTGACTGCAAGACAAAACGACGATTCATATTGGTCCGTCAAAATAGTGCAATAAATTGTTCGTATAATCATACATATATATGTCAGGCAAAAAGGAACCTTGTTAGAAATCCATATACCAACTATTTCGAAAACAGATCGAACGTATCAGAAAGTCCAAGCCAAATACTGGTGATACCCAGGAAATCCACTAAAAACTTAACTTCACCGTAGAATTACCGAAAGATTGTTCAAAACAATATTAAACACCATATCAACAAATTAAAGGGTAGAATGGCTATTTTGTATTGAAAAAATCTTCGAATCGATCCTGTCAAGTCCGATCTATCAGAGCAGTGAAGCATATCGTCGTTGTCATTCTAACACCTCGTAACTACAGCTTGATTTAAGTTGTAGTTACGAGGTTTTAGAATGACAATGACGATATCACTTTCAACTTTATCCTCTGTTTTTGCATGATGGGTCGAATATATGAGAAGGGAATCGTAATTGAAAGAGGTAGCTCGCTGATACACCGTATAACAAATATATAAGAAAAGAGGTCGGCTCCAGCAGAGGTCAATCAGATAAAAAATATCGACAATAAAAATATAGTAAGATAGAATGACTATCCTAGATTTAATAAGTCTACCAAAGGCGAAAATTTACCGGAGGCGAAAAGTTTTGACCATGATCATTTAGCACAGTTTGACTAGAGTCGATACTTTTTGCACTTCCCCGTGGATCATTTTCCTGCTTGACTAGTCAGATAAAGACCAGCCTTTGGGGTTTGAATTTATGTAACGGTTATATTTCAGCTGAATAAATGATAAATTATTGCTTTAACTCATTCCAACATAATCCCTCCCTTTTACGCCCTTTAAGACAAAAGCTTTGGAAAACTGTGTACATTGAAGAAGTTGCTTGTTTCAAGCAATTTCTTCAATGTCCAAAATGCTTTCTACCCCACAAGATAAATAATTTTAGTATTTCATCAACCTAAAATTGTCGTCTGCATCTTTCTTCAATTTGGAGCAGTCTAGAATTTAGAATTCTGTCATGTTGGAAGCGGTTAAGAAACCTTTTTTGTTAAAAAATTAACTTAAAAGTGATTTCTAACTTTTAGAAAATTTAGATTGGAAAAAAATAGAGAAAATGCAACAGTTTATTCTGGCAGAAAACATTTCGATAAGCATTATCTTTACATGAAAAATGATATATCACTTCCTTGAAATCTAAAAACTTGTACATTTGCTATACAAAGTGAAGAGATTCAACTAAAATGATTATATAGTGAAAGCAATGCTTTAAAAAATAATATTTCTTAGATACTTCGTCCACGATATTCTCATATTTTTGTACAAACTCATTATAAAATGTAAAAAGAAATAATAAATAGAATAAAATGTTATATTTACAGTAAAAGGCTACTGATCGCCATTTCTTTTGGTACAATGTTTTTGGATCGATAAAGTATTACTTTCATAAATAATTCTTTTGTCGATTCTTCGTTCTCGACATTCTCATATTTTTGTACAAACTCATTAAATACAACACAAACATACAAAATAGAATATTTGCCATGAAAGGCGGTAGTTGTTATTTTTGATCGCCATTAATTTTGGTACAATGTGTAATATTTCGTACTAATACATCATATATCAATCTAAGTAATATCATAATAACGATGCATCCGCGCTACGACTATCTGACAAAAAATGCAATCCGTCAAGCGAAAGTGTACCTTCTGAATGTTGCGTAGACCAATATTTGAAAAAGAGATCAGGTCTAGCAGAGGGAGTACACTCAAATTAATGTCGGCGGTACCAGTAAAATGTTCTGTTTTCAAAACGCACTATTTTATTTGCCACATTGAAAGGTGTGTAAGAATTCAAAATTCAACGATCGTTGTCAGATCTCGTCTCGTCGCATCGGACTATTATTGTTCTGATTTGAATTAGGTTGAATCATTCATGTATATAACAATAAGCATTCAATGTTTCATGTTTGTTAAGATTTGTTAGATATGATATTAATGTATTTTGTCAAAACACCAGTTTGATATTGTTATTTGTTTCAGAAAAAATCTCGTTTTATTCTTGTATGTCTGTACACTATTTTCTATCTCAAACTATGGTCTTAATAATTGCTAGAAAATATTTCCCTATCGAGGATTTACCTCCAATTTTCAATGTCAACATGAAAATTCACCATAATGTCATTATTGTGTAAACGGAAAGGTGTTAGCATTTGCTTCCGTTCATTTACATAGTCATTACTCTAGTGTTATATTCTAGCTATTTTAAGATCCCGATGAAATTGACGGTGCGGCGACCCCGCGTAATGACACCGCTTGCCAGTCACTTTGTCACCGCAAGGAAGTTCCACTTCGATATTAAATGGCGTTAGTATACAAAATTTATAGAAACATGTAACAAAAAGCCAAAATACATGCTTTGTTGGCGACTTAAACGTCGTAAGCACAGCTTGAATAAACTGTGGTTACGACGTCTAAGTCGTCAACCAATGAAAATAGTTCACATAAGTGTTGGCCAATGTCGAAGTTCAAAATTAAGTTCTGGTCCAAATGAACAACATGATTTGTCGTTTGATTGACAGCCGCGATAGGTCAATGCATATTATAGGTGGCTTTTATGTTGAAAACGTTGAAGTTACAGTAAACATTGATTATTCCCTTGTTACACAAAGTTTTCCTTGGTGTTAAGATTTTTCAGAGCAGGTGTTTACTTTAGAACCTATTTCTAGTTTAATATTTCGAAGAGCGACCAAAATGGCATCATTAAAGCTCATTCAAGTCTCAGATACTATGTTTTTGTCGAAATATTCACTTAGCAACGATTTTTTTTTCTTTTCTTAAATGATTATACCCTAAACCAAAAAGAAAAAGCATTCTAAAAAAACTGGTCCACTTTGAAAGAAGCTGGAGACGACAATTTTAAGTCAGTGAAAATTTATGTATCAGGTAGAAAATCCTTTCGGACGATAACTTGGATAAAGAAATTTCTTCAGTATCCCCCATTTTATGTTTTTGTTGTCGTTTGATGGGTGTGTGTTTTCGGGGGTCGTAAAAAGGCGATTTTGAGTGGTATAGGTTTGTACAGTATGATAAGTGTATTCGGACAAGAGAGATAAATATTTGACTCCCCTCCAACAATGTTATCGAAACCATCTTTTTTGTGACTCTTCTAGTCAGCCTCATATTTGGTGAAGGATAAAAACTGAAAATACCATATACGTCGGTCTATAGATCTATACGAATAATATAACTTTCTTTATATGCTTTTTTATTAACGTTTTATGTACTTTTTCTGTTCAATTTCGTCCTATTTATTACTTTTCAACAGAAAATTGAAATTGTAAAATAAAGAAACAGTCTAACGTATTCACTGTGTTTGTGCTTGTGTATTTCTTACCATGGAATTGCTTTCTGCAAGGATAACACGGTGAAGAGACGAAATTTATTACTATCGTGGTCCTCAATCATA
>OX336376.1:31737442-31927442 GCA_946902895.1 Fragum fragum
TGATTTTTTTTCTCTTGTAACACTATATAAAGTTTATGCTTTATCAACAAAACGTCAAATCTGTTTAAAAAAATATTTGCCATGTGGAAAATATAAAAACACGCTTCGAAGCGTTGCGATAACCTTTCAAAGTGTTGTTCAGTTATTATTCAAAATAACTGAGAATTCTAAATCCCCTAAATGAAGGTTTCGTTCTGTTACAAGAAAGAATTTCAAAATGTATACCAACCATCAGGGAAGATACATTCATGAACTTGAATAAGAAATGTACCAAATAGTCATACAATAACTTAAAATATCTAATTCTAAAAAATCAATTTTGAAATTTCAATTTTGTTGCCATGAAAACCAGAGTTTTTAACGGAATTCAATACTTTTAGCTATTTGTTAATAGGACCACTTAATGAGCTTACTGCCAAATTTGGTTCAAATTGGCTCAATGGTTTTGGAGATGTTGTTTAAAATTGTTCTTTCTTTTTGTATAAACGCGCCCCTGGGGACCCACCCTTGGGCTTCAAGGGACAAGATTTTAGCTATTTTTTAGAGGTCAATATACCGTTGTTACATTTAATAATCGAGGATCTACGCCTTCATGGTCAGGAGAAGAAGATTTTCAAAGATTATTTCAAAATTCCACTTTTGTTGCCATGGCAACCATAATTTTCAACAGATTTCTCAAATTTGGTTCAAATTGGCCCACATATTTGGGAGGAGATGTTGTTATAAGAAATTGTTGACGGACGACGCATGATGCACGACGGACGGACGCCGGATAATAGGTGATCTCAATAGTTCACTTAAGCACTTCGTGATCAGGTGAGCTAAAAGCAAATTGTATCAAAGGAAAATTTAACCAGAAGGACTATTGCCATAAGATCTACTCTCTTTCTCTTCCTCCCTCCCCATCTCTCCCTCCCCATCTCCATTCTCTCTCCCCCCCTCTCCCCCCCCCCCCCCTCTCTCTCTCTCTCTCTCTCTCTCTCTCTCTCTCTCTCAAATTAGCTTTTTTTAAATCTTCTTATGTCTCTTTTATAAATCCTGCTTCTCCTCCTCGCATTCTCCTTCTATCTGCCAATGGTCTCTGTGTATGTGCCCCTTACTATCTCTTACCTTTTCTCTCTCTCTCTCTCTCTCTCTCTCTCTCTCTCTCTCTCTCTCTCTCTCTCTCTCTCTCTCTCTCTCTCTCTCTCTCTCTCTGTTGTTAAAGCGAAGTTTTGAACGAGGACAAAAATGTTGAGAGATTTGAGAATATATGGAGCAAAATAGATAGAGAGGGACACAAGAATAGAAAGGGAGACAGAAGGGTAAAAGGCAACATGATAAGATTAAAGAATGAAGTCAGTTTTCGCCGATACAGTGACTTCACATATCACAACAAGTATGAGAATGCAGAGTTAATTTAGCCACTTTATCATTGCACTGATGGTTCATTTAACCTGTGATTCATATGCTATCTCGTATCTGCAGCCACTTAAAGCCGTAGTTTCGAGGTTTGCTTGCCCTCTTGACAAGATTATTTTCCAAACTAGAATTATAGATATGAAAATCCAAGTCAAAGTTAATGCTATCGTAAACAAAAAAAACTCTGCTTGTTAGAAAAATTCCAGGGTACGCAATGAATAAGAGTATTGAACAATATCTTCTCCGCTAAAAAAGACTGATGATTGAGAAAAACTTTATAGGAAGGCATTTACGCCTCTTTGTGGGGGAAAAACACGAAAAACATAAAGCAAAATCTGTGAATTTGTGGAGATTCAAATTGATTTGTTAAAGCTACCTGCTGAAAAGTATGCTAGTTAAATTATCAAAATAACAACACTATTGACATGTTATGTAAAGGTGAACTATATTTGCCACGAATAAAATTAAGGTAGGTCATCAATACCTTCTTATTTCTTTGGCACCATGTTTTGCTTATACACACGGATCAAACAGATGCAAGGTGATAAATTAAAGTCAAAAGGTGATAAGATCTAATTCGAGACCGCATCCAGTTTAATACGCCGTTTGCATGCGTTTTCTGTTTACAATAAGCTTTGAAAAAAAGGCAAGTAAAAAACAGAATACCACTTACCAAATGAAGCAAGGACAATATAATTGAATAGTCTTACGTTTCCCGTCTATGGGTTAAACCTATATTTTATCATCATATAACCTTCATGTAGGACCGACTGAAAGAAATTTTCTAATTTTATAAAAACAAATAATGTGTAGCCTTTGAACGTATATTAATATGCCTAGACCCTAGGCAATGGCGCTAGTTTACATGGCAACAGATCATACTGGGCAGTTCCGTTTAATGCATAGTTAATAAAAGTTATCACTAATAAGACTTATTCAAGATTGCTGCAGAAAAAAAATCAATAATGATAAAAAAATAATATTCTATACTTGCACGTGAATATAGCCTTATAAACATAGCGCAATGCGAGCGTGGTTTAATCCGCGTCAACCGTACTTTGAAAGTAGGTTACGCGTGGAACTTCTCCATCAAAACTGTGTCACCAGTCAATATCTTTCTAGGTGGTTGTGTATCGAAGTCGCATCTCTTTGCATTTATTGTATTGAAAATACCCCTCTAAGATAAAATATCCGCTTTTGCAAGAAAAATCTTTTGAATGGGGGGGGGGGGGTATTGCCGCTTTAAATATTTTTTAGGTCATCACGCGGTGACTGGAGCACCTAACAATAGATTCGTGGTATATCTCGCACCAGTAATACCATAACATCCTTTCCTAGCCTCTAACTGCTATCTCACTTACGATTTCCACCCATAGGTAGGAGACAAATGGCGGAAAGGTATTTTCATACCGCCGCCGCCGATTGAACCTATGACTCCCAATGATTGAAGATTGGGAGTCTGATGCGCTACCAACTGCGCACTATGACGGCGACGAAAAATCGATTAATTTCTCCGTTTGTCTATCGTTATTTTCCAACGAGAAAGAAAGTTACCGAGATTATCTGTAGCGTCCAAATTAAACCAAACAAATTCACAATACATGAATGTGTTATCGATTTGATATATATATATATATATATTTATATACGGAACATGTTTACACAAGAAACTGATGTTCAAAATAAACTTAAGCCGTTAACTTTGGTACCATTCGGCATTCAATGAGCGATTCAACGGTTATGAATGCCTCTATTTATCGCTTTGACATTTCAAGACAAAATTTTAACAGCGGTGCTTATTTTATCCTATCACCACGACTGTTTTTCGAAAAATATGATACCACACATTCCTCCTGTAGTCAATTTTGCTTTGGTTAATGAAAAAAGCTCTGTTTCTGTAATTGTAAGAGAGTATGGATTTGTATACATCAATACACGGAATCACGTATGTAACCAAGGGAACCAATCCACACTTCATATTGCTTTAGGTTGTCAGCTTTTGTTTTACATGGATAAGAGCTAATGTTAAATTCGTAAAAATCAATGACTAAGCTAATTTTCTCAGAATTGGTTCTCGTAGAAATGATTCTGTGGGTAAATAACGTAAACATTATTTATACTTATAATTTAGATGGTAAGCATAGTTGGTTCAAAAGATTTAATCAAGAAATTGGCATTTGTTTCCGCTGGTGATGACCTTTTTGTCGTGTCAAAGGATAGAAAAATCCTGTTCTACTTTGCTTTTCAACAACTATTAATCGAATTAAATCGCTACTTTCCTCGATCCTCAAATGTTTCATTTCTTACAATTAAAATAAAAATAACTGATTGAGAAATATAAAGTATAAACATGAACTTTTTTTCCAAAAGTTTGTCCTTGGATTTTGGTATGAAATGTCCTCGCAATAACTTACATGTGCGCAATAATATTCCTCTTGGTTAATTATCCTTTGAGTTTTCAAAAAACGGAGATTTAAACATTGATAGAAGCCCTAATGGTTGAAACATAAACACAGAACCAGTGTTTGGAAAAAAATCAAATTTAGGTAGGTCTCGAAAAGTTTATATTTTATTTTCTGTCTTTTAAGTAACACATTTGCCAAGGTTATATTGCTTAGATGATATATGTTCCAAGCTGCACTTACTCCAAATTGACAACGAGCTTTCATCTTTATGCAACGAGTTGCTTCCCTTTCTGTTTTCGTGCGTTATTTTGAAAAGAAAATGGTAGCGCTCGTCCTGACAGTAAATGTCCTCTCACTGACAGTCTTTTTTGCTATTGAAAGTATAGAAATAGTGTTTGCAAGGATAAATATTTTCCACTAAACCATTTTGAAATCCAAACTTTCAAACAGGCTTTAAAATTGTTTGTTGTCACTAGGAGGACATATGATCGTTATTTGATGGACATTTAACGGAAATCAGAGCAGGTCTGTCATAAGACTGACTGAAGTCATCAAGTTTTGACATGAGTTTAATCCAGATTAGCCGGATTTTACAGTAAGCATATGAAGACAGCAGTATGACTCTTAACATCTGATGAGTATGAGTTATCAAGCTTTCGTTAATTAAAGGGTTTTTCTCGTTACTTGAATGACACGGGATACTGAACTAGAACCATTAAGTGTATTTCTTCATTTGTATATACTCATACAATATGTTATGAGTATTTCCAAAGGACTAAATATTTACTTGAGATGGAAACTAAGTAAAGTGAAATATATGTATACATTTAGCAGTATGAATGCTAAACAGATGCATCAATATACAATACAGCATAAATAGATCGAATGATTTTTGTAAAAGTTCTGGAGACATGGGTACACAAGAAGATTTTTCCTTCATTTTTTTACAATCGGCACATTACCTCTAATTTTCTATCAGTTAAATATTTGGCACTACTGGCATACTCCTGGGTCGATGACTAAAAAGGTCTGTGTGAACTAATTTTGGCCAAATGTGAACCAATATCAAATCCTTTATGAAATCAAGAGCAAACAGTCTCACAAAGTTTCAAGATATTTATGCCAAAAATTTTGCTGGTAAATTCTAAAGAAGACCTAGTTACCTTGTTTTAACCCTCAGTTACCCATTATAAACCTTGACAGATTATTTTATGGAGACAAGTATTCTGAACAAGTATCAAGTCAGCTTGGCCAAGAATGCAACTTCTATTGTAAAAATCGTGCAAACAAGCTCTGGACTCTGGAGTGTAAACGAAGTATATCTTAGATTTTACCTAGCATTTTAGTTTTTTACAGTAACCAAACTTGCTCGACATATGGACACAAAAATTCTGACAAAATACCAAAGCAGTTGAACCGAAAATGTGTCCTCTAGAGTACACACCTAGTTTAAGTTGGAATGCGGATCAATTCCATCTTAGATTTGACAAAACCTCAAAATCAACACAAGACAATTTCATTTCAGGTTTTTGATAACACACATCGCGTGATCTCTTAGATATAAATACATCCCGGATTACTTCTCATCTCACCTTGTCATGAACAATCAGTTAGTTGTAGCCGAAGACAATAACATGGCACGTGTAAAGGACGCTTTAGTTTGCTTTAAATCATTGAAAAATAAGGTAATAATCAGCGCAGTAATTTGTTTTTTGTGATTCGCGTCCCGTGTTTGGTAATCACGTGATCTCAAGTGACATGTGGTAGTCATGTGACCATAGATAGGCAATGTTTACAAATATGACTCAGGTCGCAAATGCATTTTTACAATAATCACTCCGCCCAGTGCTTTAAAATTACTATAGCGATTCAGGGGGATCGTAGGCATCAAGCGAACGCGATTATTGTGTGATTTACAGCTTTTACTCAACAAAAATCAAATAGATGCAAAAAGGAAGCAGAAGATTTGAAAAATAGAATGTAAACATATCAACTTCCGGTTTCTACTTATTTACTGAATAATTACACTTTAATATGTCGTTATTTACAAGTTTAAATCAATAATAACACATCAAACCTTTAACAAGTGTGATCTAGCTTTAATCTTGGTCCTTTTTACTTAAGATTTTTTACGGTTCTAAAGCCGAATAACGAATAAGGAAATCGAACGAATACAGGGCGCCGTAAATAATTTGATACTATCTTCATCATATTATAGGAATTTTAAGGAAAAGGGCAAAACTACCGTGTGCAAACAATAACGTTACAATAACGTTAACGTTACTTTCTTCTTTTGAATTTTACTCACAACGCTTTAAATATTCTTTTTTTCCTAAGTCTAAACCGATATTTCAAATCGATCACCCTAAAACAAGTATTCACGCATTTCCGAAAATTTCCACGTATACTCATAAGGTTGAAGTGAAAATCTACGAGAGTTTAGTATGCTCGTTACAGAATTGGCCGAGTTGAGGGTCAAATAATCATCGAGGTCATTGATTTCTTACTGTAGAAGCTGTTATTCTCTGCTTTCAAGATTCTAAAAGGAGTTCACCTATTACAGTTTATCAAAAGGAGAATGTTATGCTTGAAAAATCTAATTTTGCTGTACGTGACACGTTGTAAGTTGGTGAAATCTTTAAAATCCTGGTCTTTTTGGACAGAAAACATTTCTTCATTTTGCACAATGTTTTCCAAAGCTTTCATAATGAGGGTCATTTTAAGCGTCGCTGTCTAGGAATGGGTTAAGACAATGCTAGTTTTTTTATTTCTGAATGTGAATTTATATTTTTGTGTGTTATTCACGCACATATGTACACGAATAGGAATGCTGGTTTGAGTTTAAAGGAGGGAGGCTTACTCGGAAAGTAATAAATGAATTTAAACCGAATACCACAGATATTACCCTTTCAGCGCATTCCAACTTTTCAGTACTTTCTGTCCTTTGATTCAAAGATGTACCCCAATTCGATATTGACCAAGATGTCATAAACACAATCAATCTGACCAAATATCAAATGAATTGAACCCAAAATAGTGCCTCGAGTATCGGTTACCTGGTTTTTGACCCAACTTGCCCCAAATTCAACTTTGACCGAGACAAACATTCCGACAAAATATTAAATTATTTAAGCCTAAAATGATATCTCTAGAGTGCACACAAGGTATTTCTTAAATTTGACCGAGTGACCTGGTTTTCGACCCAAGTTGACACAAATTCTAACTTAACCAAGATGTGATGGCAACAAAAATTCTGACCAAAAATTAATTTTTTAGCCTAAAATGTGCCCTCTAAAGTGCACACAAGGCTTTTCTAAGATTTGACCTTGTGACCTAGTTTTTGACCCCACGTGACTAAATATCAAACTTGTCTGATATATGATGGTAAAAACATTCTAATCAAATATTAATTGATTTGGGACTAGAAGTGTGCCCTCTTAAGTGCACACTAGCCTATTACCGAGATTTCCTACGACCTAGTTTTTGACCCACATAACCGAATATATAACTTGACCAAGATATTATGCAGACAAAGATATTTACCAAATGTTAACACATTCGAGTCAAAAGTGTGACTTTTAGAGTGTGCACATGGTTTTTCTTAGATTAAATCTTCCGATCTAGTTTTTGATCCAACTTGACCCAATATTTAACAAAAATACAAAAACTTTTTTAAAATGCGAGTAATTGTACATAAATACACAATTCTCACGCATCATTAGTAAAGGGTATCTTGGAAGGGCAAAGTGTATCTGTCCTGATGAATTCAAGTATTTTTTTCTCGTTTTTCTCAATCAATGCATATCAACACGATCACATGATATACGGTGGATATACGGTGGAGTAAAAAGTAACATATAAATAGAAATGAAAATTTCACAAATAACTAGGATTGCACATAATATAGAAAGTCTAATTGGTTTATATCTGAGCTGAGATGAAAACCGTTCATAAACATGTTTCTGATTTGGAATTAAGAATGATTTTGCACATAAGATATACAAGACAACTTGCTGTTGATGTACTCGTATTTAACACATATAAAATGTTCACATACTAACATGGTATTACAGTATTAAGATCTTAATACACTGTACCAGGTGCCTCATTGGTACCTGAAATGTTTATTGTACCTTTATTTTCTAGAATGAAAAAACGGCGAGCAGATAACATTGTTCTCTGGAGATCCTTTAAATTTCAAAATGGTTCGTTGTTGACCTAAACGTGACAACTACAATTTGAAACATCATAAATTATTCTCATTTATGTCAACCAATATCACTTCATTTCCGGTCTAAATGGATGGCTTGACTGGTCGTTCGATTTTTATATCGTTACTGGTGATCCGTTAATTTCGAATACGATTAGCACGTTTCACTTATCAAGGTAACATTTCCGAAAAAGGCAGTTACAGCGGTACGGTATTTAACAAATTCAACTTTTTATATGCATTGACGAAAAGAGTTACAAATTGAAACTGTCATTTTTAATATATACATAGACGAAACGAGTTACAAATTGAAACTGCCTTTTTCTAATCATGAACCATTAATATATACACACCGGAATATTCTTAAAAAGTATGACAAACGTTGTGGAAAAAGGAAATAATTCTATTTTATTTTATTTTTTATTTATTTTTGTTTTTCTTTCTTTTTTTTTTTGAGGGGGGGGGGTGTTCCACATTTTCTTTTTATTGTAGCTCAGAATAAATAAGGTTTTTACCCTTGATATTAAATCTTATTTACGGAGTATTAATAATGATAATAAAACAGTTCTCTTTCTTCAAATAGAAAAAGCTTTAAGATATTGATACATAGGGGAAATCAGAGAAATCAACATTTTATTCTCTTTTCTCAAAGTTTTCTATTCTAGCAGCTAATTAAAATGTATTAAAACAAAAGATATGGTCTGTCATATTATATACTATTATTTCTGTTGTTATTTACATTAACTAAAATAGAGGACATATAGTTTATAAATTTTTATTACAAATAAAATACAAAATGTAAATCTCTCTTTGGTGTTGGGGCAATATCAAATAAAACAAGGGGGCCAGACTGGCCCTAAAATCGCTCACCTGATTAATTTAAATGCTTCTAGACGTGTAGATTGTCAATATCATGATAATGATAATTAATTTCAATGTCTATTTACCCAGAGTTCTCTTTTTCCTTGCGTTCGATCCCCGACGGCGGCACTCATTCTTTCCGACTATTTGTCGATAATCGTAGACCTATGTGGGATAGCAGCTGAAGGCTAGGAAAGGATGTAATGGTAGTATTGGTGTGAGAAATACCAGGATTCCATTGTTAGGTGCTCCTGCCGCCGCGATATAACTGAAAGATTGTTAAAAGCGGTGTAAAACCCCATTCAATCAACACCCAGCTGGCGGGGGGATAGAAATCGCCGGCTGCCCTCCTGTTTGCCGTGGGTGGTTGCTCGTGTCGTTTGATGAAGGAATCCTGGTGGTTGAGTGGTTTCGGGGTCAGGGTTTAAGTACCTCGTCTCTGCAACACACCACTTTGGCCTGGAGTTGAACTAGACGAGCGGTCAGATAGGCCCTGTCTGATCAATCGGCTGGTCATGCCTAGCACTGGAATAGAACGTATAGATTACGAAACACGCACATTCTTATTTGTTTATGTCAAGTAGTTTTATTTCATTGTATCCATACTCTCTATTCCAGAAAGCGGTGGCTTAAGGGTTAATCGGGTAAACGTGGTGTTTGATCGACAATTTTGCGTTCCGATGTTTATTTCGTGCTTGGTTGATCTATTCATCGGATGATAATTGCTTGATTTAGCCCATTTGCACCGAGTATATCAGTGATACATCTTTGGCACCGCTCCCGAGATGGAATTAAACCCCGGTGATGTGCCCCCTTGTTGGGCTCCAGGGTGGGTGAAGAGTAATGCTGATGAAAATTACAAATTAATCATGGCCCAGTCAAAAAAAGCCAAGCGTTACCTATCCGATTCTGAGGACGAAAACATTAGCTTACCGCCTTTTCCGAAATTCATAGTGGTCGAAAGTGAAGACCCAGATCAGCCAGTTGCAGAACTTTCTCCATTCGTAATTGAGAAACAAATCAGAGCAATCATTGGAACACCAAAGTCAGTTAAAAGCTTAAAAAAAGGTACTTTATTGATTGAAGTTTGTAAAAGGGATCAGTCAGATAAATTGTTAAAAACCACAAAATTCTTTAGTCAGAGGGTAAAAGTATACGGTCATGTAAAATTAAATCAATCAAAAGGTGTAATTCGTTGCAAGGAACTGTCTTCTTGTTTAATCAGTGAAATTAAAACTAATCTTAGGTCTCAAGGTGTCACTGAAGTGAAAAGAATTGAATTTTAGAAAAAATGACAAGATCGTACAAACTAACACTTATATTTTGACATTTGATGAATCGACATTACTAACAGAAATTAAAGTAGGATTCAAAATCGTAAAAGTTGATGTTTATGTTCCAAATCCTTTGCGTTGTTACAACTGTCAAAGGTTTGGGCATCATGAAAATAATTGCAGAGCCAATAAGGTTTGCAGGAAATGTGCATTTTCTGGAGATTTTGATGAACATGATGAAGATACCTGTCAGAATGACTTTAAATGTTTTAACTGTGGCATGGATCATCCGGCAAGCTCAAAATTATGTCCAAAATTTAAAAGAGAAAAAGAAATTTTGACCGTTTAATGTAGACAATCAGTTCCTTACTTCGAAGCTAGAAAAATAGTAGAATCAAGAGAAGACGCCAAGACCTATGCTAATAAAACTAGATCTGTACCTGAGCCAACACATAATTCTAAGCCAAAAGAATGCACTACATGCGAACGCATGCTAAAAATACTGAAATGTTTCCCGAAGTTCGTGGCAAGGTCAATGAAGTATTATCTGGAGAAAAGCCACCAGTAAAGGAATCAAATATGAAAGTTTCCGACAGTAAGGCCTCAGCAGCAGAGGCTAAAACTCAAAAACAAAACATTCAAAAGGATGTAACTAAAACACAAAAATCGTCTTGTAATGGTAAGTTCTGCAACTTATTCGGAGCCAAACACTCAAAGGCGAGCTCGACTTCGCCTTCAATTGGAGAAGGTAAATCCTTCTCCAATACCGACGTCCAATCGCTTTAGCGATTTGGATTATGGGGATGATGAGGGCATGGAGGATGAGCCTGAAGATTCGATTTCAGGTCCTCCTTCTTCCACAAATCACAATCATGCACAACCCGATCCAATTAGGCAAGATTCAAACAGAATTAATTTAAGTGGTGTTAAAAAATAATCACTTATTTTCATTCTTACGTGGTATACACTTTATAATAATCTTTTTAATGGCGAATAATATTATTCAATGGAATTGTCGTAGCATCAAAGCCAATTTTGAGGAGCTAAATCTTCTAATTTCTAAGAATAAACCAGTGGCAGTATGTTTACAAGAAACATTTCTAAAAGGCACAGATAAATTTTCACTGAAATATCATTCTTGCTATCTAAAAAACTTCATAAGCAACGAAAAGGCATCTGGTGGCGTTGGTATACTTGTGAATAACAACATTCCACATCGAAATGTATGTATAGACACCACTTTGCAGGCTTTAGCCGTCAGCATGTCTCTTCATAAAACTATAACATTGTGCTCAATCTATCTTCCACCCAGTTCTATTGACATTAGAAAACTAGACGATCTTGTCCACAAATTACCTAAACCTTTCATATTGATGGGAGATTTTAATTCTCACCATACCTTATGGGGTTGTAGCAACACTGACGCCAAAGGCCGTACTGTTGAAGATTTCATCACTAATCATGATCTTGTTTTATTGAATATTAAGTCTTCTACCTATCTTCATCCTGCCACTGGAAATTATTCTTCACTGGATTTGACTATTTGCAGCCCTGATATTTTTCCAAATTTTGCGTGGAAAGTTGATTCTGATCTTCATGGGAGCGACCACTTTCCGATTCATGTTTTTGAATCTGGACCATCAGTCCAGGAACTACATAGACGATGGAAACTCCATAAAGCTAATTGGGATCTTTTTAAAACTACCTGCGAGCAGTCAATTAATCCTTAAGCCTTTGATGACTGCGAAAACACTGCAGATCATTTTACATCTTTACTTTATTCGTCTGCAGATAAAGCAATTCCTCGAACATCGCCAAATCCTAAAAATCCAAACAAGCCATAGTTTAATGACGACTGTAAAAAGGCTATAGCTGAGAGAAAATCTGCTCTCAGAGCATTCGGCCTTAGGCCTATGAAGGAAAATCTGTACAAGTTTAAAATTGCACGGGCGAAAGCTCGTAGAACTATCAAACAAAGTAAACGTTCGTCTTGGAGGCAGTATGTTTCAAGATTAAATTCAAGATCATCTGTCAAAAAGACCTGGGACATGATACGTAATATCAGTGGGAAGAACACGTCCCTTAGTGTTGGTCATCTTAAAACAGATGGTGATAGTACAGTGTCTTCCAAACATGACATTGCCAATGTATTGGCAGATACATTTGCCAAGAAGTCCTCCTCTTCTAAATATTCACCCACCTTTCAAAAATTTCAAGCTGAAAAAGAAAAGTCCAAGCTTAATTTTAGTTCCAGGAACCTTGAACACTACAATAGAGACTTTTCTGTGAAAGAGTTGAAGAAAGCTTTAAAGAAGTGTCATGATACTGCTGTCGGATCTGGTAATATTCATTATCAGTTCCTTAAACGTTTACCATCTCGCTCCCTTCACTGTTTACTTGAAATTTATAATCAAGTTTAGAAACGGGAATTTTACCAGCCTCTTGGCGGGAAGCTATTGTGATTCCTATACCTAAACCAGGTAAAGATTCTACAAAACCTTCAAACTATCGTCCTATAGCCTTAACAAGTTGTATTTGCAAAACCATGGAAATAATGGTTAATGATCGTCTTGTTTGGTTTTTAGAAAAAAATAAACTGATTACGTCAGTCCAAAGTGGCTTTCGTAAACAGCGAAGCACTTTCGATCATCTTGTCCGCTTCGAGACTTTTATTCGAGAAGCTTTTATAAAGAAAGAACATGTTGTTTCTGTCTTTTTCGATCTTGAAAGTGCTTATGATACCACTTGGAAGTATGGAATTATGAATGACCTCTTTGATTTCGGTATTCGAGGTCGCCTTGCTTATTTCATTTCTGCTTTTTTAGACGAGCGTCAGTTTAGAGTCAGGGTGGGAGATACTTTTTCAGATCCCCATGAACAAGAAATGGGAGTTCCCCAGGGAAGTATTTTGTCCGTGACATTATTTAGTATCAAAATTAATAACATTGTCAAAACTGTTTGTCCTGGTGTGGAATGTTTTCTTTACGTTGATGACTTTTGCATCTGTTACAGATCAAAACATATGTATACAATTGAAAGGCAGTTGCAGCAAGTCTTGAACAACCTTACAAAATGGTCAAACGAAAACGGCTTTAAGTTTTCCAAAACCAAAACCAAATGTATGCACTTTTGTCAATCAAGAAAACTGCATCCTGATCCCGAACTTAAACTTGACGGAGTGCCCATTGAAGTTGTTTCAGAGTTCAAATTTTTAGGGCTTCTCTTTGACTCTAAACTCTCGTTCCGACCACATATTGATTATTTGAGCAATAAGTGCCAAAAAGCTTTGAATCTTTTACGTGTTGTGTCCCATATGGACTGGGGAGCCGATAAAAAAGTTCTATTGCGACTTTACAGGTCGCTTGTCAGATCTAAGTTAGATTATGGCTGTGCTGTTTACGGCTCAGCTCGCCCTTCATACCTTCGCAAACTTGATTCTATTCATAATCAAGGCTTGCGCGTAGCGTTAGGCGCTTTTAGAACATCACCAGTAAATAGTCTGTACACTGAAGCCAATGAACCATCTTTAAATTTACGTCGAAAGAAACTCTCCATGCAATATTATCTTAAGTTAATGTCTAACCCTGACAACCCCACTTACAAAGTTGTATTTGAACCTTACTACAGGGAGGAATTTGAAAAGAAAGCAAAAGCCATACCACCTTTTAGTTTACGTTGCGAAACAGATATAAATTCTCTAGATTTCGATCTAGAAGATGTTGCCGAATATACAGTTTCCGATGTTCCTTTATGGACATGCAAAAGTATGACCTAGCTTCAAGCAAAAAGGGTACTACAGACCCTGTTGTCTTTAAAACAAAATTTTTAGAGATTAAAGAAAGGTACATATTGCATGAAGAGATATATACAGATGGTTCGAAGGACGGAGAGAAAGTTGCTTCAGCCACTGTTCTAGATGGCGAAAAATATCAGTATCGCCTAGCAAACAACTCCTCCGTATTTTCAGCAGAACTTAAGGCGATTGATCTTGCGCTCGATCACATGATTGAAGATGGTTATTGGCGCTATATTGTTTTCACTGATTCAATGTCTAGTATGCAAGCGCTTGAACACGAGAAAACAGACAATCCTCTTATAGTTAAATTACTGAATAAGATTTCAAATCTTGATAGTGATGTTGATCTTGTTTTCTGTTGGCTCCCTAGCCACATTGGTATTCGTGGTAATGAGGAGGCAGATAAGGCTGCCAAGGAGGCATTATCACTAGACATTTTACCTTTCGATGTTCCTTTTACTGATTTTAAACCTTTAATACATCATTTTATTCAGGATGTCTGGCAGAATTGTTGGGACGATCCCGCAAACCAAGATAACAAACTTTATATTATTAAACAGAGTCTTGGTGAATGGCTACCTGGCTATAGATCAAATCGCCGAGAAGAAATCATTTTGGCCCGTTTACGCATTGGTCACACTTACTTGACGCATTCATTTCTTCTTAAAGGAGACGAACCATCAAAGTGTATTCCATGCGACGCTCCTCTTACTGTCAAACATATTTTTATAGATTGTATTGATTTTTCTTTGTACAGAGATCAATATTTCAAGGCTGACAGTATGAGGCAGCTATTTGAAAGCGTCAGAATCGAACTTATTCTTGATTTCCTGAAAGCCATCAATTTGTATAGCAAAATATGATTTTAGGTTCTTGTAAGCAATTGATAGACCTGTTCATGATTGTCTAGATTTTTATTGTTCGTCTAGATCGGTTTAAGTAATTGATTGTTAGTTATATCTACCATTGTTATTTGATTCTACATTTAACTGTTTAAATCCATCTCCGTTTTTACTCAAAGGCACCTTTTCATTCACTTGTTATGCGCCCAACATGACCTTAGTTGTCGACGGGCCATAAAACTCTATTCATTCATTCATTCCCATTCAATCAATCTTTTTCCTTGAATTGAATTGGAGGCCATTTATTGCTTTCGTGCCCAAATTCAATTAATGTCCGGTTACTGGTACACGTAAGATGATGCTTAGGATTTTCTCCTAAATATTTGCTTTATGTACTCTAATCATATATGTATTTAGTAAAATTGGACACCTACCTCCATTCCTAGCAGAAAACTAAGTACCATGCTTGTATATTTTGTGAAACAAATACCAATTTCTCTTTCTCGGCAGACATTGTGAAGTGATAATGCACCCCTATGTAATTCACACTGTGATAAAACCTACTGGTGGGGGATACTTGTCAACTGTTTGGAACACGTACTTTAATTGGGTCTTGCATCTTTCATCAAATTTATTTGTCTTTTTCCTAGTTTTTCCTGTTGTTTTTTTTAAGATATCACAAAACCAAGGCTTTTTCCAATTTTACCAGTAGCCTTGGAACCCTGGACACCCCATGATTAACTTTCTCGCAGATTCCTTGTTTCTAGATGCCTTAGAATGTGTACTATTTCGATTCTATTCAAATAATGAAACAAAGACGGATTAAGCCAATTCGATGTTTCGGGTTCCCAACTGGAGGATCGAGGTATGCATGCGTCAAGCAAAGAATAAATAAACTGTTAATCCTAAACTGTCTCGAGTATCTTAGGTATATACTAAATCCCTCCTTTTTTATTATTAAAGAAGAGGCATGCTTCATTTTTTTATTCTAAAGAATAAATTTCTGTGACAAAAAGGTTGCATTCAAAAGAATTGGAACTTGAATGAAATCTGTTACAAGAAAACACGAAATACCACCACCTTTATTACAGCATAAGTATATCACCTGGATATTCCTTCATGACTTAATCAATGATCACCATTTGTTTTTTATCCCAATACATAATCTTTCAATTTTTCAGGCAAGCGTTTCATTCTTACTGGTCTTTCCTATATCTGAAATTGTGGCAATGCAATATTTGTTGCAGGCATCTGATTCATGTTCAAATTTCTTTCTGTATTCTCATTAATATGATCAACCAAACTGCTTCTCACAACTTTGGTTTGAATATGCTGTTTCCTTTTCATGAAACTTTTTTTATCACAAGTAACATTTCTTTTGTACGGAATACTTGCCTCTGATTCAATATTGATTTGATTGTTTTGACTGTTTGTTACCAAAAAATAAATTTTAAATAAATGGAGTAGAGAATTTATTTATTTTGTGTTGTCTTACAAAACCTTTTCTACTAATTCTAAATTACTTTTGCAAGCAAAAAGTTTTCACCTGAATTGAGTTTGCCCCTTCCTTTGATCTCTAAATCCCGATCCTTAACTTAAATAGTTCATTCAATAAAATGCTTAATATCTGGGATTTTAGCACATAATTTCCTTTTAAAGAGTAATTCGGACGGACTAACTCTATTTGTTTAATTTGTTTATGTGCGATAAACTAGAAGACAAATTTTCAAATCTTCCCTCAAGTCTGGACCAGTAGACTGAGAAATTCTAATTTATTTCATAATGGGCCGAATGTGCCCCTAAACCTCCCCAATGGCTTGAAACCAAAATGAAGTCATTTTGCTTTAAGAAATTTTAAACAATTCACTGGTAAAGTTTAGTGTTTTGTCAGTTCTGAGATAGAGGGGTAGACAATGACTTGTAAACATTGTTGACATTGCCTTTATGAATTTTTCTATGAAGTTGCGGATTTGAGGATCTCTATCTAAAAATTTGGGCAGTAGTAATCAATCACTTCTAATATTGGTTTTCCTGTCGATATGGAACCTAATAAATCTGCTGCTAAATATTTTCATGGTCCATTTAGCAATTCTGTACGAACCGTAGGTTCTTGAGTTACTGTCTTGAAAACCAAATAACAACCAAAACAGCAATTACAATATTTTTCTACACCATTATTGATACCTACCCACCAAACTTTTTTGCGCAAAATCTGCTTAATGCTTACGATCCCTTGAATACCCTCGTGGGCTAAATTCAAAAACTCAATTTTTCAAGTCTTTACGTATAATTATTCGTGTACCACGCAAGACAAGTTTACCAACTGCACTTAACTCAGACCGAATAACTGAATAAAGTTTTAAATATAAATTATGCCAACTCCCATCTAAAAGTAGTTCGAATTTCTTGCAATTCATTATTGGTCTCCGACACTTTTCAAAGTTCTCTTGTTGACATAGCTTAATGTGTTGCCTGTTCTTCCACAAACCTTATGTAGTCCTGACCTATGTCAGCGTCTATTTTTTTTTAACTTTTTTTAGCTAACAACTGAGCCAAGGCATCTGCAATGATATTATCTCCCTTTATTCAACAGACTCTATACCTACATGACTGCATTCTAAGTACCCACCTCTCTATTTTTGCACGTGGCTTTGAACGGCTAGTAAAATGAATTTTAAGGCTTTGTGGTCTATTACAAGCTGTAATTCTACCCCATACAAATATGGATGGAATCTCTTACAAACTAAAGCTAATGTTTCTTTTTCGGTTTGTAAATAACTTTATTGAAAATAAGTCAAACTTCTAGATGCATATGATATTAACCTGTACTGCCCCTTTTGTTGCTGCACTAATACACCACCAAGACAAATAGGAGATGCATTTGCATTCATATCATTCATCTCTGTGGCACATGAAATTCCCATTATAAATTCCTTGTACCTATATTGTCCTTTGTGTGTCCCAAAGGTTGTGATTTACCCACTATCTTCCCCGGCGGCGGCACGTATCCTTTCCGGCATTAGTCTCTCACCAATGGCTGGATAATCGTAAACCTAAGTCGGATAGCAGCTGGAGGCTAGGAAAGGATTAAGTGGTAGTACTAGTGTGAGAAATACCGGGAATCCATTGTTAGGTGCTCCAGCCACCGCGATTTGACTGATATACTGTTAAAAGTGGTGTTAAACTCCATTTAATCGATCAATTGGCCAATTAAATCTAAAAATGGAATATTTTCCTGAAGACAGTACTGTTATTTAAATCCTGGACCAATTCCTCTACAGTAGGAATTGGAAATCTTTCCCGGGCTACTTCCTTATTTGCCAATGTCATATCTACACAAAGCCTAATGTCTCCTTTTGCTTTTGGAACTCAAACTACTTGAGTTTATCACTTAGTTGGTTTATATACTTTTTCAATTTCATTAAGATCTTCAAGTTCATTGAGTTTTTTCGTCTAGGTTTGATTTTTGATGAAAGAGAATCCCTCTCACGGGTTTGATGAAAGGGTTAACCTCATGGTCAATAGGAATGTTCAATTTGAAGTTTTCAGTTTTCCGAATCCTTTTGTTACATCTGGAAATTATCAAGAATGGTCCATTGTATCTCGTTTACCCTTTCAGGTCAGATTCTTGAAATGCAAAATCACGTCGCTATGTCATGACTCAATACTGAATTACTCACCTTCTATTACCTGATATGTAACAAAACTCACAGTATTCTCTCCGACCACAGTGTTGGCTGTGAGTTTACCGGCCAGTTGAAGTTGACGATTTGATCTACAAGCATGCAGTCTAGAATTGTTTTCTTTTTTTATTCACAACAGATTCCCCTTCTTTTCAAGAGTTCCCGATGTTTTCTGCTAATGATATCGGAGCTTGCTCCAGAATCATTTCTGTTTTCACAGTCCCGATTTTAACATTCACAGTCGATTCAATTCTATTTATTGATTGGTGATCCTAAATACTAAATGCATACCCGTTTAGTTTCTGATCTTCTTCTTCTGTTATCTCTCTCACTTTTTTGAGTTTTTCTTTTCGTCTTTTTAACTTTCTCAAAATGGCCGATATTTCCAAACTTGTGACATTTCTTATCCTTATGGACAGTTCTTGTCGGTGCTGTTATGTTTAGCCCGACCACATCTGTAAGACTGTTTATCAATTTGTTTATTGTTTTTAGTTTATCACCACTCTTTTTCATATAATTGTGTTTTTGTTTTATGAACCGATAATTTATTTACGACACTGCTAAATACCCCATTTCTTTAGCCTGTTTCTCGGAATATTCCATAGCCCACACAATACCTATCAATTGTTGTAGTGTCTTCTCTCGTCGTTTCTCATGAAACTTATTCCTTACATGATTAGAACGACACTTTTTAATTATTTGATCACGGATTTGTTAATCAATATTCTGAAATTCACAAGTCTCAGCTTTTATTGTCAGTCTAGTTATGCATTGCTCAATAGTCTTAAATGGACCCCGTGACATTATTCTGAAACTATGGCCTTAATACGGTACATTAGATTGCAGGGTGAAATGTTTTTCAAGAGTTTTCTTACAAATCGTGTAATCCGAATCTGCCTTTTCTCGATCAGCCAAAGTCAGAATAAGAAAATATCCTTGCCTTCCATTCCGGCTGTAATTTACCAGAGTGCCTTTCTCTGAGCAACATTTCCAATATCTTTCCCATCGGCATAAAGCTCGAAGGCGATAATTCAGCGTTACCATCATGCCGCGTTACCCGTTTGATCTAGCACTTCAGAAAAAGAAATTGACGATATCAAACGTTTGCCCTGGGGCGCTCACCATAGATAAAGACTCTTTTTTCTTTCAGAAAAGTCTAATTTTATGTTAAGGTTAGGATTATGATTCAAGTGGGTCATACTTTATACATAGAGAGACTATGTACCTGGGAATACCAAAGACTAAATACAAATTTCAGAAAAGTGAATGAACTGACGCTTCATGCCTATACCCCTTGGATTATGATAGAAGTGGGCCATACTTTATATATAGATAGACTATGTACCTTTGAATACCAAAGTCTAAATACAAATTCCAAGGCTTTAGAGCAATTTCGAAAGAAGGAGATAACTTTTCCCTCCCTCTGGATCAATAGGTTATATCTTAGTCAGGAGGAGAATATTTCTAAGGATTATTTCAAAATTTCACTTTTGTTGCCATGGCAACCAGAGTTTTTAACGGATTTCAATTCTTTAGCTATTTCTAACAGGGACCACCTAAGAACTATTTCTGCCAAATTTGGTTCAAATTGGCCCAATGATTTGGGAGGAGAAATCGTTTAAAAATCGTTCTTTATTTCTATATAAACACCACCCAAATGGGGCTCTGCCCCTGGGGACCCAAGGATCATGATTTAGCTATTTTGAAAGAGATCAATATACTGATGCTTCATGAAAAATATCAAGGCTCTACGCCTTCTTGGTCAGGTGCAGACGATTTTAAATATTATCTTGAAATTTCACTTTTTTTGCCATGGTAACCAGAGTTTTCAACGGATTCAAACGTTTTAAGTTATTTCTAAAGGGAACCACCTAAGGAACAGTTCTTCCAAATTTGGTTCAAATTGGCTCAGTGGTTTCGGAGAAGATGTCGTTTAAAGAAATCGTTGACGAACGACGGACGCCGGACAAAAGCTGATCACAATAGCTCACTTTAGCACTCCCGACGGCGGTACTCATTCTTTCCGACTTTTCGTCTCTCACCAATGGGTCGATAATCGTAGACCTATGTGGGATAGCAGCTGGAGGCTAGGAAAGGATGTAATGGTAGTACTGGTGTGAGAAATACCAGGATTCCATTGTTAGGTGCTCCAGCCGCCGCGATATAACTGAAAGATTGTTGCAAGCGGTGTAAAACCCCATTCAAACAAACAATCACTTTAGCACTTCGTTCTCAGGTGAGCTAAAAGCTGAACTACCGCCATCGTTTTATTTAACTCGTCACCAAAAGTACTATTTCGATTCTTTCAAAATCAACGAAACAATGACAAAATTAATCAGTTCAATAGTTATTTATGGGATTTCGGGCTTCATACAGGAAGATTCTGATTTGCACGCGTCGAGCAAATAATAAGTAATTAAATAGTTAATTTAAAACTGTCTCGAGTATCTTAGGTATATACTACAGAATAAAACAGCTATTAAAGTAATAAATTTCTGTGTCATTCCAAAGGGGGAAAATAAACATTTTCGCACTGCTGGCTTTGGATTCATTACTCTTGTTTCAATCGAATTATATAGAACGTATTTTGTATGGTACTTAAGCTCTTTTCTCATTTTGATAAGCAAAAGTTACCGCCTTCCGAGACATATTTTGACACCAAATTCGTGAGGATCGATCAAGAATGTGAACTTCGTAATTTAGAGTATCTTATGATGGTCATTTGATGATTTGTGCAACGAACTGTATGTCAAGTTTCATGCCTGTTTCACTAAGGGACTGATTCCCAATAATTTTCAAAGCTGTTATTTTGTAAAGTTGAACTATACATACCCTTATAAATGCTTAGATAATATTATCAATAAATTGATCAGATCCTGATTCTTATATACGTTTCTTTGAAACGAATTATTCCAAATTCATGCAGGCATTAGTCAACTCAAATGTTACTTCTAAATGTCCTTTTCTAGCACTGTGTGATTTCCAGAAACCCCATTTTTAGCTCTCCTGAGCACGAAGTGCTCTGGAGGAGCTATTGTGACCGGTCACCGTCCGTTCACAATTACAAAAAAATCTTCTCCTCCTAAACTAACCATGGAATTTCAACAAAACTTCACAGAAATGATCCTTAGGTCATGCTCTTTCAAAATACTTCAAAGAATTGAAATCCATGAAGAACTCTGGTTGCCATGGCAACGGAGTGAAAAAACTTAAAAAATCTTCTCCTCCCAAACAGTAAAGCCTAGATCTATGATATTTGGTATATATCATCATCTATTGACCCTCTACCAAAATACTTCAAAGAATCACTGTATTCTGAAAATTAGCCCTTTTCTTAATGATCCCTGATTTTACATAGAAGTAAAGAAGGAAATCTTTAAAAATCTTCTTCTCCCAAACCATAAAGCCTAGAGCTTTGATATTTGGTATACAACATCATCTATTGACCCTCTACCAAAATACTTCAAAGAATTACTGTATTCTGAAAATTAGCCCTTTTCTAGATGATCCCTTATTTTACATAGAAAAAAAGAAGGAAATCTTTTAAAATCTTCATCTCCCAAACCATAAGGCTCAGAGCATTGATATTTGGTACAAATCATCATCTATTGACCCTCTTCCAAAATACTTCAAAGTATTACCATATTCTGAAAATTAGCCCGCTTCTTGGCAATCCCTGATTTAAAATAGAAATAAAGAAGGAAATATTTTAAAATCTTCTTCTCCCAAACCATAAGGCCTAGAGCTTTGATATTTGGTATACATCATCATCTTTTGACCCTCTACCAAAATACTTCAAAGAATTACCATATTCTGAAAATTAGCCCGCTTCTTGGCAATCCCTGATTTAACATAGAAATAAAGAAGGAAATCTTTAAAAATCTTCTCCTCCCAAACCATAAGGCCTAGAGCTTTGATATTTGATATACATCATCATCTTTTGACCCTCTACCAAATTACTTCAAAGAATTACCATATTCTGAAAATTAGCCCTTTTCTTTATGATCCCTGGTTTTACATAGAAATAAAGAAGGAAATCTTTAAAAATCTTCTTCTACCAAACCATAAGGCCAAGAGCTTTGATATTTGGTATACATCATCATCTATTGACCCTCTACCAAAATACTTCAAAGAATCACTGTATTCTGAAAATTAGCCCTTTTCTTAATGATCCCTGATGTTACATAGAAATAAAGAAGGAAATCTTTTAAAATCTTCTTGTCCCAAACCATATGGCCTAGAGCTTTGATATTTAGTACAAATCATCATCTTTTGACCCTCTACCAAAATACTTCAAAGAATTACTATATTCTGAAAATTAGCCCTTTTCTGGGCATCCCTGATTTTACATTGAATTAAAGAAGGAAAACTTTAAAAATCTTCTTCTCCCAAACCATAAGGCCTAGAGCTCTGATTTTTTGTAAATATCTTAATATATTGACCCTCTACCAAAATACTTCAAAGAATTACTGTATTCTGAAAATTAGCCCTTTTCTGTGCGATTCCTGACTTAACAAAGGAATAAAGAAGGAAATCTTTGAAAATCTTCTTCTCCCAAACCATAAGGCCTAGAGCTTTGATATTTGGTACATATCATCAGCCATTGACCCTCTACCAAATTACTTAAAAAATTGGCCCTTTTCTGTGCAATCCCTTATTTTAGTTAGGAATAAATAATGATATATTTGAAAACCTTCTTCTCCTAAACCATTAGGCTTACAGCTTTAATACTTGGTATGTATTGATGTCTATACTTCAAAGCATTACCATATTCAGGGAATTAGTGCTATATGGTGGGATCATCAATATTCCTAGGATTAAAAGAGAAATCTGGAAACATCTTCTCCAAAATAATTAGACAGAGGGCTTTGCCATTTTGTTTAAATCATAAAGCCATGAACCATCATTCTCAGGGGAGCGATTTAGGACCATCATGGTCCTCTTGTTTCATTTATGTACCCTTCTTGCTATCGGAGAATATAAATGAGTAGGGTTGTAGGAATAAGTATACATAGAGTTTCTACACAAAACCCTTTAATGCTTGGATTATTTTGGACTTTGCTGCATATTGACGTTTATTGTCAAGTTCGCTTCTTTCGTACGTATTTAACAGAATTTACGTCGTGTTCGGCCCGTTTTCAGTCGACAGGCTTCAATCATCAATGAAAGTGACCTGTTAATTCATTTTTTTGGGGGGGGGGGGGTATAGCGTCGAAAGCGAGGGCGTGATTTGGTTTTGCCCTTATTTCAGTTATTGCGGCCTTTTTCTAGACAATATATTTAAGCGCTTAAGTAAGTGACCCGCGACATTTGTAGTTGCTGATTTAGCAATTTTCATTGATATTAATCGTTTCTCGAAATTTTTTCTCCTTTTTTAGGTGGTCAGATATATACTGTACTTCCGAAAGTGCGTGCCGTCACGCATTAGACATTGGTTCTACTAATTTTCTTTCCTTTAGATCGGAAGGGTTTTACGGTTGTGTGAACTAGTGTATAATAGGTAGCATTTGAATGAGACTTGAGAATAGACAATATGATTTGTGTTTAGAAATTTTAAGACTGTGCCGACGGCATACAGAAATACACAAAATTGGCATTTGATCATTCACTACAACTTGATAGGGAATGAAATAGCTGATATCTGCTCTCTGCCTTATGCAGACGATATCTCAAATTTTAGCGCCAAATTGAATGCATGTTTAATTTGTGTGATTCCGTTAAATTGAAAATTAACATGAAATAAAAACCATAGTCGAATATTTTCATAATGGTGGAGGGCTAAGAAACTATGAGAAATGGATATATTAAGGGAGCCCTACAAAATCGGTCTCTAGCTACAAATATTTTGAAGTTTATGTGTTCAAGTATAACCTCTCTTGGTCAGATCACTCGGCAATACAAGCTAACAAAGCTATCGCTAATATATTTAGATATCAAAATACATTTAGACGTTTCAGTGCGAGGGACAAATTATTCAAATAATTTGATAGCATTTTTGAGATTTCTGAGATTTAGGGTCATCAGTATGTCGATAAGATTTAGAAGGTTCATTTAAATTCATGAAAGAGATACTGTTATTTACCATCGAACATCGTTTGTGAATGGTGAATGTGGTAGGCTTCCAATTTGTGTGATATACTTGACCCAATTCATAAGATATTGGCTTACACTTATTTCTATGGATAGACAAAGATACCCTCTTTAGCGTTATTTGATGTTGATTAAGCAAAGCGATAAAGGGCATAAAAATTTGGTAACAAATGTTTATATTTATTATTCAGCTTTTGATTCGGTTACGCATGGATTAAACAGAAAGTTGGAAACCAAATTGCTTTCATTACGATTTTCCAACGCCGCGTTTTGACGTATACACACAAAAGTGGTCAGAGTCTTTAAAAAATATGTCTAAATCGGATACTTCTCTCGGCTTCAAGTCTCCCACAGAGTTATATTCATATTGGATATGCCATACAAATTGGGAATTCGCTAATAAGATTTCGAACATAGACTTATAATCTAATGATTGAAAAAAGCAGACATCTTGATCCGGACAGTACGAAAGACCGGTGGTGACATCATGTATTCACAGTTCACACTTCAAACTTCATACATATTAAGTCTGAAATGGGAAGAGAGAAATGTGAATTATGAGACCCGTGGTGACTTCTTAAATTCACAGTACATAATCAAACCAAATTAAATATGAAGTTTGAAGTGTGAAGTTGGAAGAATGAAGTGTGAAGTTGGAAGATTGAAGAGTTAAGTTGGAAGTTTGAAGTGTGAAGTTTGAAGTGTGAAGTTGGAAGTGTAAAGTGGGAAGTTGGAATTGTGAAGTGGGAAGTTGGAAGTTTGAAGTGTGAAGTGTGAAGAGTGAAATTGGAAGTCTGAAGTTGGAAGTTTGAAGTGTGAAGTTGGAAGTTTGAAGTGTGAAGTGTGAAGTTGGAAGTCTGAAGTTGGAAGTTTGAAGTGTGAAGTTGGAAGTTTGAAGTGTGAAGTTGGAAGTGTGAAGTTGAAAGATTTAAGTGTGAAGTGGGAAGTTGGAAGTTTGAAGTGTGAAGTGTGAAGTTGGAAGTCTGAAGTTTGAAGTGTGAAGTTGGAAGTTTGAAGTATGAAGTGTGAAGTGTGAAGTTTGAAGTGTGAAGTTTGAAGTGTGAAGTGTGAAGTTTGAAGTGCGAAGTGTGAAGTTTGAAGTGTGAAGTATGAAGTTTGAAGTGTGAAGTTGGAAGTTGGAAGTTTGAAGTGTGAAGTGTGAATTTGGAAGTTTGAAGTGTGATGTGTGAAGTTGGAAGTATGAAGAGGACCTTCCAACTTACACTTCACAATTCAGACTTCCAACTTCACACTTCAAACTCCAACTTCACACTTCAAACTTCAGTCTTCAAACTTCCAACTTCATACTTCCAACTTTACACTTCATACTTCCAACTTCCAACTTCACACTTCCAACTTCCTACTTCACACTTCACACTTCATACTTCCAACTTCACACTTCAAACTTCCGACTTCATACTTCCAACTTCTCACTTCAAACTTCCGACCTCATACTTCCAACTTCTCACTTCAAACTTCCGACTTCATACTTCTAACTTCTCACTTCCAACTTCCAACTTCCGACTTCATACTTCAGAGTTACTATGTATGAAGTGTGAACTGTGAATTCTTGATGTCACCACCGGTCTTTCGTAGGACAGAAATTTATGATTTTGTACTATCTGAAAAAAAATTTAGAATATGAATTATTGAAAACGAATTTCATTTTCTGCTTTAATCAAAGCTTTATAGTCACCTTAACTCTAATTGTAACGAAATTATCTATTTCGGATTCAAAGATAATTTCAACGAAATTCTTATGTCTAGAGACAGTATTGTTATCAAAGAACTCGCTTCATTTTTATCTAAAGCATTTGAATTACGCAAAAGTTATATGAATAATTTTTAGTAAATCTTAGTAAATCTATATAGTGAATCCATCTCTAGAGATAAATTGAAAATATAATGAAAATTCGCTAGGACAGAAATTTATGATTTTGTACTATCTGAAAAAAAATTTAGAATATGAATTATTGAAAACAAATTTCATTTTCTGCTTTAATCAAAGCTTTATAGTCACCTTAACTCTAATTGTAACGAAATTATCTATTTCGGATTCAAAGATAATTTCAACGAAATTCTTATGTCTAGAGACAGTATTGTTATCAAAAAACTCGCTTCATTTTTATCTAAAGCATTTGAATTACGCAAAAGTTATATGAGTAATTTTTAGTAAATCTTAGTAAATCTATATAGTGAATCCATCTCTAGAGATAAATTGAAAATATAATGAAATTTCTAATAAGATATCGATATCATTTATGATAAGTCAATTTCTTCGTTGGTATTTTCGGTGTCTCTTACATTTATCTAGAGCGACAATCTGACACTGTACGGAAGTAGTCCGTATATCTTGTCCTGTACTATGTCGGACTGCTGCTATTCGGAAATCATAAGTTTGCCCGAGTGATCTTAAAAGCTTCCTACAGAGGAGGGTACTAAAACATATAATCCCGTTAACAAATATGTCATGTTCGCTTAACCAACTACATGAAGTTTTTGAATAACTTTGTATAAGGAGAGAAATTTGGACCTGTTTTAAATTGTGCTGTCTTGTCATAGATGAATGTACCTAAAAAGTTGTAGCTTGGTAATTCTCAAAATATTGGCATGAATCATAAAGATAGTACAATGTTAAATTTGACGAAAAGAAGAACGACAGTACTAACTAAAAGCTGACGAAAAAATGTCATTTAGCAGGTTTTTCTGGATAATTTCCTGGTCACCATAAACACAACGGTATTTTAGCTGAATACTCTTCACAAAGGTCCTTTTATTGTGTTTCTTGACAAGATTTACCCAAAACGAAGGAAGCAATTCGTATGATAATATAGTAATTCTGCATTTAACAAAAGAATTTAGATCTGCTCTCCTCAACATGTATATCCTTTCTCTCTCTTTCTGTCTCTCTTTGTCTGTCTCGCTGTCTCTCTGTCCCCGCCTCTGTCTCTCTGTCTCTCTCTCTCTGTATCTATATTGCATCTATTCACATAAACTGTTACTTCGCACATGCTGTTTTGTTGGGGTTTTTTGTTGTTGCTGATGTCGTTGTTTTTATCATGGTGATGAACAGTTCTAGTCAAATTATTATTGAATTTTTACAAATGTAAAAGCTTGGACAGAATCCGATGAAGACATCGCACTTGACAATGCAAACAAATTGTTTTTTATTTGGTATTAATAAGGCCCCTTTTTCGTGAAACGTGACGGATATGATACAGTTAAAACGGAGCAATACTTTAGGAGGTACAAAAACATCATGTGAAAGCTTGAAGAGAAATTGATGAATTATCGTTTTAGATAATGTTTAAAGTCAAATTGCTTTAAAGCCCACTTTCCTATGTTAAGCATTTACACGATAGAGGAATCTCGAATTTTACCCTCAGTTATTTTGGCACGTATACTTGTCTTTTCTTAAATGATATTGATCATGTTGATAGGGAGTTGTAATTAAGAATACTAATACTAATTTATGAAAGTACGTTGATCTACACAGTGATATTTTAAAGTATATCAAAGATTTTACCGAATTCAAAGTATAATGTCACTACTATCGGAGTTCACAGGTACAAAGATGTATCTGTGCGGAATCCCGAAAAGATAAGTAATCGTGGCGACTTCATAAAACACTTAATGTCGGCTCTGTTTACTCATTTGGTAGAGCAATCGACTTCAAATCTCGAAATCATGGGTTTGGTGCCTGACCAAACTAACACTGCAAACGTCTTTCGAATGAGACATTAAACCAAAGCCCTGTTGTGATTGTGCTATCGAACACATTCTGCAGTAACAACTAACCGTCTCCTGAGGGCGTCGCTCATATGGGCATATGTTACGGTAGAGGCGATAAATAAACGGTAATACTTAGGCACTTAACCAGAGACTACTACATGGAAGAAGGAAATATTGAAGTGAAGTATCGGTATTTCTGAATTCTGGATAGGTATTTTTCCTAATTGCCCTAAAATACGCCCAAACAAACATTTAATACTTAAATAAGACACTGATATTGTCTTCACGGTAATATGACGGACCGAAAGTGCCCTTTTGTTATTATCTAGCAAAGGTTCAGCGGAAATCCAAGTTAATTTTAGAAATCACGACATTTGGTTCCACCGGGCCTCATTTGCATATGACCTAAGCTCAACAGAAGTGGCAAGGGAAATAACTTACATTCTGAACTATGTCACCAATTGTTAGCGTAAAACTACGGTAAGTGTCCATCTTACAACAGTTTTTGACTGATCTTTATAAGATTGACAACGGCTAGCGAACATAAGTCATAATGACGTCAAGATGACCACGAGAATGTCCCGATATACATCGCAACTATCTCGGCACAATCTCAAATAGATGAACGGCCTACGTAGGCTATAAACTAGGAAAGCGATCTCTGATCTTCGAAAAACTGATTTTCAGAATATTGCATTCAAATGATATGAGTATGTTCGAAACAAGTTTTAGTCTTGGTCAACAATTACGTTTTACAAGCCATATGCTGTTCGTCATCAACTCTGATATAAACCCAATCGTACATGTTATGCGGATTAACACATTAAGGAAGTCAGTAATTGGATTATTTCTGATATTTACAGCTGGTTCAGCTAATGATTATTCTCTAAATTTTAAATTGCGTTGTTTACGATATCTAAATATTTTTGAGTATGAACCAATATTTGGGCTTTTAGCAAAAAAGTTGACGAGCGATGTGTGAGACTGTAAAGATACTATGTAACAGAAATTCAATTACTACATTTCTTCCAAGTGACATGTTACTGTTGTAAAAGAATTTTGTTGTAGGAAATCGCATACTACATTTCCTTACTAGTGACGCGTTGCTGCTGTAAAGAAACCAAGTAATAGGCAATTGCATACTTCGTTTTCTTACAAGAGACATATAGCCAGTTTGAAGGATTCATCTGTAGGAAATCAAAAAATGCATTTTTTCCTTACAACTGATATGTTGCCGTTGTGAAGGAACCATATAACAGAAAATGGCACCCTTCATTTTCATACAAGTGACACATCCTTTTTGAAGCAAGCATGTAGGGTAGATCCACCAAATTCCGGACGGATGGGGTAACTCGGACATTTACCGCCGAAACCCCATTCAGTACGTTTCTTCGCGCCTAACTTACTAAGAGATTTTCTTGATACACAAATGAAGGTATTGAGCACACGTTTTGCAATGTCACAAATGACGAATACATAAATTGTCGTTTACGTCACGACCCCATCGCGTTCTTTTAATCATCGGCGCTTTCTGCAACAGAAGATCACGCTGGAGTCCAAGATAAAACGATAAAAGAAAGGTTTGTATATATTCAAAATACATCCAAATTGATATCTAGAAAGAAAAGTGATATTTTTGTGTAAAACTACACGAGTTATGCTTTTTTCTTCTTCGCAAATGTCTTATTTTGAACGATTTTCAGCTGTCCGAATTTCCCATACTTAAAATACATCGACCTTAAAAGTCGGACACAATATTCAACGACTGTTTAAACTCGGACAATCTTGTGTTTAGCAACAGATGCTGAAACAATGATAATTCTAACAGCGGACATATAAAAATTTGTATAGCATATTATATTTTTAAAGGGAAATAATATCCACGAACAGTTGTAGATACTAATCAAACCTTAAAGACTGAACCTATTACAGACTCAAAACAAGTTTGTTTTAACCTGTCATATTTTGCTATCAGGTTATGAAATCTATATAACTGAAAATCAATTTGGCTTAAATGCCGATATAAGTCTTAATTGCTACATGTTACACAAAATATCATTTCCGTTGCTGCAATAAAAATGTGGCGACGGAAATGAAATACCACGTATCGCGTTCCAACGACAACAATAGAATAGCATGTATCATGCTAATATAATTTCGTATATCATGTAGCATCTCACAGAAACAGAATCAGCCTTCTGCGTATTGTGTGTATGTTCATTTTCGCACATGACCATATGAGCGACGCCCCTAGAAGACGGTTAGTTGTTATGGGGGATACTGCAAGGGTACAGGACGAAACAGCTGTGAGCTCCGCCTAGTTCTTTAACGTGCTCGGTGGATAGCAGCATCACACGGGTCTCGTTTTTAAACGTCTCATCAGGCCCACAGACTTCCGTCAGTAAGTTCGACTGAGATATCGACTTCCTTTATTATGCAAAATTTATGACCAGTACCATGAAACTAAAAGGTAAATTATTGGTTGGCGACCCTAATGTTGTAACTACAGCTTAAATAAGCATTAGTCACGACGTTAAAGTCAACAACCAACAGAAATGCTTATGAAACATGTAATTCATGCTCGGCAATCAAAGTTCGCTTAAGGTCCAAGTTAATGATTTGATTTGTCAATCGACTTTCTGATTGGCGGCGGCGATCCTTTAATTGAAGCAGTTGTTGATAACAACTCAAAGCGGAAGCAAATTCAAAACATCAGCACAAAATATAGTTTTTAATTAACCAAAGTACAATATACATGTAGATTAAAGACAATATACAAAATATAACATTCGTCAATAAAATAACTACCTGCAGTAAATAGCTTGTGAATATAACTTAAATTGATTACAAGTCTCATGTGTTACAAGGATGAACTCTCGAAGGCTAGATACTACTATATGACATTGACCTTAGAAGATTCAATAATGATACGTGTCACCGAAAATAAGCTACACTGCAAAATAAAATATAGATTTCCATGGCAGTATTTCCAACAGATATGCACATATTAAGCGCCACATTCCCTTTAGTACCCGCCTTGTTCGAGACGAAAAAACAAGACTGGGTTATGAGGCATATCAATTTATATGACAACGAAATAAGTACATTGGTCTATGTGAAAAAAGGAAAGATGAGCATTAGCAGTTAGGGAACGCCTTGGTTAGTTAATATGCTGCTATATAAGGGCAACCATCTCCTTCCCGCAACGTTGCATTAAATCATAGTATAGGAAAGTGTGTTATAAAAAATGTCCATGTTGTTTTCCATGTTGTTTTCCATATTCTTTTAAAATTTACGTCCCTTTGTCGTCCGCGAAAATGTTTTATACAAGATATAACTATCTTTTTTTAGGATATGAGTTTCACAAGATATGTAAGAAAGCGAGAAGAGACAGGAAAATTTGGGCCCATGGTGACATTTTACAGGAAAAACTCAAAGACTTGTTTTGTCAAGAATTTTTGTTCGACCATCCAAAAATAGGAGATCTCCTGATGTGTTTATTGGCGAAAGCAGAAGACATTTGTTTAATGCCAGTGCTATACGACGTATGCATAGAGATAGAACTATGTGATACCCCAAGTGTAGTCATTGTAGCAAGAGAGTTTGCGCTGAAAATCAAGGATGAGATAATTTTAAGTATTGTTGATGATATTAGGTCTGATTCTTTGTAAAATAAATCATGAACCATAATTAAAATGCAAAAAATCGAATCAAAGTATTTCTATCTTCATATCCGTTTTACAGAAAAACAAAAATATGCCAAGAAACTACAAGCATACAAAAAGAGGGAAGACTTTGAATTACGATCCCCAACAACTTGAGCAAGCTTTGGAAGCCCACAAAAATGGTCTTTCGATCAGAAAGGCGGCAGCTTTTTATAATGTGCCAAGATCAACATTGGCTGACCGGGTAACTGGAAAACTTCCTATCTATGCAAAACATGGCAGGCCGACGGCGATAACGTCAGAAGTTGAAGCCAAAATTGTGAAAACTGTAAAAGCGGCAGCGGAAAAGGGAATAGGATTGAGTAGGAAGCAACTACTTTTTCGCACAAACATCCTGTGTAAAAGAGTAAAGGTATAGTTTTGATTTCTTCTCGTAATTGACGGATCGCCGATGTCAATCAAAAAAGGATTGGCCAATCAAATAATTCATTTAGACCGGAAGTGAACTCCAACACTAGTGTTGAGCGTTTTTGTTGCTTTGGCAAGTTAAACACAGTAACTACAGCTTGTTAAAGCTTTCATTACGATGTTTTTCTCGCCAACAAACTATTCTTCTCTTTTGTTGCAGGCTACTATCAAATTTGTAAATTACGGTTTTAGTCGGATTTCCTATTGGAGATCAGAGACGTTGGTCAGCGATCCGCCAATTCTTGATGTGCACACTCACTATTAGCGATTAACTGAGACTAGTCAAATTCCAAACCGACGTATATTCCGGTACTATAAACAACCATATTTTCAAAGATTTCTTACTTTGTTACAATATAGAATATTATCAACGTTTCTGTTGCAATTGCAACTAGAGTGATTATCGAAATTAAATTATCTTGGAGAATGAGATTATTTTTATAGATTGTGGACGGACGGATGAACGGACAAACGGTGGACAATCACCGAGCACAAAAGCCCACCTCGCACTTTGTGCTCAGGTGAGCTAAAAACTAACCGATCAAATCATGCATTAAGACCGGGAATGAGCTTTGAACTCCGACATTGCTCGATATTTATGTAAAGCATTTTCGACTGGTTTGTTGACCTTAACATCGTGTTTACAGCTTATATATGAGCAAGTTGTAGTTACGACATTTAGGTAGTAAAATAACTATTTTACTTTTTTGGTATTTTACAAGATTTTAATGCTAAGATGAACTTCAATGTCGGAGTCCATAGGCATGGCCAGCAGACCGTTTGTTACGATTTGGGCACTGCCTACACGTACAAAGGTATTGTTTCATACTAAAGAACAAGATAGCACTAATCAAACATATTTGGATTGTAACGCACACCCAATTTGTACATAAGCGGAAGATAGCATGAAGTGGGACCCCACTGGGGTGCCCAGTCCCCTAGAAAAATGTCTCAACCGTAATTTGCGGGAAGTCAGGGTTTGCTGGTCCGTTCCCGGCCCTGCCGCTGATCACGTGTGTATATCCTACGGCAAAACATTTCAGATCCTCAGCTTTGTACTGGTAATACCCAGAAAGCACACAAATATTGAATTGCACCGTGATATAACTGAAAGATTGTGAAAAAGCGGCGTTTAACCCTATACCAAAAAACTAGCAACAAGTACGTTTAGTGAATGCATTGAGAATCTTGATTAAACCATCGACCCGATGTTCGGCTCAAAATTGTCATTTTGGTAGTTGGTGGCAATTGAATGCCACCATACTAATTCCTAGCTTATTTCATTGATGTCAATTAGACCAATTTAATCGTGTATCGAATTCGACGAAACAAACGCATTCACTTGCAGGTCCATCCGTCTTACCAAAACTTTAATGCTGGCAAGAACTGGTGGGAGGGAATGAAACGCCGTCACAACCTATCCTTGAGAAAACCAGAAAGGCTCGGCACAACTAGGTGTAGGATGATGAATAGAGAGGTTGTATCAAAATATTTCGACAGTCTCGAGCTTACGATGAAGAATCTTGGGCTAGATGACAAGCCAGAACAGATATGGAACTGTGACGAGACCAGCAAGAACTTCGAACATGAACCAGTAAGAGTTGTTGCAGGCACCGGAATAGCTAACGTTTGCGGAAGAACGAGTGCTATGTCCACTAATATAACAATTATGGCGTGTGTTAACGCAGCAGGTTCTTCAATGCCCCCTATGTTTGTGGTAAAGGGGAAAACTCCCCGGAGTCTTTACTCCTTCAACACCCAAGCTGCCCCTATCGGTACCAAATGGTCCTTTCAGGATAAGGGGTGGATGACGGATCAAATTGGCGAGCAATGGTTCGATAACGTCTTCCTTGAAAATTGTGGTCCCCATCGTCCGCAGTTATTGATCCTAGATGGTCATAGCAGTCATGAGTCCCTAGCGATACTACAGCGTGCTATAGAAGAAAATGTACACATTTTCGCTCTACCCCCTCACACGACCCACCATTTACAGCCACTCGATAAGGCGGTGTTCGGTCCGTTTAATAAAGCATACAACTAAGTTTGCTCCGAATTCTTACAAGACCCAATGCATGTAGTTAATAAGTGGTCATTTCCAGCCTTGATTAAAAAGGCATGGGAAGCAAGCTTTACCGAAGGTAATATCAAATCTGGATTTGCAGTTTGTAGTATTTATCCATTGAACAAAAACGCCATTCCATTACAAGCATTTGCTCCGAGTATACCTACTGATAGACCTTTAAATTCAGTAGGCATTCGTCCTAATCAGCCCTCTGCCACGAATGCACCTCATGAAGAGCCTTTACAGGCTTGTGATCACGGTCCAAGTCAGTCCTTGCCTTTGTCTAACAAAACAGTAATCGACAGTCCTGAACCAAATATAGATAACAGTCCAACCCTTCCAAATCAACAAATCATGTCATCTGATACAAGTATCTTGAGTACATGCTCTACGCAGACTGTTTCTATTCAGAACCCGACAACAAGTCCGTCTGCATCTACGGCAGATTCGACTGGTTATTCAAATGTTAATATCGATGCATCGGTTATACTCGATATGTTGTGCAATGGGAATTTGGTTGTTGAGGAAGAAGAAACTCCTTCAACATCATCTTTCCTGTCGTGCAATGAATCTCTCAATTATACGATTTCTCCATCTAAATGCCTCGAAACTATTGTTGATCCCTCTCCAATGGCAAACCGGAACCAGGCTATTGATGAAATTTTTTTGCCCCCAACTTCAAAAATAACTGAAACAAAAACAAAAAGAAAATCTATAACATCCCACAGACTCCTCACTAGTCAAGAAATTATAACAGAAAAAATTGCTATGGAAACTCGTAAATTGCAGAAGGCAAATAAACCGAAAAAGCAACCTGTCAAAAAACGCTCTGTGTAGTATAGACTAACATCATAACGTTGGTGAGTGACCAAAACGTCGTAATTGAATAAACAGTAATTACTTGGTTTTGATCTCCTTCCGACGATGAGTAGATATCAAAGATTTTTATATGCCTTTGAATAAATTTTTAATTCTGGTTATCTCTTAGTTTATATATGGTATTTACCTCTGAAAGGTGTCATAACAAATTCCCGTACAATCTCGCTTTACATCCCTCAAGAAAAAAGCTTCGAATAATATTGTGGACAACAAAGCAATTGCTTCTATCAGAATGATTCAATGTCCACAAAATGTTCTACCCTAAAAAGCAAAGATTTTTTCTTTGAATTTTACCAACTTGAAATTGTAGTCCTCCTCATAATTATATTTAGACTAGTTTAACATTTTTTCATATAGCCATGGCTTAAATGGCATATCAAACCGCCAAAGGAACCAGAACGCCCACTGATCATTCCTACGAATAAATTTAAACTTGAATTACTATGCTATTGAGGTTCCGATTGTAAATCAATGAACAACGTTCATACAATACAACGAAAAAGGTACATAACTTACTTAGATGGATGTGTGATGGATACTTCTAGAATTGAAGGTAAGATAGGCAGACAAAACCATACCAATACTGGCTGAAATCTACCTATTTTCGGTAATACATTCTTATACCTTAACCATTTTCATGCTGACGTCGGTCGGTATGTTACTTTTTTGGCAGGAGATACAAAAAGATTGGCCTGTGTGCAGTCTGATCTTAGTCCACCTGTTTGTCCCCTCTATGACAAAGTTGATTTTGGAAGTTGATTTTGACAAATTAATATTGATCCACAATCCCGTGCTTTCTGTCCTTTGATTACGTAGTGGTTTTGAAAAAGGATTTCATCCAGCATGGCGGGATAACCTTTTCCCAATCTACTTCTATTGTAGACTGCATTAGTATTTGGTTAGCTGTGATAACGTAGTGCGCTTTCTAATAATAGGCTTGCAGCAGATTTTCAAAAAGAGGGCTAGGTTTTTGCAGCTAGTATTTGGTCAATATAAGACCCAAATGGGTATCTAACGTCATGAATACGTTTTCAAGCAATCAAACGAATCGACTTATAATATCTGTTACCAAGATACTTTTTTGTCCAAAAGGTATTCCAAAAATGATGCAATGATCTTAATTAAACTACAATTAACTAACCTTAATTGAACATGAAATGATATGGGAAATTCGGACAAGAACCGTTCGAAATTCCCAAGCCTTTGTCCGAGTTTTAAGGATGCGTGTCCGAGTTACCCCGCCTTCAATGTCCGGTAAAATAACACGTTTCGGGATATTTTGACCTCGTTTTCGGCACTTATTCTGGTGTATGTTAACCCTATCGATTACACATGACTTACACACGACAGGTCTAAGAACGATCACTCCTTAATGTGTTTTCATTCTGCGTGATAGATTATGAAGGAAATAAACCGTCAGAATTATGGTGGATTTACCCTAATAGGCAATCGCATACAACGGTTTCTTACATGTGAAATGCACCGCTGTAAAGGAACCATATAACAGTCTATCGCATACTGCGTCTTCTGACAAGTGAAATGGTGCCTTTGTAAATGAACTATATAACATGAATTTGCATACTGCATTTTCTTACAACTTATGTGTTGTCGTCGTAAATTAACCTTTCAAGAGGAAATTGCATTATGCCATTTGTCAATTTTCTTACAAGTGACATGTTTCCGCTTTAAATGAACCACGACCAGAAAATCGCATTCTGCAGCTTCTTTCAAGATTTTATACTCAATCTCCTTACAAGTGACATGATTTTGCTGTAACTGCATTCTCTAACAAGTGATGTACTTTCGTCGTAACGTAACCATTTAACAGAAAATCGCATTCTTAATTTTCAACTTGTGACGTGTTTTTGCAGTAAAAGGAGAAAGCATACTACACATTCTTACAAGTGAAAGGTTGACGGTGTAAAAAAAAACATGTAACAGGAAAATTGCATACTGCGTTATCTTACAAGTGACATGTTGCAGTTGTTAAGATACCATGGAGTAAGTAATCGCATACTGCATTTTCTTACAAGTGACATTATGCCGTTGTTAAGAAAAAAATGAGTAGGCCATCGCAAACTGCATTTTCTTACAAGTGACTTGTTACTGTTGTAAAGAAACCCTGGAGTAGGTAATCGAATACTGCCTTTTTTGCAAGTTATGTGATTCCGATGTAAAGGAACCATATAAACGGACTCGCATACTGCATTTATTTTTACAAGTGATGTTTAACCGTTGTAAAGAAACCAAGTAACAGGTATGTGCGTTCTGCATTTTATGAGGAATCACATCTCCCATTTACCCATGTTCTCTGGATAATGACTTTCATATGACAATATGAAAATGCGAGAAGAATATCTTTTTCAAACGAAAACTATAGAAACCAAATACCTTAGGCAGAACCATTATAAAGTATAATGACACCATTGAATCTAGTTTTACGAACATTTTATGGCTTTTGTTGTTAGTTGATATACAAAGGTTTTCATCTCTTTTGTTTATTTGAAAGCAAAATAGATTTTTTTCCTTTCTTACACTAATTGCATTAACCTAGTTGTAAGATTTCCAGTGGTGAAATATTTCTTTTTGAGTTTTATGCATCTAATATTTCTTAACCCTTTCCTGTTTTTTGGGGTTTTTTTTTAATTTCAGCCTGGTCCAAATTGAAAGAGGTTATAGACAACAATGAAAATGGGATTCAAATTGAAATGAAACCATCCTATGTGATAGAAAATATTGTAGGAAAAGAAGAAATTGCTTGTTACAAGCAATTTCTTCTTTTTCTACAATTTTTTCTCTAGTATAAAATCACAGTGACGTAAAATCCCGGGCTTGTACAGTAAAGGATTAAATTTTAATAATTTTGTTTTATAAAACGAAAGTTCGAGAGTGTGTGTTTTACATTTTAGTATTAGTAATAACTTTGAAATCATTTCACCTTTCAAGAGCAATATTCCTAAAACAGTTCTGCTTGATAATGCATTTTCGTTTTATTAACTTTTCACACAATCAGGTTCCCGGACAACAAAATCTTAGACTAGTCAAAATTCAATGAAGTTGTAGAAGACAATTTGTAGTTTATGAAATTTTAGAAATCTTTGTAGAAAACATTGAGGGTAGTGAAGAAATTGCTTGTCAAAAGCAATTCTTCATTTTCCACAATATTTTGATAGCTTTAGTAAACAAGCGGGGTTGTGTGGGAATGGGTTGAATTAATATATTTTATTTCTCATCAAATGGTTCTTTCTTATGTTAACGGATGAACACGACTCGGTCAGAGCAAGGGCAATTAAATTACTGGGTTGAAACATAGTAAGTTTCTAAAATTAATGATGTTATGTTTGTTTTATATAAGCACGCGCGTTATATTTCCAGCAATTTAATGTGTCCGTAAAATACCTACACTTTTCAGCCTTGTTGTATAGCATGTTCGTTTATTTATCGTAGCTACAGTAGCATTTGCTCATATATGTGACGCCACAAGAAGAAGTTAGTTGTTTCGAGTGATTGTGCAAGTATACAGGGCGAAACTGAGAGAGCCCAACCTGGTTCTTAACTTGCTCGGTGTAAAGCACGGGGCCTCGGTTTAACGTCCCACCCCAAAGATAATCTGTTAGTTTTGTCAACCCAGGGCTCAAGGCTCGAACACGCGATCTTTAGCTTTGAAGTCAAGCGCTCAACCAACTCAGCTAATCGGGCTGACTTGCAGCCTTGGTTGCTACTTATCGCTTTAAATATCCGAGAATCATATCGAAAAGATTTAGGTCAGTATCTATCTATAGAAAAACATAGTTCAGAATCTGGTCAGACTTTACGTTTGAACAGACCGATCTGGGTCTTTACTTGTGTCATATTTTATATTGTAGGAAAGTTCATGTAAAAGGCTCATACTTTCTCTTTGACTTAATAGTTTTTAGATAAAGGCAGATACACATTTCGTTTGTTCTTTTCATTTTTTCGTCAAGAAAGTGAAGTTTATTTGAATTCAGGATCATTATCCCTCAAAACATTGTAAGCAGGTTTCCCAAGTAAAGAGCTATATTTTAATTTCAACAATCTCACGCTTTCATATATTTATCTATTTTCATTCTTTAATGTATTTATTTATTAATTGGACATTTCTACACAATATGGACGATTTTCGCAAATTTTCTTCTCTTCTGTTTCTATATTAATAGACGACGCGAATTGAAAAGTTTTAGTCGACATTCTTGCAAGCTTGCCTTTAGTCTAAACACTATATCTTATATTAGCAAAACAGTGTGTTCGTATATTCCATGTTTTAGGATCATCAATAAATTATCTATGAAAAACTATTTTGGATCTCGCTTAAGTGACCACGTGTATTAAGCGACTACTTATATTAAGAGACAATAATCAAAATCCCAATTTAAAAAGCAAACTCTTTTAAAAAGTGAAAGCATTTTTGTTAAAAAAATTATAACAAAATCCTATGGTGCTGGAACTCATTAGAATCGTTTCAATTGGACTATTCTAATGAGTCCCAACAGCGTAGGATTAAGCAAGAATTATGTGATAATTTCTTTATGCAATTGAATCAATCATTCACAAAAAAGTTTATTTAATGACATTCTTTAAAGCGATCACTGTTTTGTCGTCCTTTCAGTGGTCGCTTAAAACAAAATTTTCTGTATATGATTATGGCATCTTGGATTTCGCCCAATAATTATTATGACCTTACCGTGTATAATTTTATTCAGTGTGGACAAAGGGTAGTCTAGACGAATGTTTGGATCTAACGTACCAAAAACTTTCTCTTTTTACTGGCATATATTATGGCACGCAACCTGCTATCACAAATATTTTTATACATATTAAAATTCATTTAAGCTTGGTGCCTTTCGAAACGTATTAATGCTGTGCAAGGCTCACAGCTAAACGTTTTTACAACGTCGCCATCTAGCAGTCAACAAACACAACTATCGCGGCTAGAACCAGCAGTTGCAATTTCACATGACCCACCCAATACATGTTAAATCGACATCGGGACATAACCTATACAATCGGACTCTTAGTTTTGTTACCTTAACAGCTTGTCCGATTGTGTAAAAATGTTTGTTCTGCGAGCTAAGGGCCTTACCTACAGCTTTAACAAACTGCAGCCACGCTGTTCAAGTCGCCAAACCAACAAGATGCTTGCTTCAACAATCTGTCGGCCAAAGCCGGATTTCAATATTCACTCCTGGTCTAATTGACTTTTTCGGTTGATTGATTATTTTTTTTTTGGCGATCCTAAAGGCTTATTTACGCAATGTAATAAAGTTTTTAGATTCTTATGTCAATGAACACAAACAATCTCTTCATTTCTTAAATGAAAAAAAAATACTGTTAATCTGTATTTTGTTTCATTTTTGTCAAATTTTTGCGACAAGCTTTTATTCGGAGAGCGTATTCCATATTCGACGGCTTTTCTTTTCACTTTGATGGATAATGTAGTTGTTTCCCTTTCTATGGTGAATTCCAAGCAATGTATAGATTTGTGCTCTTCAATGTAAATTGACGGATCGTGGCTGTCTAACAAAGAATCAATCGACCAATATTTTGTGGGGGTGGCAATTTATATGTCGTAACTACATCTTATTCAATGTGTAGTTATCACGTTTTGTCAGCCAACCAAACCACTTTACATTGTTATATTGCACTGGCGTAGATTTTGCGAAATTGCGCTGTTTAATATTTAGGAGGAACTTCCTGTTGAAGGTCAGTGGGCGGGGCCAGCGATGCGTCAATTCAGATAGAAATAGTGGCATAAAAAAGAGTTTGAAGGTTAATGTGCAGTGTTTGTTTTCGAATTATGTAAAGGGTACCATCAAGGTATTTAGTAAAATAGATGTACAGCGAATTTTGTTTTAGGCGACCGCCCAAGGGACGAGTAGAAAGTGGTCTCTTAAAAGAATGGCCGCTTAAAACAGTTTTTGTGTGAACTGCTTATCTCAGGTAGGTGTACGATTATCTATCCTTTGGTGGGAGACAAATGTCGGAAAGGATATTTGTCACGACCGGGGATCGAACCCTGATCCCATGATAGTTACAACGTTAAGGTAGCCAACCAACTATTCTACTTTTATGTTACATGCTACCGACCATAAAGTTTTCAAAATAATGTCATTAAAAATCGAATCGGAACTTCCTGTTGGAATCAATGGGTGGGGCTAAATGAGTCAGTATGCAGGGTCAGCGATAGATCAATTAACTGAGGTGTTATAATATATATTCGGACGGAAAAAAAGCCCCAGTGCGAATAGCAAATGACGATTACGGTATATATGGATCGGGGTAGTTTTGTGTGTGTATTTGTTTTCTTTTTTGGGGGGACGGGCGAATCTCGAATGAATATTTTTCATTATCATAACATTATCATATGCTCATTTTCAAAAAAGAAAAAGTGTTTCTGGCTGACTTCTCCTGGATACTTTTTCTTTTCCAAAGATGATTTATACTTTGTTATGCGGAGTTGCAATGACCTGCAATGAAAAAAAGTCAATATATATCCTGGCTTGACCCAGCCTTGTGTTTGATTAAGCATAGCGACAACTTAACTCTTTTCTGTACTATTTCTTGTTTTTTCATACCTGTGATTTCATACCTGAGAAAACATTGTGGGACACGAAGAAATTGCTCGTAACAAGCAATTTCTTCTATTTCCACAATACTTTCTCACCTGTAGCTTTACATCTTTTTAAATAGCTCCCACTTTTACTTGTCGTCTAAAACCTTTTTGAAATTGGACCAGTCTAAAATTTTGGAAATTGGGAAAGAGTTAATTGACTTTTCATGTAAATCGATTACTTAATTACTGTTCGTTCATTTGTATTTGCTTTGGTGTGTGTGTGTGTGTTTTTTTTTTTTTTTTGTTGTTGTTGTTAATAATTAATATTGGTATCTGTTTAATAAATACGTTGCACTAAAGTAATAATCATTGTTGACCAAGTAACGCTTGCATAAACACGTAATCCATTCATACAATAGTATTGCAAGTTGTTGTTAGTGATTAAAGGTCGCTGGCCCCGCCCACTTACTCCAAACAAGAAGTTTCGCTACAATTCTAAACGGAATTATTTTGCAAAATTTATGGCCATTAGCATGTAAAAAATAGAAAGGTTGGATAGCGACTTATATGTCGTAAATACAGCTGTTTAAGCTATAGTTACGACGTTTAAGTCGCCATATCAACAAAAATGCTTCACATAAATGTTGGAGTTCAAAGTACACTTGAAGTCTAAAAGAATGATTTCATTGGTAGACTGATAATTTGATTGACACTCACGATTGGTTAATTTTTCTCCAGACAGGATAATAGTACAGTTTGAAACATTTACTCGGGCAAAATAAAGGTCAGGGTAAAATTTGAAGGTCGCGGTTTTGGACTGTCCTTAGATAACAACTGCGGTTTTGTCAAAGTCCACACTAACGATGTTGTGCGTTTTCAAATGCGTACATTTAAAAAGGTAATCTAGCAGTTACGAAAGAAAAAAAATCTTAACCCTTGTAATGCTGAACCTGGAATATTCCTACTTTGGCATGAGGTAGAGTCTAAAATATTCCTGCACATTTTGAATAAACAACAAAAATATGACCTAAAATATTAGCCCTTCCAGTTCCTTTAGTTTTAAGCCCTTTGGTTTTAATGCAATTCTGAATAAGGATTTTATTCAGCATGACAAGGGTTAATTAATAATTCGTAGATGGAAGATGTGTTCTCTTTGTGTCCTAAAATAACTTCTGCGAAATCATATGCAATCACTCGAATCCTCTTTTTTTCCCTCTATTCCCTTCGCAAACATTCCCTGATAACAAGATTTAATATTGGGTTAGGAAAAATAAAAAGGGTTTGAATTATAAAATGTCGCTGCACATACAATTTTGGCAGGTTTTGTGATTAAATGCGAGACTAATTTCCACTTAATTCAAGATCTGATTGACATTAATAGAGATTTTGTGTTGCTTCTTCTAGAAATCACCGTTGACGTGTCTAATAGAAAATATACCCATTTAAGTCAAATATCGTTCGCTTAATAACTTTAGAAATCTCGAATGATTGTCGATCGTTAGGCGAAAAAAGAACCCAATGGGAAGTATCGACCTCGAAAAAAGTCAACTGCAAGTCAAGTGCTCAAAGCGAATTAACACACCTTATTAACCCGTTACCTTTCAGTAACATTTTTTGACACTTCCGCAAAATAATACTTAGGAAAACATTGTGTAAAAGGAAAATAGACTTAAAGCAAGCCGTTTCTCCTTTTCTCACAATGATTTCTACCATATTCGCTCACCAATTTTCAAATTGCACACACTTTGAAATGTCGTATGCAACCTCTTTCATAAGGATTTGAACGTATGAACTCATAATATTCCAGGGGATTTTAACCCTTTCCCGTTGAATCCCTGATGTTTACGCCATTGTGATTTTATAATAAAAAAAATGAAACATTGTAGAAAAAGAAGAAAATACTAACAAACAATTTATTCTTTTTGTACAATATTTTTTCATCCCTCTGAATGTTTTTCTCCCTTCAAATTAAATACCCATTAAATTTACGTCTGCAAACCCTCGAATTTGTCTAAAATTTTGCAAAACAGGAAAGGATTAAAGATCTTCTGAGAACGCCATCTAACGTTAAAATGATATGAAGATAAATAAATAAAGGAAAAACGCGCATAGAACAAACTGAAACAAACATCTAATGACCATCACTAGCTACTTCCAATATAGAGTCCATTTATGCTATTTGATAATGTATAGCAAATGTTTCCGACAACGTAATTCCATTTTCAAAGGAAGAAATATGGAAATATTATATCAGATCAAAACGTGCATTCATTTTCCTATATGCCGCGGTCATAGCGCAGTCGGTAGCGTCCTCTGACGATATCCATTTCTATCCAAAAAATTAATGAGCTGGTATATTTAGTACAGCCTTACCTTGTAGACGCTTGGAATTCCGAGATGTTCCAATTTCGCGTAGCTTATGTACGTATTCATAGAGTGTCATAGTTTTTAAGATTCATATCTCGATCAAAATTATCATCATCATTTCGGTACAAATTATACCTGTCAAGGATTTCTTGTTGATCTTTACTTGGTTCTTTCAACTTCGTTTTTTATCCTATAAAGACCAATTTACTTTATGTTTTCAAAATTCGTTTGTAATGAATAAGAATATTATGATGTAGTTGTAATACAAAACCTTGTATTTGATTCGAGCCGCGCAATAAAAACCTGATATTTCACGAAAAACGAATTTTCCTCCGCGACTCGAATCCAATACAAAGTTTTGTACTACAAATATAACATAATATTCTTCTTATTGACCCTTTGTGAACGATTTTTAGCTAGCAATGCGTCAGTTTTGATAGCGTAAGTTAACAAACAAAATTCTGAGGTTGTCTCAAAGTTCAACGAGTGGAAACTGCCACTGGAGGCTTAACCTATAAATCCATTGAATGCCTACGCAATAAAAATAGGTTTTATGTATTTCATGAACGCTGTACATGCAAGTTCATTCTCTGTGTATTTTTAGCTCACTTGAGCGCATCGTTATCAAAAATGACTCTTATCAGAGTCTTCAAAGAAGTTGCAGACGACAATTTCAAATTGCTGAAAATTCTAAAATATTTATCTCATCAGGTAGAAAACAATGTGGAAATTTAAGAAATTGCTTGTGACAAGCAATTTCTTCATTTTCCACATTGTTTTCCACAACTATTTTTGAGGGGTGTAAAAAGAGAGGGATTGTGTAGGAATGGGTTAACTCCTTGGTTACTTTAACCTCGTTTCTTTTTATGGTGATAACGTTTGACAAAGAAGATTACTGAACAAAACCATGCTTTGTTAGATTACAGTACTTTTCAGTACTTTGAATAAGATTGTCTTTGTAATTTATTCAAGTTTTTAATATAATTTCTTCTTGTCGTTTACTTTATATCATTGGTTATTACTTCAATCAACGTCTTTTATTATCGTCTATACGGAGTATTGTCGTATACAATGATTCTGGGAAGGAGATCTAAATAAGCGTATTTGTATAATACATATAAAATTGGTTCATTAGGATTGGCATTTAAGTTAAATCCAGATATAGCTGGCAAACCTCATTATATGATAGTCGTCCACGTCGCATTATCCTGATTTATCTTCAAGGCCTCGAGAAAACTGTAACGAAAGATGGAAAATATTTTTTAAACGAGATGTACTGTACTTTTACAAAATAGGATATTTGTATCAAGACCTAAAGCGGGTAAGTTGTGGGTTTTATCGGCTCTGGTAGTCAAGTTTTGTTACTTGGTCATGCTTTTAGGGAAGCTGGGTTACAAAGTAACCGGGTGAAGGGTATAACTCATTAACAGACAAGGTAAATTTAGACTGTTTCAAATTGAAAAGAAGTTGCAGACGACATGGAAGATTGCTTTAGAATCGGAAAAGTAAGTGCCAAATTAGTTAGAAACATTGTGAGAAAAGGAGAAATTGCTTGTTACAAGCTATGTATTCTTTTCTACATTTTTTCTGTGATGCTATTTCTTTGGAAGTCACAAGGCGACACAGTGTGGTTATAGGATAAAGAAATTTGGTTTGATTATTCCATGTGACGGCTGTTGCAAGAGCGAGCCTTACGGGAAGAAATTTGTCGAGACCGAGTTAAGTTTTAATGCTACCATTGAAGCGTATGAACAAACGAACTTTTTATCATTGAAGTATAGTGTTCACATTGGCGTTCGATTGTTTGCAGTTAGATTAACCCACTACACACAAGAACATTTTTGACTGGTCCAAATTCAAAGAAGTTGCAGGCGACAATTTCAAGTTGATGAAATTTTCACTCTTTTTTTTTTCTTTTAGGATAGACCTGAACATTGTTACAAACAATTTGTTCATTTTTCACAATGACTTCTAAAGCCTCTTTCTTAAGAGGCGGCAAAATCGGGTATGGGTTAATAAGTTGATTGGAAGTGGTTAGTGCGTACAGTGAAAACTTAGCTCTTATCGATAAGTGAATGTACACTTTTTGTTCAGAAATTCTGTTAAAAGAGGAAGAAGTAGTTGTCATGGAGGCGTAAACGTGTACATAAGTGACGGATCGCTGGCCACGCCCACTGGCCTTCGACAAGCCGGAGCGACTGAGGAATGAACGACGTTAGTTGTCAAAGACAAATTGTTAGTTGTCAACCTAACATTCGTCACTACAGGTTGAGCAAGCTTTACTAGTTACGAAGTTTAATTCGCAGAAACCAACGTAAATGTTGGAGTTCAAAGTTCAGGAGTAGTCTGTATGAATGTTTTAACTGGTAAATCTATCTCGATTGACAGTGACGGTCGGGCATGCCTTAGTTTGTGTCAGTTTAGGCCTCTCTCTTTCTTTCTTTCCTTTTTTCTTTTTTTAATATCTCTACATGCGTATTGCCTGTACATACGACATAACGTTCACATCTCAAAGAAATGTCTTTCAGTTTAGTTTTTCAGAACTTATGTAAAAATGTAAAAAAAAAAAAAAAAAAAAAAAAACTGCTAAAGAGCATTCTGTCAAATGTACATAGTTGTTTATTGGTTCAGTCACAGATTGCTTCATTTTTTATTTCTAGAAATCATTCATCTCTATTTTGTGCAAATTGATGAATCGCGACTGTCAATCAAAGAACCAATGGATCAATCAAAATATCTACTTAGACTTACATGGAACTGGCAATAATTTTTCAAAATAACCCCGTTAAATATTGAAATGAAACTTTCTATCGGAGCTCAGTGGACATGGCAAGCGGAGTCAGTAGACTTTTTGTCAATTTTTTAAAGATTGTAGGCCGCACCGGGATCCCAGAAATGTCTAAAGAATGTAGGCAGCAACGGGATCCCGAATTTTTCAAAGATTGAAGGTCGCGTCGGAATACTGTGATGTTTAAAGAATGTCGGTCGAACCGGGATCCCGAAATGTTTGAAGAGTGTAGGCCGCATCGGAATCCCGAAATATTAAAAGAATGTAGGTCACATCGGGATCTCGAAATATTTAAAGGATAAAGGCCACTTCGGAATCCCAAACCCTGTAAAGAATGTAGGCCGCACCGGAATTCCGAATTGTTTAAAGAATGTAGACCGAGCCGGGTTTACGAATTGTTTAAAAATTTTATGGGGTTACATGCATTTAACATTTGACAAGTCATCTTCACGTCCACCATTTCATTCTTTTTTTAATTGGCGCTTATTTGGCACATGATAAGAATTGTGCCTATTCATTAACTGGGCTAAGAAGCTGGTAACTTAGGTATAATAACGTTTTGTTTAAAGATGGGTAAGATCATTTTAAATATGTGCACTAGCAACATTATACCTAAATCCCCCTCAATACTTTTTTTGTGGGGGGGGGGGATAAAAATACGAGACATTTATCAACTTAAGCTTTTGTTTTCGTTAAACAGAATATGAATGAAACTACAACGCAAAGAATTGACATACCTGATGATTCTCGGCGAAAACCTGATTATCTTCTTGGCTTTGGTCTGGCCTGTACAACATGGACAATCTTCGCAAACATCATAGTCCTGATTTGTTTTTACATCAACCGACGGAAGGAATGGACAAGCTTTAGCCGACAGGCTTGCAGCATCAGTATTAGCGACTTTCTCATTGGATGTTTTTTTCTCCAACTGTTTCTAGTAAATCGATTTGGTACACTATCGATGGATTACCTATGCGCCCCGACCATCTTTCTTATTTTAGCGATCCAATGCGTGAGTTTGTTTCACGTCCTTGGTATCTGTGTCTACAGAAATCTAATCATTAACAATATGTGTACAAACGAGAATACTGCAAAATACAAAAGATTTATTAAATATATGATCATAACTTCGTGGATTTTACCATCATTTATCATGGTCCTACCATGTTTCATATTTTACAACATCGATATGAATTCGCCATCCTGCTCCCCGAAACAAATGTTTGGGTCGAATGTGCCCAAGGTGTCAGTTTACACGGCCATATTTTATGGCACTTCTCAAGTTTTGACCAATGTGATTTATGCTATTACCGCTGTCCGAGTGTGGCGACTTTCCAGACGCATAGTTCCTGTACACAGCAGGGAGTTAAACATGGCGTCCGCGCCTTCATCAAGTCACCAACATACACGATCGCCCAGGTTACAAAACGGAACAAATGTACCAGCAACATCAACTTCGTCATCTATGGTCATGCAACATAAGGCAATTTTATTAACAATCGGGATTATCATGGTAGTGTTTGACGTTTTCACATTACCCGCAACAATACTTATGTTCGATACAAGTTTTAGTCTTGGTCAACAATTACGTTTTACGAGTCATATGTTGTTTGTCATCAACTCTGGTATTAACCCAATCGTACATGTTTTGCGGATTAACACATTAAGGAAGTCAGTTATTGGATTATTTTCTGATATTTACAGTTGGTTCAGCTAATGATTATTCTGTAAAGTTTTAACTTGTGTTGTTTGCGTTGTCTAAATATTTTTCAGTATGAGCCAAAAAAGCTGACGAGCGATGTGTGACAATGTAAATGATCGATGTAATAGGAATTCGTTTACTGCTTTTCTTTCAAGAGATATGTTACTGTTGTAAAGAAATTATGTTGTAGGAAATCGCATACTACATTGGCTTACTAGAGACGTGTTGCCGCTGTAAAGAAACCATGTAATAGGCAATCGCATACTTCATTTCGTTACAAGTGACATGTAGCCAGTTTAAAGGATTCTTCTGTAGGAAATCACAAACTGCATTTTTCCTTACAATTGATATGTTGCCGGTGTGAAGGAACCATATAACAGAAAATGGTATACTTCATGTTCATACAAGTGACACTTTGCCGTTATGAAGCAGGAATGTAACAGGTAACCGCATACTACGGTTTCTTACATGTGAAATGCACCGCTGCAAAGGAACCATGTAACATGCTATCGCATACTGCGTTTTCTTACGAGTGACATGGTGCCGCTGTAAAAGAACCATATAACAAAAAATTGCATAGTGCATTTTCTTACGAGTAACGTGTTACTGTCGTAATTGAACCTTTTAAAAGGAAATCGCAATATGCCATTTGTCCATTTTCTTACAAGTGAAGTATTGTCGTTGTTAAGAATCCATGGAGTAGGTAATCGAATACTGCCTTTTTTGCAAGTTATGTGATTCCGACGTAAAGGAACCATATAAACGGAATCGCATACTGCACTTTTTACAAGTGACGTTTTACCGTTGTAAAGAAACCAAGTAACGGGTAATCGCGTACTGCATTTTATGAGGAATCACATCTCCCAGTTAACCATGTTCTCTGGATAATGACTATCATATAACGATATGAAAATGCGAAAAGAATCTTTTCTTTAAACGAAAACTAGAAACCAAATACCTTAGCAACACCATTATAAAGTATAATGACACCATTGAATCTAGTTTTACAAACATTTTATGGGGTTTGGTGTTGACTGATATACAAAGGTTTTCATCTCTATTGTTTATTTGAAAGCAAAATAGAACAGTTTCCTTTCTTACACTAATTGCATTAGCCTAGTTGTAAGATTTCCAGTGTTAAAATATTTCTTCTTGGGTTTTATGCATCTAATGTTTCTTAACACTTTCCTGTTTTTAAAATTTTAGACTGGTCCAAATTGAAAGAGGTTACAGACAACAATGAAAATGGGATGCAATTTGAAATGAAACCATCCTATGGGATAGAAAATATTATAGCAAAAGAAGATTTTGCTTGTTACAAGCAGTTTCTTCTTTTTCTACAATTTTTTCTCAGGTATAAAATCACAGTGACTTAAAATCCCGGGTTTGTACAGTAAGGGTTAAATTCTTATTACTTTATTTTGTAAAGGGAAAGTTCGAGCGTGTGTTTAATATTTTAGCATAAGCAATAACTTTGAAATCATTCCACCTTTCAAAAGCAGTATTTTCAAATATGATTAATTTCGTTTTATTACCTTTTCTCATAATCAAGTTTCTTAATCAATTCCCAGAAAACAAAATCTTAGACTAGTCGAAATTCAATGAAGTTGTAGAAGACAATTTGTAGTTTATTGAATTTTAGAAACATTTGTGCGAAACATTGTGGGTAATGAAAAAAATTGCTTGTCAAAAGCAATTTCTTTATTTTCCACAATATTTTCTTGGCGTGCGTAAAAAACGGGATTGCGTATAATGGGTTAAAATATATATATTGTTTCTTATTATTTTTATGCATGTAGCTTATATCGAAAATTCAAATGGTTCTTTCTTATATCAACGGATGGACACGACTCGGTCAGAGCAAGGGCAATTAAATTACTGGGTTGAAAGACAGTAAGTTTCTAACTTTAATGATGTTAGGTTAGTTTTATATAAGCACTTGCGTTATATTTCCAGCAATTTCAGGTGTCCTCAAAATTCCGACACTTTTCAACCTTCTAGTATAGCTTGTTCGTTTATTTATCGTAGCTACAGTAGCATTTGTTCATATGTGCGACGCAAAAGAAGACGGTTAGTTGTTACGAGTGATTGTGCAAGGATACGAGGCGAAACTGTAAGAGCCCAACCTGATTCTTAACGTGCTCGATGTAAAGCACGGGGCCTCGGTTTAATGTATCACCCGAAAAATAATTAGCATGTTAGTTTGGTCAACCCAGGGCTCGAGGCTCGAACCCGTGATCTTTAGCTGTGAAGTCAAGCGCTCAACCAATTGAGCTAATCGGGCTGACTTGCTGCCTTGGTGGTCATTTATCTCTTTAAATATCCGAGAATCATATCGATAAGATTTAGGTCAGTATCTATATATAGAAAAACATAGTTCAGAATCTGATCAGACTATGCGGTTGAACAGGCGGATCTGAGTCTTTTCTTGTGTCATATCTTATATTGTAAGAAATGTCATGTACAGGCCCATACTTTCTCTTGGACTTAATAGTTTTTAGATAAGGCAGATACACATTTCGTTTGTTCTTTTCAATTTTTTCGTCAAGAAAGTGAAGTTTATTTGTATTCAGGATCAATATCCCTCAAAACATTGAAGCCAGGTTTCCCAAACAAAGAGCTATATTTTTATTTAAACAATCTCACGCCTGTAGTATTTATATATTTTTATTCTTTAATATATTTATTTATTAATTGTTATTTATTATCATTATAATCATTTTGAATTAAGTCCTCCAATAAATATCAGTGCTGCATATGGCCAAGATGAACACGCTCATTCTGAGAGTCTACCTTCAGATCTTTGGACATTTCTGCACAATATGGACGCTTTTCGCAAATCTTCTTCCCATCTGTTTCTATATTAACAGACGACGTGAATAGACAAGTTTTACTCGACATTCTTGCAAGCTTGCCTTTAATCTAAACACTTTATCTTATATTAGCAAAACAGTGTGTTAGTTTGTTCCATGTTTTAGGATCATCAATAAATTATCTACGAATAAATTTTATTGGATCTCGCTTAAGTGACCACGTCTATTAAGTGACTACTTACATTAAGAGGCAATAATCAAAATCCCAATTTAAAAAGCAAAATCTTTTAAAAAGTGAAAGCATTTTGTTAAAAAAAATTATAACAAAATCCTATGATGCTGGAACTCATTAGAATCGTTTCAATTGGACTATTCTAATTAGTCCCAACAGCATAGGATTAAGCGAGAATTATATGATAATTTCTTTAAGCAATCGAATCAATCATTCACAAAAAAGTTTATTAAATGACATTCTTTTAAGCGATCACTGTTTTGTCGTCCTTTCAGTGGTCGCTTAAAACAAGATTTTCTGTACATGATTATTGCATCTTGGATTTCGCCCAATAATCATTATGACCTTACCGTGTATTATTTTATTCAATGTGGACAAAGGGTAGTCTAGACGAATGTTTGGATCTAACGTACCAAAACTTTCTCTTTTTACTGGCATATTCTATGGCACGAAACCTGCTATCACAAATATTTTTATACATATTAAAATTCATTTGAGCATGGTGCCTTTCGAAAGGTATTAATCACAGCTAAACGTATTTACAACGTCGCCATCGAGCAGTCAACAAACACAACTATCGCGGCGAGGACCAGCAGTTGTTGTTTCAACATGACCCACCCATTACATGTTAAAATCGACATCGGGACATAACCTATACAATCGGACTCTTAGTTTTGTTACCTTAACAGCTTGTCCGATTGTGTAAAAAAATGTTTGTTCTGCGAACTAAATGCCTTACCTACAGCTTTAACAAACTGCAGTCACGCTGTTCAAGTCGCCAAACCAACAAGATGCTTGCTTCAACAATCTGTCGGCCAAAGCCGGATTTCAATATTCACTCCTGGTCTAATTGACTTTTTCGGTTGATTGATTATTTTTATTGGCGATCCTAAAGGCTTATTTACGCAGTGTAATAAAGTTTTCAGATTCTTATTTCAATGAACACAAACAATCTCTTCATTTCTTAAATGAAAAAAATACTGTTAATCTGTATTTTGTTTCATTTTTGACATACTTTTGCGACAAGATTTTATTCAGAGAGCGTATTCCATATTCGACGGCTTTTCTTTTCACTTTGATGGATAATGTAGTTGTTTCCCTTTCTATGGTGAATTCCAAGCAATGTATAGATTTGTGCTCTTCAATGTAAATTGACGGATCGTGGCTGTCTAACAAAGAATCAATCGACCAATATTTTGGTGGGGGTGGCAATTTATATGTCGTAACTACATCTTATTCAATGTGTAGTTATCACGTTTTGTCAGCCAACCAAACCACTTTACATTGTTATATTGCACTGGCATAGATTTTGCGAAATTACGCTGTTTAATATTTAGGAGGAACTTCCTGTTGAAGGTCAGTGGGCGGGGCCAGCGATGCGTCAATTCAGATAGAAATAATGGCATAAAAAAGCGCTTGATGGTTAATGTGCAGTGTTTGTTTTCGAATTACGTAAAGGATACCATCAAGGTATTTAGTAAAATAGATGTACAGCGAATCTTATTTTAGGCGACCGCCCAAGGGACGAGTAGAAAGTGGTCTCTTAAAAGAATGGCCGCTTAAAACAGTTTTTTGTGAACTGCTAATCTCAGGTAGGTGTACGATTATCTATCCTTTGGTGGGAGACAAATGTCGGAAAGGATATTTGTCACGACCGGGGATCGAACCCTGATCCCATGATAGTTACAACGTTTAGGTAGCCAACCAACTATTCTACTTTTTTGTTACATGCTACCGACCATAAAGTTTTCAAAATAATGTCATTAAAAATCGAAGCGGAACTTCTTGTTGGAATCAATGGGTGGGGCTAAATGAGTCAGTGTGCAGGGTCAGCGATTGATCAATTAACGGAGGTGTTATAATATATATTCGTATATGTTTTTCCAACGGAAAAAAAGCCCCAGTGCGAACAGCAAATGCCGATTACGGTATATATGGATCGGGGTGGTTTTGTGTGTGTGTGTGTTTTCTTTTTTGGGGGAAGGGGCGAATCTCGAATGAATATTTTTCATTATCATAACATTATCATATGCTCATTTTCAAAAAAGAAAAAGTGTTTCTGGCTGACTTCCCCTGGATACTTTTTCTTTTCCAAATATGATTTATACTTTGTTATGCGGAGTTGCAATGACCTGCAATGAAAAAAAAAACAAAAAAACAACAACAATATATATCCTGGCTTGACCCAGCCTAGTGTTTGATTTAGCACAGCGACAACTTAACTCTTTCCTGTACTATTTCTTGTTTTTTCCTACCTGTGATTTCATACTTGAGAAAACATTGTTGGACACGAAGAAATTGCTCGTAACAAGCAATTTCTTCTATTTCCACAATACTTTCTCACCTGTAGGTTGACATCTTTTTAAATAGCGCCCACATTTACTTGTCGTCTATAACCTTTTTGAAATTGGACCAGTCTAAAATTTCGGAAATTTGGAAAGGGTTAATTGACTTTTCATGTAAATCGATTACTTAATTACTGTTCGTTCGTTTGTATTTGCTTTGGTGTATGTGTGTGTGTTTTTTGTTGTAGTTTATCATCATTATTAAATTCCGATTGGTATCTGTTTAATAAATACGTTGCACTAAAGTAATAATCATTGTTGACCAAGTTACGCTTGCATAAACACGTAATCCATTCATACAATAGTATTGCAAGTTGTTGTTAGTGATTAAAGGTCGCTGGTCCCGCCCACTTACTCCAACCAAGAAGTTTTGCTACAATTCTAAACGGAATTATTTTGCAAAATTGATGGCCATTAGCATGTAAAAAATAAAACGGTTGGTTGGCGACCTATATATTAATACAGCTATTCAAGCTATATTTACGACGTTTAAGTCGCCATATCAACAAAAATGCTTCACATAAATGACGAGACGAATGATGTAGTTCAAAGTATACTTGAAGTCTAAATGAATGATTTCATTGGTAGACTGATAATTTGATTGACAGCGACGATTGGTTAATTATTCTCCAGAAAGAATACAAGTACAATTTGAAACATTTGTTCGGACAAATTCAAAGTCAGGGTAAAATTTGAAGGTCGCGGATTTGGACTGTCCTTGGATAACAACTGCGGTTTTGTCAAAGTCCACACTAGCGATTTTGTTTGTTTTCAAATGCGTGCATTTAAAAAGGTAATCTAGCAGTTTTGAAAGATAAAATATCTTAACCCTTGTAATGCTGAACCAGGAATATTTCATACTTTGGCAGGAGGGTATAGTCTAAGATCAGCCTGCACATTTTAATAAACAACAAAATAATGACCCAAAATATTAACCCTTTCAGTTCTTTTTTTAGCTCTTTGATTTTAATGCAATTCTGAATAGGGATTTTATTCAGCATGACAAGGGTTAATTAGTTATTCGTAGATAAAAGATATGTTATCTTTATGTTCTAAAATAACTTCTGCGAAAACATATGCAATTACTTGAAAGCTCTTTTTCCCTCTATTTCCTTCGCAAACATTCCCCGATAACAAGATTTTATAATGGGTTAGGAAAAATAAAAAAGGGTTTGAATAATAAAACGTGGCTGCACACACAAATTTGGCAGGTTTTGTGATTAAATACGAGACTAATTTCCACTTAATTCAAGATCTGATTGACATTAATAGAGATTTTGTGTTGCTTCTTCTAGAAATTACCGTTGACGTGTTTAATAGAAAAAATACCCATTTAATTAAAATATCGTTCGCTTAATAACTTTTAGAAATTTCGAAAGATTGTCAGACGTCAGGCGAAAAAGAACCTAATGGGAAATTTTAAAGTATCGACCCCGAAAAATGTCAACTGCAAGTCAAGTGTAAGAGAAGCTCAGAGCGAATAACCACAATTTCATAACCCGTTACCACCCAGTAACATCTTTTTACTTTTCCGCAAAAATATTATTAAGGAAAACATTGTGAAAAAGGAGAATAGTCTTAAAGCAAGCCGTTGCTCCTTTTCTCACAATGATTTCTACCATATTCGCTCACCAATTTTCAAATTGCACACACTATGAAATGTCGTATGCAACCTCTTTCAGTTTGGACCAGTCCAAAATTTTGTCGTTATAGAATGGGTTAACAACTGAACTCAAACGCAGACAAAGTCATAGAAAAACTTCTTCTGTGCACCTGAACGCGAATGAAATTCAAATATAACAGCCAACAGGTACCAATATTCACCAAGAACACTCACCAGAATGCCTGAGAAAGTACGTCACTTCGCTCGTACAGGGTCACCGTAGACTGGTACCACTGTTGACTTAAACAAATCCGACGGCGGACCAGTCTAGAGTCACCGTGTCTAAATGATATGAACGATTTGAACATGTGAATTCATAACATTTCAGGGGATTTTAACCCTTTCCTAATCAATCCCTGTTTTTTACGCCAGTGTGATTTTATAAAAGACAAACAAAAAACATAGGAAAAGGAAGAAAATACTTGTAACAAGCAATTTATTCTTTTTGTACAATATTTTTCATCCCTCTGAATGTTTTTCTCCCTTCAAATTAAATACCCATTAAATTTACGTCTGCAATACCCTCGAATTTGTACGTGTCTAAAATTTTGCAAAACAGGAAAGAATTAAAGATTTTCTAAGAACGCCATCTAACGTTAAAATGATATTAAAATAAATAAATGGAAAAAGGAAAAACGCGCACAAAACAAACTGAAACGGACATCTAATGACCATCAATAGCTACTTCCCATTTAGAGTCCATTTACGCTATTTGATAATGCATGACAAATGTTTTCGACAACGTAATTCCATTTTCAAAGGAAGCAATATGGAAATATTATATCAGATCAAAACGTGCATTCATTTTCCCGGCTATCTGCCGCCGTCATAGCGTAGTCGGTAGCGCATCAGACTCCCAATCTTCAACCATGGAATGTCATGGGTTCAACACCCGGCGGCAGCACATATCCTTTCCGACATTTGTCTCTCACCAAAGGGTAAGAAATCGTAAACCTAAGAGGGATAGCAGCTAGACGCTCGGAAATTAGTGATGTAGCGATGTAGTGCTGGTTTAATAGAAATCCATTGTTAGGTGCTCCAGCCGCCGCGATATGACTGAAATACTGTTGCAAGTCATTTTCCTATCTGACCATTCACAGACAACCAAATGTTAGACTAATCTAAACTCAAAGAAATTATAAACGATATTATTTAGTTCATATATTGCTATTTTATCATTGTCATCATTGTTATTATTATGTCTTTCGGGTAGAACAACGGTAGTTTATGAAGGAATTGCTTATAACAAGTATTTTTAAAACAAAATTCACACTGTTTTCCCGAGCTTTTGCATATATAGGCTTAACACAGCGGGATTGTTTGGGGATGGGTTCAACAACACACATATGTCCGTATATTCCGTCAAAAATGACCCGAGACACTAACATATCGATGGCCTAGTGCAAAAAGATCGCAAGTGTACAGACTCTTGCGATGATTTTGCACTAGGCCATCGATATGAAACGACACCACCTTCGTCGAGGCTTCAACTACGGAAACGGCCACGACGAAAACCAATTTGTCTCAGGTAAAAATTTGTCGACTTTACGTGCTTTATAATTGTAATTGTAATAAGTTGAACACAAACAAACAAATCGACAGCGGATACAATTGTAATTTTAGTTTCGTCTATAAAGATTCAAGCGTTGTAATCTGATGATTTCCCCCATACTTCCACGAACAAAAATTTGAGCACCCTTGAACACAAAATAGATCCGCTAATAAATTTAAACATAGATAGTAAAATATTTACATTGTTTTGCTTGATGGCATTTAACTAGAAGACATGAAGACAGTATTTCGTTTTATTTTCCCTTTAATTCTTAAATAATATTCGTTGGTATCAGAACTGTCTTGTCCTCTTAGCTCAAGCAGAAACGCGCTTTCGGTTCTAGGGTCGCCAGTTCGAACCCTTGCCCGACCAGCATTCTGTCCGACATTTGACAAAATTCATCGCGCCATTTGTCTCGCACGACTGGGCGAAAGATAACTACGCTTAACCTTTCTCATGCTGAATTAAAATTCCATATAGAATTGTTTAAAATCAAAGGACTGATAGCACTGGAAGGTCTAAATGAGGGTCAATATTCCTTTTGAAAAGCGATCATTTAAACAACCCAGGATGAAAGGAGACAAGCAGGTAGTATAGACAAAGATCAGACTGCACTTTTGTGCAGACTGATTTTTGTCTATACTACCTGCCAAGACAGGAATATTCCCGGTTCAAATAACAAGGGTCAAGTTAGATGAGTAGCTTGTGGCTCTAATCAAATGCTGTGGCTGATTAGGAATCAACAAGAAGCTTTGATTAGGTGCACCAGCATACTGTTGAAAGAGGCGTTTAACCCCACGCAGGGAAACAAACAAAGTAATCAGAACATGTTTTGGTATCACGCAGTTTTCCAAATTAGAGAATTTTCTGATTTGAAGCCTTGTGCAGCTGTGTCCATTAGGAAGCCTAAATTATTTCTTGATTATTAACAAATTTCAAGCGGGTTTATCATCAGTTTTTAAAAAGACAGTAGAAAGCTAAATGTGTTTTTGATTTGTAATCAAACGTGTCGCCGCACTTCCAATAAAATGTGAATTTCTGTACTTTTAATGCAGGTTGAATGATGGCTTGGACGAATTCTTTTAGCTCTAATCATATACACACATTTTCATAAAACATGTTATAATCGCCTTTTTAAGCAATCATCCGTTTCTAAATCTGCTTGAATCGATCTCTGCTAGACCCCGGTATCCTTTTCAACAATTTATTTTACGAAACACCAAGGAGATTCAATTTTGTTTAGTTAGAACTGGAATCAAACAGACAAGATTTGGTATGATATCTGCCTAATCAGATTACTTTTTAAAGTTGTATAAATTCTATCCCTTTTGTCCTCGCAAACTGCGCGATGAAAAATGTGCGATTTTCTAAAAGACACATGATGACACCCTAATTTTTCTGATCAATTCCGATGAATATATATTGAAATACATAATATTGAGAAAAATAATAATTTCTATTGGATAGTTTTTCAGAAAATTACTAAAAACTCCTTGTTTGTTAACTCGTTTTATTAGCTAGCAAAGCGTCAGCTTTGATAGCTTAAGTTAACAGACAAATTTTGAGGTGATCTCAAAGTTCAATGAGTGCAAACTGCCACTGGAGGCTTAACCACTAATCAGTTGAATACATATATCATAAAAAGTAGTTCTGGTGTATTTTAAGAAAATTACTAACTCTATTCAAATTGTAGCGCACTCTTTCAAAAGCATGCTAACTAACACATTTCCACTCAATTCGACTTTTTTAAGCATCTCAAGAAGATGCTTTGGAAAACATTGTGGACGTTGAAGAAATTGCTTGTAACAAGAAATTTCTTCAATGTCCACAATGTTTTCTTCCAAATTCCACTGTCTTGAAATTGTCGTCGGCAACCTTTTCAATTTGAACCAGTATAAGATTTTTACATGTTGTAAGGGTTAATTTTTTTGTTACTTTAACCTAGTTTATTTATCATGATAACCTTTGTCAAAGAGGATTACTTAACTAAATAATGATTTGCTAGCTTACAGTACTTTCAGTACTTTGATCTATTTAAGTTCTATCTTGAAGCGTTTAACCTCCTTAAGTTATGTTTTGCTTTTAAAAAGAAAATAGAAATATCATAAAAAGAGAGTGCATCTCTGACCGTGTATTAGAATAAGATGTATAGAAAAATAGTGGATAAGTTGTAACAACCAATCAAATATCGTACAAAAGTAAAAAGCTAGACCACTATGATAGTCGGCAAAGTGTAACATAAAATCGGAGTAGGTGACCGTTTTGATTTTCATATTTGGTTTAAGTATGCTTTACCCTATTAACAACAGAAAAGTAAGATATTTTGATAGAAGGAATCTGATTGTAGAAATCGTCTCTAATGGCCCTTTCAAATTTCAATTTAGCGTCAGTAGAGATAAGTTGACGTGAGTTCACTGGGAATCGTTATTACAGTTTAGTTCGTGGTACTTTCAATTCCCGATTTAGGATCAGTAGAGACGAGTTGACGTTGATCCCTGAGGTCTTATTTAACCCATTTCCGCTCAGTGACGTTTTTAAACGCCCCAAAGGAAAAAACGCTTTGGAAAACATAGTGGAAAGAAGAAATTGCTTGTTGCAAGCAATTTCTTCATTTACCACAATGTTTTCTACCCAAAAAAGACGAAAAATCCACCAGCTTGAAATTGCCGTCTGCATCTTCTCTCAATTTGGATCAGTCTGAAATTTTGTTGTGTTGGAATGGGTTAAATAGTGTACGATCTCAATTTCGTGTCAGCAGATACCTATGCCGTTGGTCCCATTGGTATGGTTATAACGGTGTAGTTCTCGGTACTTTCAAATCTCTTTTTACTGTCAGCAGTGCCGACTGAAGCTGGTCCCATGGGCATCGTTCCCATGAGTCATTATTACATTAGTTCACAATACTTTTAAATCTAAAACCAGTGTCTGTAGAGACGAGAGACGTTGGTCCAACGGGCATCGTTATTACATAGGTTCATGGTACTTTCAATTTTTTATTCATTTATTTATTTTTATGTTGTTGTTGTCAGCAGTGCCGACTGAAGCTGGTACCATGGGCATCGTTATTACCTTAGTTCATGGTATTTCAAATCTCGTTTTATAGTCAGCAGAGCCGACTGAAGCTGGTCCCCGGAGTCGTTATTACAGAGGTTCATGGTACTTTCATTTTTTTTTTTTTTTTTTTTTGATGTCAGCAGAGCTGACTGAAGCTTGTCCACTAGAGTCGTTATTACTATTGATCCCATTGGTATCGTTATAACATTAGTTCTTGGTCCTTTTAAATCTCAATTCACTGTAAGTAGAGACGAGAGAGGTCTGTCCAATGAGTATCATTATTATAATAGTCCATGGTACTTTCAAATCTCTATTTAGCGTCAGTTGAGGCGAGAGAGGTTTGTCCTATGGGTATCATAATTATCATACTTCGTGATACTTTCAAATCTCAATTCAGTGTTAGTAGATACCAGTTGAGGTTCTATTTAACCAATTCCCACGCAATTACGCCTTTTAACGCTACCGCAAGAAACACTCGTTTAAAAAAAGTGTTGTGAAGAATAAAGAAATTGCGTTTTACAATAATTTCTTTATTATCCACATTGTTTTCTAACCCTACCTACTGTATAATCTCAAAATATTTATTTTCTATCGACTTAGAATCGTAGTCTGCAAAATAATTGAATTTGAACCAGTCTAAAAATTGTCTTTGGTTATAGGTTAAAGCCATGTTTACGTGCACTAATACCGAATGATGGCAGTCGATCATTTGAAGACATGGACACATTTCATCAGGTCTCTATTACCGCCTACAGGATCCTCGGAATTGCGTGTAAATAATCGTGAAATGTGGCTTATTACTGCCTCCAAGTAGAACGATTGCCAATTATCGCCATAGCTTGATTTTCAAGAGAGACCTAGTATAGCATACAACAAGGCGATAAAAGATGAAATAATTTCCCACGACCTGGTAATGATGAAAATTCTGAGATGTAATAAAATGCTGATTACAGCTTATCGCCTTTCCTTTCAGTGTCCCCGTGAGAGTCGTTCGTGGAATATTCGAGACTCGCTAGGGTTCTCGTTACGAAGCACCTAACAATGATGCGCGTAACTTTGAAAAACTGTACTCGATACTAAGATACTGATTGTAAACTACTTAACCCTCTCTTGTTTTTAGAAATTTTAGACTGGTCCAAATTGAAAGGTTTTTCAGACGACAATTTACAGTCCAACTTAATTGATATATAATCATTCAAAAGGGTAAAATATTGTGGAAAAAGAAGAAATTGCTTGTTACAAGCAATTTCTTCTTTTACCACAATGTTTTCTGAATCATAAAATCATAGGGACGTAAAAACCAGGGATTAACCAGGAAAGGGTTAAGTCCCTTTTACAACGTTTTCTTACCTATATAACATTTATTCTTTTTAAATTACGTACATAATGAATGATGCCTGCAACCTCTTTCAATTTGGAACAATCTAAATTTTGTCATCTGAAAATAGGCCAATGAGCTTACTGTAATATATCTATGATATGCCTGCCATTCTCTTATGCTGTCAAAAATATTCATTGCATGAGGACGAAAATCACACTTGAAAAAACGAGAGAAACAGAGACAGAGAGAGAAAGAGAGAAGAATTATCCCGCATCGGGCAAGTACGGGTACTGATAAGGTAATATTTCGTGTAATATAATGTTACGTTGAGAATAACAGTATTATATATTATATCTTAAACATTTTTAAGCTACTTTTACTGTTGTAATGTCAAAATTCGTGGTTAAATATGAAGTGATACACCATGATGTAGTATTGATAAAAAACCGTGGATTGGATTCTCATGTAGGAAAATTCGAGTCTACTAGGCCTACTCGGATCGACTCTTATAAAGGTTCTTACTATATATTTATAAATATTTCTTGTAAAATATATATATATTCCACAGAGACAAAATCGGACAGGTCAGGAAAAATCCGTATCTGGCTGTTTCAAATACGGTTTAATGTAAGATGGCGTCATTTTTAGTCTGTAGATGACGTTATAATGTAATTATACGTAATCAGAATGGTAAAGGAGAAGGGAATTACCTATAGAAATGCAGATTTTTCTTATTATTTCATCTATTTTATTTTTAAATTTTTTTTATATAATAAACGGATATTATATGTTAGCATTGCGATACAACATCTTGTATTTGATTCTCGCTGCATAGGAATATTCTATATTCCACTCGAGCTTCGATCTCGTGAAATATAAAATTTTTCCGCGGCTCAAAGCAAATACAAGATGTTGTATCTCTATCGTACCATAATATTCCCTATGTATCGCAACTGCAGCGAAATATTCCTTATTTACGACAAACCAAGCCGCTAATCTAAATGAGCAATTACTCTTTTGACGTTTGGGGGCAATATATTGTGTAAAGATATTTTATCAACCTTGATAGAATAGTAGATTATTGCAGATCTTGGACGCCAATAACAAATCATCCGTTAAACAATATAAGCACTACATATATCACCTTTTTTCCGTGTCAGAGAATTTAATTTTCTCTTTTATGTCCAGCCAGATAACTCTTATGACTACTATTTAAGAGATGAAGAGAATATTTTTGACTAGTAGATTACACGAAAGACTAGAATAGTCGTTCCCATTGGTATTTCACTTTTGACCTTACATCTACGGTATTAAAACTTGTTTCAAGCTTTAAATGTTTAACACATTCCCACACAATCCGACAATTTGACGCCCATCAAGCTTTAGAAAACAATGTGGACAATAAAGAAATTGCTTGTTACAAGTAATTTCTTCATTGTCCACAATGTTTTCTACCCTGAAAAACAAAGTTTCTATGATAATTCCATAAACTTGAAACTGTCGTCTGCAAATCATTTAGATTTAGACCAGCCTAAGATTGTATCATGCAGTAATGGGTTAATTATCGTTGATACTATCTAAACTCCTGCATTTTCACTGATTGAAAAAAGTTACATTTCTGGACGGAAAAAATGAATACGGGGCACTTTTTGTATACTTTTGCTCAAGGAGTATCTCTTAAACAGCTCTATCAAAACTGATATAAATTGACCGCTCAAACCTATGACATCCCATGTTTGAAGCTTAGGAGTGACGGGCATTTAAAAGCGCCATTATGTGGGAATAGGTCACACGCTACACAAGACTGCTTTTTCATGTTTAAAATTCAAGTTATATGTGGCAAACAAACCTAAAAAGTCCTTCAGAACTGGTCATTGGTTCGATCCCCGGCGGCGGCACATATTCTTTACGACATTTGTCTCTCACCGATGGGTGGATAATCGTAAACCTAAGTAGGATAGCAGCTTGAGGCTAGGAAAGGATGTAGTGGTAGTACTGGTGTGAGATATACCAGGAATCCATTGTTAGGTACTCCAGCCACCGAGATATGACTGAAATACTGTTAAAAGGGGCGTTATAAAACATTCAATCAATCAATCAGAACTGGTAGTTTTAGAGAAGCTCTTGTATAGACTATGATGCAAGTGTAGGCCGACGAGGACTGAGACTCTTGTCAGGATTTCTGAATTAAGAATGTCCAAACTCACCTGTCTAAAATTAAATTCATATTTGAAATATCAATTCAATTTGCCGTTTGCAGGATCTGATTCCCACTTTCGAATGCATTTATGACCTGTCCCCTAAAAAAAAAAGATCTTCTGGGAAGTGCGAAATATTTCTACCTGTGCAAACCTGTGCAAACCTTAGCATATTTTCTTAATCTTAAATGTTTCTTTTAACTAACTAATATAAATTTATTTTCGAAATACTATCTGTAATTGACCTCTGCTTCACCCGATCTCTTTTTCAACAATTTGTCTTACAAAATATCCGTAAAGTACCATTTTGCAGGAGGAGAGACATCAATCTATAATCTAATTGTTAATTTCGTCTATCAAAAACGAGCCTTCTGATTGGTCGAAAAATTTAATTCATACCTCCATGAACAAAATTTTCAGCACGAAGCAATTTTGTATGCTTCCTAACAAAATAGTTCCATACAAAAAAGTATCAAAAGTTGTAAAGTTTTGCTTTGTTCGCTCCATGCTATTAAATGATAAGAAATGAAGGGAATATTTTTTGTTTTCATGGAGGTATGAAACGAAAAAACTAATCACACTTATGTATGAATCCGCTTCGCGTATTCATACAGTGTGATTAGGTTTTTCGGTTCATACCTCTGTGAAAACAAAAATATTCTCTTCATCTCTTAATTGAAATTATTGTTTCCGGAATTTTCTCATTTTATTCTTCATGTGACAGGTAACAAGTTCACCCGTCAAGTGACAGAATAACGGTATGATTTTCAGATTAAGTTTGTTACTAGATAGATTTAACTCATAGAGAGTAGACTGACAGCTTTGTATAGCATTATTTGTTTCCGATGAATCAGAAAGCAAAGAGGAAAGACATTCATGGAAAATGTCTTATTCATTTAATTAATTTCTAAATGATCAGTTGATAGTTGATCCATTATGCAGGTTCTTGCGTCGAAGCGGTTATAAATATTTTCTTATCGAATGCAGACATGACAGAAATACGATATGCAATAAACATTTGTCTCTCTTATCTATAAGATTGAACATTTGTACAACCAAATCCTAGAAACAAGGAACCTTTGAAATACAGATCTTTAATTAAGTTATGATTGGTAAGCTGTGTCTATTGCTGTGTCATTATACACTCCAGTTTCAGATGTTCCGATGAAAAGTTTTTAGCAAGAACGAAAATTAGAGTTTACAAAGATGTTGTGATCTTGAATTTTAGAATAATTATAAGATTCAATCAGCAAATCAAATTGTTCATTTAAACCGGAAGTGAACTTTGAATTTTGATATAAGCCGACACTAAAGTGAAGCTTTTTTGTTAGCTTAGGCATAACTACACCTTATTCAATACTTTGGAATGATATATTTTCGTAAAACGGAATAAAAAGGGTTACTAAAATAAAGTGAAAATCTTTTTCTGCTTCGTTTCTAACCAAGTCTGCAGAATCACCAATTTCTTTCTATTTTTCATATCTACCTGCCTCTATTTTCAAAATATCAGATCACATTCGTATCTTAGCCATAGTATCTTAATAATACGATCTTTCAAATGTTAGTATGATATTTCTGACAAAGGACAAAGACGAGTAATATTCAACATTTTCATACCAGCTACTGACAAAATAGGTATAAACAGGGATAAAAGGACAAGGCGAAGCAAATAATTTGAATTCAGTAAGACACGCTATCTGTACCTATGTTGCGTTTTTTTTACAGTTTATTTGTCATAAAAAAAAATCGGGAATGTGAAATTGAAAATTCATTTCGAGATACTTTGTTAAGGAAATAAGGAACCGGTTCCAAGTCATTGAGTAATGACCGAAGAAGAAATATGAGCTAGAGCTTCAGAAGATAATGTGACTCTTCCCTCCCCAATTAACCAATCGCTGTCCCCGTCCACTTACTCCTTTTGCCACGCCCATCGACTCCGACGGAAATCCCGCTTCGATTTTAAACGGCCTTATTTTGCAAAATGTATGGTAAGTAGCATGTAACAAAAAGGTAGAAAAGTTGGTTTGCGACCTAAACGGCGTAACTGCAGCTTGAAAAAGCTGTAGTTACGACGTTCAAGTCTCCAAAACAACCAAATAGCTTAACAAAAATGGCGACCAAAGTTAGAGTTCAAATCTTCATTCCGGACTGAATGAACGATTTGATTGGTCGATATATTCCTTGGTTAACAGCCTTGTTTGGTTAATTAATCAACTTTGATAAGTGGGATAGATTTTCAAGAAGATTATGACATACCTTATATAAACGATTGTGTTTGTGATTTATACTTTGGTAATGAAAATAATTGCTGAAACCCACCCCTTCTGAATCTCTTATTTAATCTAAATGGAATTTTCATATGGTTGACATCGCGTAAACTCTTTATCCACTTGGATCCTTATGATAAGTCGGGCTTATTTAATTCTACTGATCTAGTATTGAACAATCAACCGGTACATAACTTAAAATTTATACGACGTTAAAACAGTAGAGGTTATTCCGATTGCGTCGGTCGCTAGCAGTCTCTAATTTACTAAAATGTGTCTGGTTGTGAAAAAAACTCACATATTAATTTTTTTTAATCCTTCATTTTGAAAATGTTAGCTTTAACTGCAGGCTTTAGCATTTTAGTCAGATAATTTTACGGACTTTTCCCACACAAATCGTAACATTTAGTTTGTCAGTGATGAGAAACAACATTGTTTGCAAAAACAGAAAATGTTGAAAGCACAAAAAAGGGAATAGTTTTTGCGACCAGTACTTCCTAGCAACAGTTTTTGTAAGTTCTATTTACGTCCATCAACGAGAACTTTGAAAGAATTCTGAATGAATGATATGACCAGTCAACCGTTTTTCGCTAGCAAAGCGTCAGCTTTGATTGCTTAAGTTATAAGACAAAATTTGGAATTGTTCTCAGAGTTCAAACGGATGCAAACTGCCACCGGAGGCTTAACCACTAAATCCATTGAATGCTTACGCCATAAAAAGTAAGTATTTATTAGAGTATTCACTATGCCAACTGCTTTGCATTGCCACATTAATCAACCTTATTCAAATTGTAGAGGTCTCCTCCTTAACCATGCTATTTAACCCAGTCCCGCTTATTCCCACTTATTAAGCATCTCAAGAAAACAGCTTTATAAAACATTATGGACAATGAAGAAATTGCTTGTACTAATGATTATTATTTAATTATCATGATAACCCTTGAGAAAGAAGATAACATAGGTTTGATATGATTTATTGAACAAAACCATGCTTTGCTAGCTAACAGTACTTTCAGTACTTTGATTGATTGACGAAGCGATCCAAATACGGGTATATACAGAATGAAGTTTGATAAGGACTTATGTTGTTGTTTTTTTCATAATCAAGCGTTTTAGTTTGCGTGGTTTCTGCTGTTTAGAGTGATGACGGGAGAAAACTATCCTATACCCTATTGCAAATTGCCAATTTCGTCGATTAGGATGGTATTATTTGGTTCACTGCGTTTGATTAGGCACACCAAACACATTAGCTGTCTCATAACGACCAAATATTTCATTCGATAAGCTGCTACCGTCATAATGCAGTCGGTAACGTATCAGACTCCTTATCTTCAATCATGGGATGTCATGGGTTCGATCCCCGGCGGCGGCACATATTCTTTCCGACATTTGTCTCTCACCAATGGGTGGATAATCGTAAACCTATGTGGGATAGCAGCTGGAGGCTAAGAAAGGATGTAGTGGTAATACTGGTGTAAGAAATACCAGGAATCCATTGTTAGGTGCTCCAGCCGTCGCGATATGACTGTAATACTGTTAAAAGCGGCGTTAAACCCCATTCAATCAATCATTCGATAAGCTATGAGCAATAAACACGGAACTGGGATTAACTCATCATTTTCTTAATAGATTAAATTAAGCATAAACATATTAGGACATAAATAGAGGTTGATTGATCGAAATGGATTTTCAGCAATTTTGAACAATCTTTCCTCCGTATCACGACGATGTTCACTTACTCAACTAAAATAGTGTATGTTTAAGAGATTAAGAGAATATCTATTGTTTTCTTGAAGGTATGAAATAAAGAAAATAATCACATTGTATGAAAATGCGAATCGGATTCATACATAAATGTGATTTAACGATACTTGTAATCTCTGTCCCTGTCTGTCTGTCTATCTGTCTGTCTGTCTCTCTCTCTCTGTCTCTCTCTTTCTTTTTATTCTCTCCCTCTCTCTTTCTTTCTTTCTCTCTCTCTCTCTCTCCTTTTCCTGGTTTTTCCCAAACCAGTATTACCACTACGCCCTTTCCGAGCCTTCAGTTGCTCATCCCAAATAAGTTTACAATTATCCACCCATTGGTGGGAGACATATGTCGGTAAGGATATTTGCCGCGACCGGGGATAGACTAAGATGGAACGGCTTGATAGCACTTGCATTGTGTCATCTGAGATAAAACATCATTCCCAAACAATTCCGCTTTTTACGCACCAGGAAAAAATGCTTCGAGAACAGTGTGGGCAATGAAGAAGTTGCTTGTAACAAGCAATTTCTTCAATGTCCACAATATTTTCTAGGCTAAATAACAACGGTCTTCGAAATTCCACAGACTTGAAATTGTCATCTAAAACATCTTTCAACCTAAGACTTTGTTGTGTTGGTTAAATGAAACAGTCGCCGTATTTCTGTTTAGATTAAACGTTTGGCATATTGATATGACAGATTTCTCCAATGAATGTCGTCAGAAACTGCAGATAGTGTTTCTCTAAATGTGTTAAGAATGTAAAAAGCTGGTCCTAAAATTTCCTTTTATCTTTTTGTTAACCGTCATTCAAAAAGGACAATACTGAAATGTATTTATGCAAATACTTGAAAGAAGCGATCGGACCCAGCACAGGTCAGTCAGTGTGGTAAAAGGTAAAAGACCAACTTACATGCAATATTCATTTAAGATGTGTAAAATGAACAGAATATTTTTCTGTAGTAACTGGAAAAGCGACAGGCTCTCAGCTACCTTACATTCTGTATAAGATCGAGAAGTCAGCAATGCGACTCAATTTGGGCGTGCCGACTGAATAATTGGGCGGAGCCAGCGATTGGTCAATTAATTGTGTTCTGTCGAACAGAAAAAGAAATCATTTGAATTCTGTACAGCAGATATTTGAAGAAGATATGAGTTCCAGCAAAACTAAAAGTATTTCTCCATTTGTTAACCTCTTACACGACCTGAAGTATTAGACTGGTCCAAATTCAACAGAGATGCAGGCCGCAATTTTTATTTGATGAATATTTCGAAATTCTTTGTCTTTTTGGGTTAAAAACAACAACAACAACAAACCTTGTTTAAAATAAAGAAATTACTTGTTACGAACATTTTCTTCGTTGCTAGGAGCCATCTTCATTGTGGTTATGAAAAAGCGGGATTGTTTGGTAATGTGTTACTTGAATAAGAATAATCTTGAATAGAGTTTTTGCGTTTAGGATTAAGGCAGGATTGAAAATTTCAAAACAATATCTGAAAACACAATATCAAAAGGGTTTTATTGTCTGAAATAATATAAAACACAAGATTTATGAGTTGATTTATGTAATACTGAAGTAGTGGAGAAAATGCTGTTCATTTCTATCTGGTTATTTGATCTGCCATGCATCAAATCAAACGGCGGACAGAAAATTAACCGTTCTATCATTTACTGAAGGATAATTACACTACCGGGAATTGGAAAACCTTCAAACGGTTATATTTTATATCTAAAATAATTCGATTTGAAACAATATTTCGACATTTTTCTCTGTAATTGACCAAATGCGGCTGTCAATCATGGATTGAATCAACCAATCAAATCATTCATTCATCATAGAGTTTAGCTTTGAACTCCAACATTGGCCGCCATTTTTGTGATACATTTTGTTGGTTTGGCGACTTAAACGTAGTAACTACAGCTCATTCAAGCTGTAGTTACGACGTTTAAGTCGACAACCAACTATTCCCCTTTTTTGTTGCATGCCCCTGGCCAGAAGTTTTGCAAAATAAAGCCATTCAAAATCGAAGCGTGACTTCCTATCGGAGTCGGTGGGAATGACCAACGAAGTAAATGGGAGGGACCAGAGATTGGTCAATTAATCTATGTTGGTACTTGGTTTCAAATGAATTTATCTTATCCTTCTTACTTTCTGATTTGCTGCCAAGAAGTTTTCAAACTATAAACACGGTCATTGATACGGATGATGCCGTAAATATCATCAGTTATACGGTTTCTGGTCGGGTTATATGACGATACCCCGACCAGAAACCGTATAACGAATCTACCATACTACAAAGTTTGATACTAAATTTTCATCGTTTTACCAATTTAGGGCTTCCAAAGATATCAATTGAAACCAAAATACCCATTCACCCTAGGTCGCCTCATACTAAAGTATGTGACGTCATGTATTCCACTGAATGGGTTGACAGTTTCGGAAATGGAGAAAGCGTGGGCTAATATGAAAGATAATCTTTTTATTTTTTGAAAAGTTGAGTTTACTCCCGGAAGGATTAAAATAATGTTGGCTAAGGCATATGCCTATTTTTGAGATTAATGAAGCCGTGGGGTCACATTTGAGATCATCAATCCATGAAGTTCATGGGCTAAAGCGTGAGGCTTTAGTTATAATTCTAACAGAGAGAGTCTCATAAGTGTGACGATAAGCTTGATTTGCATTATAGAGATAATTTAGATTAAATTAAAAGAAAAGAAAAACAGTTTGACGGATTTTGAAAGCGATCTTCTTTGGTCTGCAAATTCTGTTTGTAAACAGAATATGATCCTTGTGACATTGGACCTTAAATAATCACACTTATACAACATTCAAGTAAAAGCCATTAGGATGAATACCACACCAAACGTGTGCCTTGTTTAAAATACCTTTTATACGAAATTCGGCGGAAATATCAACGATTACTCGCTTTACTGTGTGGAAACTCAGTTTTGCAAAATACAAAGCGAGAATCGACTGGCCGCCATTAAGAAAATTAATGCGGGGCTCCTAAGGGGAAATACGTACGTGATGTCTTACCACAGTGCGATCTATATGACATTAAATTAGGTGTTACTGCCACAATTTTCTTTGTACTAAAATAATATCTTTTGTACAAAGACTACGTCTAAATAACCTACTGCTCCAGTCTTGACTTACGGATTTCAAGTGCCACGGTGACACATCGGTAAGGAGTTTGCCCATGAGGGTAACACAATACTAAATTTGCATTGTTTTTATCTGACCTTCAGCTGTGATCTGGATTTTGGGCGTATTCAAACAAACTTTTCTCAGGACACTAGTATTCATTAACCCATTAGTAGGCAACGAAATTTATTACTAGTCCAAATTCAAAGAAGTAGAAAATGATCAAATTCCTTTTCAATTACAAATTGGAAAGAAAACATTGTGAGCAGAGCGAAAAGGTTTTTTTTTTTTCACAAGCAATTTCTTTTCTCACGAACTGTTCCATGGTTAACGATCTTTAGCGCTTAAAAGGCGGGACTGAGTAGTAAATGACTTTGCCAGTCATTTTGATATCCATTCATACATACAGACGATATGACACTATAGTACTCATCAAGGGAAACAACTGTGCCATCATGTTTGGAAATCTATCCGAAAATATAGAACATGGTTATCCTCCGCATTAGGTCGATTTTGTAAATTCATTAATAATGAAGAAGTTCTGCTGCGGATGCAAATGGGAAGAATATACACTCAACAACCGGCAACAACCGACAACTACCGGCAACAACCGACAACAACCGGCAACGATCGACAACTCGTCATCCGTCCTACTCGCACCCAGCATACACTCACAGCCACACATTACTTTATGCATCCTCCGCCTTGGCATAGCATGAAACGTTCAACCCATTCCCACACAATGACGCCCCTACAGAAAAACAATTGGAAAACATTGTGCAAAATGAAGAAATTGCTTGTAGTAAGCAATTTCTTCATTTTCCAAAATGTTTTCAATCCATCAAGGTGAAAATTCTGAAATTTCATGAACATGAAATTGTCTTCTGCAACTCCTTTTAATTTAGACCAGTCTAAAATTGATCTGGTAATGGGTTAATATGTTTTTTACCTTGGTTTGTTTGATACGCAAACTAGTAGATGGTTCATTATGTGTCATTGTAGTAGGAGTCGAGGCCATTCTTCTTATTTTGCAAATCACGAATTTATTATTCGTAAGAACAGTACATCTTCACCAGTTTTTGTCAAAATGTGATCGTAAGTTGATCTAAGAATTAATTTTGAAAAAGGTCCTTATACATAAGAAAGAATGCTTCAAATATTTAACGGGTTAGTGTTGGAGTTTAGGGTCCACTTCCGGTCTAAATAAAGCATTTATTTGACAGATTGATTCTTTAATTGACAGCCGCGATCCATAAATTACTTCGACATTTTCATTTGCAACAGTCTGATTCAACAAAATTTGGCAGAAATGATCCTTATATGGGCCCATTTGAAATAGCTAAAAGAATTGAAATCCATTGAAAACTCTGGTTGCCATGACAACAAAGAATAATCAAAAGAAAATCTTTAAAAATCTTCTCCTTCCCCAGAAGGCCTGAAGTCTTAATGTTTTGCATGAAACATCAGTTTATCGACCTCTTTCAAAAAAGCTTAAATCATTATCCCGGATCTCCAGAAGCGGAGATCTGGGGGGTCTATATAGATACAAAGACGGCTTTTAAACGACCTTTCCACCCATACCATCTAACCAATTCAAACAAAATTTGTCAGAAATGTTCCTTAGACGTCCCCTTTTTAAATAGCTAAAAGTCTGTTGAAACGCAGATATACACATATAAGTTACGCGACCAATTTGGGGATCGCCGGTGTCAATCAAAGAATCCGAAAATCGATCAACTAAGCAAGCATTCATTTAAACCGGAAGTGAAACTTGGATTCTGACATTCATGTTTAGCATTTTCTTTGATTGACGATTTATTTTTACAATTTTTTAGCCTAACAAATAAAACGATACGATTTTGATAGATGACACTAGTATGAAATCATTCAACTTATGTCGACGTTTTTCGAAGTTAAAATTTTAGAACTTTTATCGGAGAAATAAAGCTCCCAAAGAAATCAATCAGGAAAAACTATTTAGCAGGTGAAAGGGAAAACAGAACTCACAGACAGCTGATTATATGGGCAAAAATTCTACTGGGAGTCTCGTTAAATACGGTAATTGGCTATGACAGAAACTGTCGCCTTAAACCACAAGAGCAAGGCGATGGGTAATTATATTTTGTTAAGAGAAATGGCATCTTCACTGTAACAAACTACGAGTCAGATAAACCGTCTGGGTCAAACCTGGAAAAACGGCACAAATGGCAAATTACCGGAAGTGGGGACAACTTGTGCAATTTTATATCGTGTCTGTGGTTTTTCCGAGATTCCGACCATTAAACATGTGCGCCAAGTAAAAACTAAGAGCAGCCAGTGCATCCGTCTGATCAGAGTCTTTACTTTGCGCTCTATAAGTGACCAGCGAATGTTCAGCATGCCTCTGAGTCGCTGTTCAGACTGACAATAAAGTGTCTACGCTCATGTGAAACGGTTGAAAATGTCACGTAAGATCTCATTATACCGAGTTCCTACAGACTGGGTGTTTATGATGTTTCTCCGCAAGTGTACACATCTCGCGAAACTTTGATACCTTTTTAATCGATATGTCGACATGTCAATGCTGAAAAAGTTAAGTTTCTATACATTGATATACGACTTTGTGGGTCGCCGTCAATGAGCAGTTGGTAGCGCGTAAGACTCCAAATCTTAAACGCTGGGGTGTCATGGGTTCGATCCCCGGCGACAGCACATATTCTTTCCGACATTTGATCTCACCAATCGATGAATAGTGGGATAGCAGCTGTTGGGGGCTAAGAAATGATATTATGGTGGTATTGGTGCGAGATACACCAGGAATCCATCATTACGTGATCCAGTTGCCGCGATATGACTGAAAAATTGTTAAAAGCGGCGTTAAACCCAATTCAAACAAACGACGTTATTGCACTACCCTGTACAGAGATCCGTGGCGATCTAATTTTCTTTTCTCTTTTTTTTTTTTTTTTTTTTTTTAACTCGTGAAAACATAACTTTTAAGGAAAAACAGATCGTACAATGAAAAAACAAACAAACCGAATAACAATTGTCCTATGGTCGTTGTTTTGTTTTCAATTAAGTATGTAAAAATATTTCATTAAGACCAGAAAGTCTTTTGATCTACGACATTCATGTAAAGCACTTTTCATTGGTGACTTAAAATTATTAGATACAGCAGTTTCAAGCTATTTTTACGACGTTTAACTCGCAAGGCAACCGTTTTAGATTTTTATATATGTTACTGACAATAAATTTTGCATAATATCGCCGTCTAAGTTGAACTTCCTGTTGGAGATTCGTCGTCTGCGCATGTCATATTCTCCGAAGATTGACCTGTACGCATAACTCCATAATATATCGACAAAAAGTAGCAAGTTGATAATTGCAATAACAACTACAATTGTAGAGAAATCAAACTTAATTGTCGCCCCAAGTTAATTAGAAAACGTATTATTTTACATTGCGAAAGCATTCGTGTCTTACCTGTGCTACAAGAACTTTCATCAAGAATATGAAGCGTGCTTTTCATGGACGCTGACATTTTGAATGTAGTTCGACGGAATCGGCCGAGTTGTCACGAATGACACTACCCAGAATGCTCAAATTAGATAGGCCAGTATTTGAAAATTGCCACCTGTCGGGAGATAACGGTTGGAGATTGTGATTTTGAAGTGGATGGATGTCTTGTAGATTCCGTCTTTTAATCATGTTTGCAATAGATATGATCAGAATGCATATGTTAAAAAATATCAAACATTCACATACTATCCGTAATGTGCATTTATAAGACCTCCCTACATCCCAAATGATTTTAACCCTTGTCATGCTGAACCCGGAATATTCCTGCTTTGGCAGGAAGTACAGACAAAGATCAGCCTGCACATATGTGCAGTCTGATCTTAGTCTATACCTCCTGCTTGTCCTTTACAGGACAATTCGTTATAAGATAAAATTTCAATATAAATATTGGACCCATAATTTGGTGCTTCCAGTGCTTTCAGCCCTTTGCTTTTTAATGCAATTCTATTGTGGAATTCAAATCTAGCATGGCAAGGATTAATTGTACTGCTGGTCTAAAGTTCCCCGTTTTACATCTTCGAAACATTCATATTGACTTGTCTATTGAAATACTCTTAGACTATTTGCTCTTTTTGTCCCAATTTCGAGTTTTAGAGAAATATTATAAAATGCAGCTGATGTTTCAGAGAGGTCAATTCATTTAGCGATAAATCAAAACGTTTAAGCTATCTTTACATCGGTATAAACTCAAGAGCAAGTATATTTACACAATAATAGCTTGTTTCAGTTCATGAGATTTATGAACAACAAAAGTTATTGTTTCATGATAGGTTTGAATGTAGCTTCATCTCCTAATGAAAGATATACCGATATTACTGGAGAAAACAAACACTTATTCTATTTCGCTAATTCAAAAAGATACAATTTTTTTTCAGACAAAATCTCTCAAAGCGCGTCATATTGCACGTGATTCGAACCTGATGCCATCGTCAGGATGGCAAGGGTGAAGAAGATGAAGGTGACATGAGTAGACAGTAGTTTACGGAACTATATGTTGTTTGAAATCTTTATAATCATTTTTTTCACGGGCATATGAAAGAAATGTGGCCACTTTCTTAAACCATTACCAGATGACAAAATTTTAGACTTGTCCAAATTCCAGAAACTTCATACGGTAGTTGATAGAATTTTAAAATTCTTTCTATTTAGGGTAGAAAACATTTATGATAAAAAAACATTGATTGTTGCAAGCCCCTTCTTCTTTTTTCACAGTGTTTTTCAAGAAAAGAGCTTTGGAAAACATGGTGGAAAATGAAGAAATTGCTTGTAACAATCAATTTCTTCGTTATCCATAATGTTTTCTTTCTAAAAAGACGGAAACAATTAGAATACCATCAACTTGAAAGCGTCGTCTGCAGCTTCTTTCTATTTGGACCAGTCGAAAATTTAAGTTGCTGTGTGGTAATTGGTTAAAGGGCGTCAAAACGTGGGATCGTGTAGGAATGGGTTTAGCGCCTTTTTTCACAATATTCACGCTGACAGTGCAACTTTATTGTCTCCAAGCGAACTTAAGATTCCAAAGGTGGCGATGTGCCGCGAAATTTTTATTAGTCTGTTGTCATTTGGTGTAAATAATTAAAGTGTCGTCTGGATGGCAAAGGTGACGGAATCTGTCAGAAACATTTAACTCATAAAGCGTGACCTAGTCACTAATTCTCCTAGTTCATAAACAGTCTGACCTATTTCGTTTTTACAAATCCCCCTTTTTTTGTTACTGACAGACTAAAAAAGCATCTACGTGCGATGATAATATTCTATGGTGTATATAGAATGTTAAATTACGATAGTGACACAGCATGTTGTATTTGCTTTGCCCTGCGGAGGGAAATTTTGATATTTCACGAGACCGAAGGTCGAGTAGAATATCATTTTTACTCCACAGCGAGAGTCAAATACAAGATGCTGTAACGCAATCGTAGTATGGTATTCTATTTGATTATATACCTTTATTTCTATTAAATAAATTTGAAGTTAAATTATTTTAAAAAATATGCATTTCTACAAGTATTTCCTTTCTCCTGTACTATTCTGATTAGGTTTATTTTCATTATGACGTCATATACACAATTAAATGACATCATTTTAGACTACCGTATACGGAACCGTATTTGACAGCGTTAGATACGATCTTTTTTTCTGTCGTGTCTTATTTTGTCTGTGTGGAAAGTATATGTTTTACTAGAAATATTTATAGGTATATAATCATAGACTTTATAGGTAATATTTCTAACATGTTCAAATCAGTGCAAAGTGTAGGCTCGGATCAGCTTATTCGTTCGAATAAGGTGTTCAGAATCTTCCCAATATTCTCTGTAGATAGGTTCTACAACAAGATGACCATGATGGTACTATATAGCTACCCCGAGTATTATGGTTCATGGCTTTATGATATATACAAAGCCCTCTGTCTAATTACTTTGGAGTAGAAGATGTTTATGGATTTTCTCCTTTAATCCTAGTTACATTAATTATCCCACCATATAGCGCTTATTTCCTGACTACGGTAATTCTTTGTTAGAGGGTCAATAGGGATCGCATAGAAAAGGGCTAATGTTCAAGATAGATACCAAATATCTAGGCCTAATAGTTTAGGAGGAGAATGTTTTCAAAGATAAACTTCTTTATTCCTATCTAAATTCAGGGATCAAACAGAAAAGCGCCTATTTTCTAAAATATTTTGGTAGAAGTACAATAGATGACGATTTATACCAAATATCAAAGCCCTAGGCCTTGTGGTTTGGGAAGAGAAGATTTTCACAGATTTCCTGCTTTATTCCTTTATAAAATCAGGGATCGCACAGACAAGGGCTTATGTTCAGAATATGGTAATTTTGTAAGTATTTTGGTAGAAGGTCATTATATACTGATACATACCAAATATCTAGGCTCTATGCTTTAGGATTTGAGAGAAGAATTTCTTTTAAAAAAATCCTTCTTTATTCCTTTGTAAAATTAGGGATCGCACAGAAAAGAGTAATTTTTTGAAGTATTTTTGTAGAAGGTAAAAATACATTGACACTTACTAATTATCAAGACTCTAGGAATTATGGTTTGGGAGAAGGAGATTTTAAAAGAGTTCCTTCATTATTCCTTTGTTAATTCAGGAATCGCACAAAAAAGAGCTAATTTTCAGAGAACAAAATTTTTTTGAAGGAGTTTGGTGAGGGGTCAATAGGTGATGATATGTACCAAATATCTAAGCTCTAGGCCTTATGGTTAAGGGGCAGAAGATTTTTTTATAATTGTTTACGGACGGGCAGACAGACATATAGACAGACGCACGTCGGACTTTTACCGATCACAATAGCTCTAATTCAGCATGCTCAGGTGAGCTAACAAAAAGCCTGTAGATAATTATCAACTGTTTGAACCCATTCCCACAAAATCCCTACTTTCTACGTCCCTTACGAAAAAAGCCTCGGAATAAATTGTGAGAATGAAGAAATTGCTTGTATCAAAAATTGATATCATTATTTCACTTGACCTCCTACGGTGACATAGAGTAAACATTTGAGTTTTTTTTTGTTGTTGTTGTTGTTGTTGTTGCTGTTTTCGTTTTATGGTTTTTGTTTTGGTTTGGTTTGGGTTTGTTTGTTTTTTTTTTTTTTCAATAAAAAAGAAAAAAGTATGTCGATTTAAAAAAAAAGCCAGTTTTCTTTTCTTTTTCGTGTTTTAAAATAAAAACAAAACAAAAAATCAACAACACCGAATTGCTACTCCGTGGTAACGAGATACACAGTCAATCAAAATCGGTATATATATGTCGTTCTCATGAGATACTAAGTCGTTCGTCTATCCAGGTTACTCCTAAAAACTCACTTATGAATAATTTTCTGATTTTATAGCTAAATAAAGAAAACACGTCACATTCATTTTCGTAACCACCGAAATATTTCGTCATTTAACAATGTCCTAACCCCTTCAACTGCACCACAGAAGGCTTTTTTTCCGGGTATGTCACTTTCACTTTGTTTCTCTTCATTCGTTGAATAATTTATCTGGTTTAGATGTACAAGTTACAGTGAATGATTAAAGGTTATTTTTTGTAGAAAAAAATAACCCTTGATCATTCACGATAACTTTTACACCTATATTGTCAACTTTCGTATTATTTTAGGCCACATTTCAACAGTTATTGTCTAATACTTTTTTTGGCATGAAAAATTTTCAGCATGGTTGTAAAAACTATTAGTACAAATATCCACTAAGCACTCAGAACAGACGGATCGTGTTTGTCAGTCGAAGAATCGATCGACCAATCATATCATCCATTGAGACCGAAAGTGACTTTTGAACTCTTACATTGGCCAAAATTTATGCGAGGTATTTTTGTTGGCTTGATGATTTAAACGTCGTAAATACGGTTTCTTCAAGCTGTAGTTACGACGTTAAGGTCGCCTACTAACCACTTTAACTTTCGTTCTTCTGAGAACAAAGTGCCCAAGGAAAGACTTTGTGATAACGCTGCGTCCGTCGTGCGTCGTGTGTCAACATCTTAATTGCACTCTTGATATCACATTATTTGCTCAAATGTCTTCAAACTTTGTCAGAATGATTGTCGTAATTTTCCCTCGGCGAACTTCGACTTTGAGTCACATGCGTTGAAAAACTAGGTCTCTAGGTCAAATATCGGAAATATGTTGTTTGCACTGTAGAGGCCTCATTTTCGACTCAAACGCATTTATGATCATTCATTTGGAATTTGGTCAGAATGATTGGCTCCATAGTAACGTTCGAATTTGGTCTTTTCAGGTAAAAAATTAGGTCATTAGGTAAAGTTCTAGAAATACCATATTTGTACTCTAGAAGCCTCATTTTAGGCTCAGCTAACGTTTCGTCGGAATGATTATCTTAGTAATACCTCTTAGTCAGTACAAACGTTGACTACATAGGGTAAAAAACTAGGTCTCTAGGTCAAATGTAAGAAGTACCTTCTTTGCACTCTGGAGGCCTCATTTTCGTCATGAATGACTTGATATTTGCTCAGAATGTTTGTTTCAATTTAAATTAGCCAAAGTTGATATTTGGTCACATGGGGTAAAAAACTAGGTCTCTAGGATCTAATCTAAAGATATCTCTTTGAAATGCACATACTACTTTTCCTTAAAAAATATATAGAAACTTTGTAAGAATATTAGTTCTTGGTTCCTTAGACAAGACTTTTATTGCAAAATTAGCGTTCTGGGTTTTTTCACAACTGCAGTATTCGGCTCGGGTGAGCGTTTAAGGGCCTATGGTCTTGTTTTTTACATACGCCCCTAACCAAAACTTTTTGAAAATAATGCCGTTCAATGTCGAAGTGAAACTTCCTGTCGGAGCTCAGGCGGCGATGCGAGCGATCCGCCAATTTCTGAGATTACTAATTCACTGATAAAACTCTTTTTTCGGAAGAATAAATCTCTAGATTCTAATGTTGAAAATCAACACGCAGCAGTGCAATTATCACAGATCAGTTAGGAAATGTCAAACCAATTATCTCTGAAATCTCATAACGGATGGTGTGATTTGTCTGCAAATGAGAGAGACAGTAATGGAATTCTTAAGCCCTTGAATTGCTAAAATATGAAGTGACCTAATAATTTGAATAAATTCATGGTGCATTTGTTCGTACTAGGTTTAGTAGGAAACGCCGAATTAATCAAATCACTGATATCCCTGAATATCGACTGACATAATAGTGCGTACATGTATACTGCAACGGGGATAAAATGTCACCTGTTGATAAACAAAAACCTTTGAAATCAAAGCCTTGGCGATTGTGTTGTAAAAACCAATTGGGTCTCTATTGGTTAATAAGCATGTTTTCTCTTTACTTAGCATGTGTTCTCTGTATATAACCCTTTCCTGTTATTTGAAATTTGAGACTGTTCGAAATTGAGAGAATTTGCAGACGACAATGAAAATTGAATGCAATTTGAAATGAAACCATCTTTTGTGGTAGAAAATATTTCGGAAAAGGGAACAATTGCTTGTTATAAGCAATTTCTCCTTTTTCTTCAATGTTTTCCCAAGTATAAAATCACAGCGACGTAAAATCCTGGGTTCGTACAGGTAACGGATGAGCTATAAAATGTTCGCTTTTTAATCTGCATTATAAATATGTGAGCGTAAACGCAATTCTATGCTCGTCAGGTGACACAATCACATCTGAAAGACAGGTGTTCTTAAAATAAGACAAGCATCTGTGTAATCTTCTCTGTTAGACTGTAGAAAAGTAACATTATTTAGATTTGATTGTAAAAAATATGGATTATATGTATAGTTAAGGTAAATTTATAGGCCTTTTACTCACTGTACTTATGATTTTAAGTTTTTTATTCAGAATACTCACAAAGGTTCTGTTGATGGTTGCCCGAGGCTTTTTATGCGCTTAAGACTAGCTTGTAGTTAAACCATTACCAGACGGAAAAATTTTAGACCTGCAAAAATTGAAAGAAGTTGCAGACAACAATTTAAAGTTTACGAAATTTTGGATTTTTTCAACTAAATGGGTAGAAAACATTGTTAAAAATGAAGAAATTGCTTGTAACAAGCGTCACTGAGTCGGAATGGGTTAAACTCCAACCAAACCCCAATCCAACTCCCAAAAAAGAAAGGGGGGTAACTAAAAAGCAAAACAGGGTTATGGTTCTTAAGAGTAGTATTTCTCCCTGGGAAGATTTTCATTATGTGAAGTCCATGTTGACAGATTTTTTTCCACCAGACAAAATTAACATTACCAAAACAACCAAGGACACTATGTCAAAATGATGGTCTTATGAAGGGACAAAACTATTTAGCGATCCAAAACCTTTTTTTAATTCTCGCCGCGTAGGAAAACTGAATGTTTCACTCAACTTTTGGTTCAGTCTCATGGAAATCCGAATCGTGATACGCAGCTTGAATCCAATACAGAATTTTATCACAAATATAAATGAATTTACTCATTAATTTTGCAGTCTTGCGATCCTCCCTAGATTTGTAAGTCAGTTGTACTGTGAATTGCAGAGAGAAAATGATTTCGTGTAGTTCAAATTTGAATTTACGATCCACCCATCGGTGGGAGATTAACGTCGGAAAGGATATTTACCGGCGCCTGGGATCGAACCCATGACATCCTTTCATTAAAGATTGGGAGTCTGGTGCGCTACAGACTGTGCAATGACGGCGGCTCTACAACATAGTGCTAGATTAAACTATATATCCTCAAATTATGATTATTTGGAGGTAAAAGAAGACAACGAAAATTGTCTAAATTCAAGCTTTTTTCTACAATCCTCATAACGTTTATTCTAAGCAAAACATCTCAACACTATCAGTATCAGTCACCGTATCAGTCGTTTACGATTTTGTCCGCGAGTAATGCATGCATGTTGTAGGAAAACTGATTGGTATGATATAATTGACCAATCGCTAGCCCCGCCCACTGACTCCGACAGGAAGTCCCGCTTCGATTTTAAACGGTTTTATTTTTCAAAATTAATGGCTAGCATGTAACAAAAGGAAAAAAAGTTCAATAAACTGTAGTTACGAGGTTTAAGTAGCTAAACCAACAAAATAAGAATGGCGGCCAATTTCGGAGTTAAAAGCTGAAGTCCGGGCTAAATAAATTATTTGATCCGTGGGTTAATTCCTTGATTGACAACCGACGAATGGTCAATTGAGTTTACTGTCTACAATAAAAAAGTGGCTATTAAATGAGGGACTGGTTGTGAAATAACGATTACATTAAACGAGTCTCCTTTAACCCATTACCAGGCGGCAAAATTTTAGACTGGCCAAAATTGAAAGAAGTTGCAGACGACAATTTAAAATTTATCGAATTTGGGATATTTTCAACTTTCTGGGTAGATAACATTGTGGATAATGAACAAATTGCTTGTAACAAACAATTTCGTCATTTTCCACAATGCTTTTCAAAGCTATTTTTCCTAGGGGCATCTCAAAGCTTCACTGAGTGGGAATGGGTAAACTAGAAAAAAAACACGACACGTTATCTTAGATAACGTGTGTAATAATGTGGTATTTCATGAACACATATTGGGTATACTATTTATGATATAACCCCATTTTTCGTGAGAAATAGGAAAAGTTCTCGAAATCAATAAACCAAAAAAAGAATCATATATAACGCCGATCATGAAATGACGTCATAGCATGTTTTAACCCATTCCGACATTGGGAAATTTTAGACTGGTCCAAATTGCAGACGACAATTTCAAATTGTTGAAATTCTCAAAATCTTTGTCTCTCTGGGTAGAAAACAATGTGGAACATGCAGAAATTGCTTCTGACAAGCAGATTTTTCAATTTCCACATTGTTTTCCAGAGCTATTTTATTGACCCTTACCTGTTCAATCCCTGGATTGTACGTCCCTGTGATTTTATATTTGAAAAAAAAACCATTGTGAAAAAAGAAGAAATTGCTTGAAACAAGCACTTTCTCCTTTTTCTTCAATATTTTCTACCACAGAGGATGGTTTCGTTTCAAATATCCCCCAATTTTCATTGCCGTCTGCAATCTTTTTCAATTTGGAGCAGTCTGAAATTTTTGCAAAACAGGAAAGGGTTAAGGGCGTACAAAGGAGGGACTGTGTGGGAATGGGTTAATTTGTCCTTTTCGCGACGAGGCAAATACGTTACTCTTGGTTTTACCTCACTTGCATAGTTTTATTGTACACGTATGTTATTGCATATGTAACATCAAAATATTAATTACCGCTCCATTGATTATGATACAAAGATTGTTATAAAGTGTTGATATCACTACAAATTCAAGTCTTTTAACTTGCAAAGTAGATCTCTTAACTTTAAAATGAGGTTAGAAGTGGCCCAGTGTTCCCTTTGTAAATCGTCAAAATGAGATCTCACAATCTTGTCGATCGAGGTATTGTCGGTCTTCAGAGTTGCACTATATTCCGGCCAATATTTAGGTTCATAATGATAACAGACAGAGGTATTGCCAGTGAATAATGTTTTCTTCCTTCCGTCACGGAAAGATAAAACCGGGCTATAGTTGTAAAATCTGCTTAGTTTTAATGATCCAGGGACGCTAAAGGTAGCGATGGAAGCAGCAGTATATTCACACCCTTGGTAATGTGTGCATTTTGAAAGGATTTCAAATACTTCAATCACCCTGTTTGGAATATTTGCTTCTATCCATAAAGAAGGATCTGTATGATTTGTCATCATATAAAGGATAATGTTTTTCAGATGATTTGACTTTAAAATGCTTTGGCAGCATCTAGGGCAACTCGAATTAGCTGCTTTCGGGAAGAAGCGCTCGGTAATACATTTTGCATATCTGTACGTTTTGACTTGTCCACTATGTTCCCCACAATATATAAATAGAGATTGTTCCAAGTTAGGGATAGCTATCCTTGTCAATATGGATGCTGGTTTATTAATTTTGTTCTGTCGCCCAACAATAGCAAATACGTGAAGTTCAGGACTAGAACACAGAATATTCTTTATGAAATTTAAGTATCGTTTCGTTTCTTTTGTATAACGTTTTCTGATTTTCATATCGGTTTCACTTCCAGACGTAAGATTTTCTATATCCTCCTCTATAACAGGGATGCAAAAACAAATATCGATACCCACATCAATGTCGTATTTTTCAGATCGAAGATGTAGTGTTGTAGCAATGCCCGACGAATATATACTCCTATCCTCAAAATCAATGATGTTCCAGTCATCATAAGTGTCAAGGCATTTTCGAAATTCTTTCAAAAATAATCCAGTAAAATATTCTCGTATGTCTTTCATTACAACACGATTTAAACTTTTAGTTGAAAGCGATTCATTTTGTTTATCAATTGCGTCAAATGAATCATCAATTTTAACTGCTTTTATTCTTTTGGAAACCAAACTTCTCTCGTCTAGTAGTCTACTTACAACACCTTTTGTACTATGTCCATTGACTAAATTATTCTCTGCTCGACCGCGAGCGCCAACTTCTTCAAGTAATTCATCTCCATTAAAACTATCTGGATTGCCGTAATCTGACGAACCATTAAACTCAGATTTTGAGTCATTATATCCACTATCTGAGTTACTTTCTGATTCACTGCTAGCGTCAATTCCGCATCTTGATTCATCGCAAATACTATTATCGGAATTATCATCTCCTGAGGATCCACCATACACTGCCTTTGTATCATTAGGCCCATGTTCATTGTCTGAATCATTTTCTGGACATTTTCCAGCGTCACTTTCATTGAATGATTCATCACCAGAAGAATTATCTGAATTTTCATTTTCTGAATGTTTACCTTTTTGTGGTCGAATTATAGTATTATTTCTTGTGCTGTGCGAACCGCCGTCCTCGTGACTAAACAATTCTAAATATTCTTTACTATTTCTCAAACAGTCACTTACTTCTTGCTTAACATTTAACAACATATACGTACCCCCATCCGGAATATCTTCTAGGTCCATTATTTGGAATATGTCTAACACTAGCAGAAAATCAAACTCATCCATTTTTCCAACTTTCGTCCCATCAGCAATACTCCCTGTTTTTATAAGCCGGCAAGATTTAAACAATGGGTTCTTTTCTTCAAGATTAGTAACAGTACTTTTCATAATAGAATTAATCTCTTTTTTGACAGCCCGTCCCATGTCTGTATCAAAAACGTCAAGCTCTTTGTCGAAAGTATTCAGAAAAATATGAAGTCCATTAATAGGCTCATCATCATTACTTTTGAACGTAGTATGTCTCTGAAGAGCATCAGTTTTAAGTTCACTGTCTTGCACACACGTATGGGCCCATTTGCCATAGGGCCATAAGGGCCTTATAAACCCATCATCCATAATGTATTTTTACTCATTTGTAATATCCTATGTTGGATCTATGTGAGGATTGTTAGGAAAGTTTTGAGACGGATTGATATTATTAGTAAAGAATGTCGTCCTTATCGGAAATTCTAATAAACATATAATACCTTACATTTTCTTCCGAGATTCACTGCAATTGATTGGAGTATCCCGTCTACCAATCAAAGAATATATTGGCCAATCAAATCATTCATTTAGAGGTCAGATTTGAACTCCGTCATTGGTCGACAAGTGAAGCTAGTTGCTTTTGCGACTTAAACGTTATACTTACAGCGTGGTCACGAGCCAAGGGTTTGACTTTTCATTTCGCATTTCGGGCTTTGAATTTTGAAAAAAAACACCGTTTAGTATCTAAGTCGAACATCCCGTCGGTGAAGCTTTTTAGTTGCTTTTGAGACTTAGACGTTATACTTACAGCGTGGTCTCGAGCCAAGGGTTTGAATTTTCTTTACGGATTTCGGGCTTTGAATTTTGAAAAAAAAATAGTATCTAAGTCGAACATCCTGTCGGAGCTTAAGGGTGTGGCCAGCGATCCGTCAATACAACATTCATCTAAATCCCTAATATGATACAGTCAAGCATGTTTAACCAGCAACCTTTATAAGAACTCGACCTGTCAAAGAGAGACATTTTGACACTTCCGCGCAGGGTTCGATTTTGAATTTTGTCATAAGCCTGTATTTCCAGTTGGGTCAAATTCTTACAGCTTTTTCCTTGAGAACGAAGGTCCACAAATTGTACATGGTCATTTTATGCAGTAAATATATTGAATCTATTGTGAAGTAAATGGTGTGAATATGATTGAAGTAAGAAATTGATTAGAAAACGGTTTGGGAAAAGTAGAAATTGCTCGTAAATACGCATGTTTCATGAAAACCAGTGATTGACTGGGTAATAACAAAAATCGGAGATTGTATATATTTGATTTGGATAAGAAAACTACCAAGAGGACCTGAACCTTAGAAATTCTCCCAGTCTTTCCTACTAATCATAGGCCTCTGGCCCAAGAACTGGTGTATGTACCGACCCTAGCCTAGACCCAGCAAAAAGTCAGGACTTTGGGGACCCAAAATAAGTCAAACCATAAAACTAATTTCAGTGTAAAGTGAATTAATATAAATAATTGATAAAGTAAAAACATGATGAAAATAAGCGTTTACCCCATTAAATTACCTTCAAGGTCGGTCGTTAAGCGGTCCATTCTTATCGTTCAAGTCACCCACTCCAATCGTTTAAAACATTTCACTTCTTCATTCAGATCGTTCAAAACAACCTACATTTTTTCATTGGCAGACCTGCTGGGGTTATTTGATTAGTTCGGGTTCCTTAAAAAATCTATTCAACGGAACAATATTCAAATTAACTTAAGATGGGCGTAGTTACATATCATTCACTTCCTTTATAACCCTAAATTCGTTCAAAACTTGCCCATTCCGCTAATTTCGCTCATTCCATTGGCATTCTATTACAAAATATTTCATTATGTCAATTTCACCATGTTCTTAACGGTGCACTTGTATTACCATTTGAAATTCGTTTTGGATTGTTATGAGTATTATGACATTATGCTGATTGTCATTTACATGTGCCACTTCTACATTTGTCGAGTCTTCCTTCCTCTTTTCAAATATATTCGACCAAACCTTCATAAGATATTCACACAGGGACGTATCTAAAATTGTTGTCTCACCCAGATGTTTGTGTTATAAAGTTCTATGTTTCAGATGGATCAGCTTGTTTGCTTTGTAAATAGATCGTTAGCCACGCAAAATGAGCTCCACCAGGAAGCTTTATTTAGTGTTATTTGCAAAATTTTACATAAAAGTAAGATACATTTTACAAAATGTTTAAAAGATTGGTTAGCGACCGTAAACGTCGTTACTACAGCTTGAATAATGATTAGGTCTTGGGTTTGATCCCTGGTCGCGGAAAATATCCTTTCCGACACTTGTCTTCCTCCCATTGGTGGATAATCGTAAACCTAAGTGGGATGAGCAGCTGGAGGCCTCGAAAGGATGTAGTGGTAATACTAGTGTTAGAAATACTAAGAATGCGTGGTTAGGTGCTCCAGCCGCCGCAATTAAAAGTGCATGCGTCAAAAAAACAGTTTCTTACTACCCTACCTATTACCGAAAAAGCAATTAGAAATAAGATGCCTCAAATTCTAATTTGAACCGTTACCAGACGGCAAAATTCTTGTCCAAAATGATAGGAGTTGCAGAAGACAATTTACATTTGTGAAATTGTAGATTTTTTTAAACATTCTGTGCTGGAAACTTTGTGGAAAATGAAGGAAATTGCTCGTTACAAGCAATTTCTTAATTACATACAATGTTTCCCCGATTGTTCTCCTTGAGGGGAGTCCAAAAATGCCACGGTATGGGAATGGGTTAAGGGGAAATTATTCAACAGTCAAATAAAAATTACATTATGATATTGATCGAATGTATTCTTCACTATGAAGTAGTTTACGGATCGCGGAAATCATGGGATGTCATTGGTTCGATCCCCGGTGAAGCACATATCCTTTCCGACATTTGTCTCTCACCAATGGATGGATAATCGTAAACCTGAGTGGGATAGCAGCTGGAGGCTAGGAAAGGATGCAGTGGTATTGCTGGTGCGAGATATACCAGAAATCCATTGTTAGGTGCCCAAGTCGCCGCGATATGACTGAAATACTGTTAAAAGCGGCGTTAAACCCCAATCAAATAAACCGATCGCGACCGTCAATCAGAAACTTTATAGACAAGTCCAAACATTTATTTAGACCAGAAATGAATTTTGAGCTCCAACATAAATGTTGACTATTTAGTTGGTTTGGCGACATAAACGTCGTAACTACAGCTTATTACAACCGTTTTACTATATCTTTTACTATTTAGTTACATGCTTCGGACCATAAACTTTGTAAAATAACGCCGTTAAACTTCCTGACGATCGATGGATAGCTGACTCCGCCAAATGCCCAGCATTTCCTCGTACGTAAAGTTCCATTACGACAATTAACGGCGTTAATCAGGAAACTTTATAGCAAGTACCCTGTAATAAAATAGTAAAAACGTTGGGTGGCAACACAAACGTCGTAACTGCAGCTTGATTAAGCTGTAGTTACGACGCTTAAGTCGCCAAACGAACTATAATGCTTCAAAGAATTGTTGAAGTTCTACTGAAATGAATGCCTTGGTAGGTGGATTCATTCTTTGGTTATCATACCGCGATCGGTCAATTATGTAACATCAGTTGGCTTAATTCATAGGCTATAACTACATTTTATCTGCCTTAAACGTATATATGCATATGAAACAAACAATTCAGATATTAAGCATGTAATTTGTTTGACAAGCATATAAGTAACTTTGTCATGTGTCGATATCGACGCGTGGGCAGAATTGTTTTAATTTGTCCTGACACCTAACCGATAAACAAAACCTTTGAAACTTTTTGACAAGAACGATTTGGTTATCAGTGCCGTCTCAAAACTTTTCGAACAACCCTCATATATATATACCACGCAGTATGAACTTAAATTAAACAGGGTTTCCCCATCGTGACCTAGAAAGATAAGTTATAATGTAGTCCACTTTTATACACAGAATAAACCTTACCGCACAAATGCATGATTAAAACCAATATAATCCATTAGCACATTGTATATAAGGCAGCCTCGTTACCTTTTAATTTCTATCATTTCTTTGTTTAATCTTCGTTTGTGAAAAACACAACGTTTAATCCAATGGGAATTCCCCAAGCGTGATTCACTGGGAAAACGCGCGAATATCATAATTTTAGTTTCGTATGAACCTGAAAATGAACAGCCGCGATTGGTTAATTCTCAAGGTTGCAATAAGATATGTACATAAGGCCCCGGCGTCCATTGACCAATCACTGTCAATCAAATAATCGTCGGTCGATCAATGAAATTGTTCATTGACCAGAAGTAACTTTTGAACTCCGACATCGACCGCCATTTTTATTAAGCTCACGGTTGGATTGACGACTTAAAAGGCCGTAACTACAGGTTATTCTAGCTATAGTTACGACGTCTACGTTGCCTTTTTTTTATTACACGCTACTGGTCATACATATTGCAAAATATCTCCGTTTAAAATCGAAGCAGGACTTCCTGACGGAGTCAGTGGGCGTGGCCATTGGAGTCAGAGACCGGGGTCAGCCATCGGTCGATTATCATGTTTGGCTTTAGTCTACTAAATCTGCCTACGTGATTCGTCATCCTAAAAGTGACCTTATGCGCAAAAAGTAGATGAAAAAGATAAAATGGATCTAGCAGAGGCCATTTAGAGGTGGCATATTTAAAAAGATTATACAGTTGGTTAAAAGTTCTACCGATTGACTATGTTCACTATTATTGACCAATCGCTGGCCCCGACCACTTACTCAGTTGGCCGCGACCACTGACTCCAACAAGAAGTTCCACTTCGACTTTTAAAGGCGTTATTATGCAAAATGTATGGCATGCAGCATGCAACAAAAATGTGGTTAGTTGGTTTGAGACTTAAAGGCCGTAACTAAAGCTTGAACAAGCTATAGTTACGACGTTTAAGTCGCCAAACCAATAAAAAAGCTGAGGATCAAATAATTTCTTCGGTCAACTGGCTATTTAAATGACAGTTGCGATTGGTCAATTGACTTGAAACCTTCGACTTTGAGCATACGTCGCACCAGGCAGCAACAGCACATTGGCTTTTAACCGGGCCTAAACCGTACCCTTTTTAATTGGTCGTAGACCAATTTATATAACCATAATCTCGTGATTGTGTCGCTGCAATTTACCAAATCTGCCTTTAGCCCAACTGGACGTATATTCTGACGGGAAAACAGAAGAAAAATCATTTCATTTTACAAGTTAAGAATTATCAAAAGAATAAAGGAAAACTGGACGGTCACACGCTTTAAAGATGCATACTTCAAGGATTAACGCGTCTAACCAACCCATTCTTTCAATCATATCGAGGTGTAAACATAGATGATACTGCCACTCAGTTATTTTTCAGCCCTAAGTTAATAAAAGTACTGAAAGTTCTGCTTGAGAGCAAATTTGATTATTATGCTTTCAAGCTGTCTAAAGAATTCGCCCAAAGAATAGTATCAATTGTTTTTCCTTTGTTTATAATCAGCGCTGTTTAGGAATTTGTTAATTTCAGCCCAGAAAAAGAGAGGGTTTTGAAATTTCATGAACCTGCTGTCAGCATTTGCTCTTAAACTTAAGTTATCATATTTCCAAATTTTTTCTGTTTTGGCTTTATAAAAAAGCTTGCAGGGATGATCTAACCATGACTATATAACAATCGAGAATTTTTAAAAATCTAGTTTTCACAAAAAGTTGCTAATTTGTCGGTACCCATGTTGCATCAAGGTCATACGCTCGTGTAAAACAATATCAGTTCTAATTAACATTCACGGAAATATCGTACACTAGGATAAAACCTACGTGTTGTGAAAGAAATAGAAATTAAAGATGTTTTACCATAATTCTAAAGTCGGAATGCAACGATATGTCCAATTTCTCAGTGACGACCAATTACAGTGCGTACGGCACTTTGATTATATATGGAGATGGAGAGGACACATTGGGTTTTTTGCTCAGAAAATTTTCATTGTCCTGTCAAAATCGTGCTTCCGATCTAGAGACCCATGTCCTACTACTAAACCGCAGATTTCAATATTCATTGTTAAGTCGTAAAACCAACAAATATTCTAAAGAGTATAGTGTCGACCAAAGTTGGATTTCCAATTTCAATCCCGATCTGAATGTGTAATTTCATTGGTCTATCGATTTTTTGATATCCGTCAATAAACCAAGCTACTCCTTCAGAGCCGTTACTTGAGTTCAATGCTTAACTAGGTCTCGCTTCACCGTTCAAGTACATGTTTTTATATGATTGGCATCACCTCTGTGAATAATGACTACGCTCTTATTCTTTTGTTGTGGAAATGAGCCATTGACCGGAAAACGTGTAATCGGAATAGAAATTCGATCCATTGAAATACATCGGTGAATTCATTAAAAATGGATTACCAGTCCATTTGGCTCAGTCGGTAGAGCAATCGTCTTCAAACCTTAGGATCGCAGGTACGAACGCCGGGCTGACCAAACCAACAATCTGTCTGTCTTTTGTGAAACCGACACACAAATGAACCAGGCGGGGATCTCAGCAATTTCATCTTGTATCTTTTCACTATTGTAACAACTAACGTCGCTGATACGAGTATGGTTACGGTACGTTGCGGTAGTGACGATAAATAAATGGTAAAACACACATTAAAATGCCATCTATTAACTTGTGGTTGATTGAACGATATGAAGAAACTCGAAATGGAGAGGGAAATGATGGAGATAAATATAAAAGAGAGAGGGGGCGTAGAGGGAAGAGATAGCATAGAGAGAGAAAGAGAGAGCATCGAGAAGGAGAGAGAGCTTTAAGGGGGTAGAGAGATCATAGAAAGGGAGAGAGAGGGCATTAAGAGAGATAAAATGCATAAAGACTGAGATAGAGAGCATAGAGAGGAAGATAGAGCAAAGAGGGGAGAGGGCATAGGGAGGGAGAGAGAATCATACAGAGGAAAGAGAGCATACATGGGTGAGAAAGAGAGCATAAAGTGAGAGAAAGGGGAGAGAGAGTATAGAGAGGGAAGGATAGAAAACGAAAGATGACAGTCAATCTTCCTTTCTCCTGTCCACTTTTTTTCAAGCATCCATGATCAATATTCCCGTTTTAAAAGAGCATTATCTTAGAAGAATTGGAAGAAATGGATAAAAAAAATCGTAACAAAGATCCTGTACTCTAATGAGCTTATGACTATCAAATTTACATCGTTTGATATCTAGGCCAAACTTCATATTGAATATCAGGGGGGCGTAGTCACTGACCTTCAAATTCAATGCCTCAGAATAGGCTGATCTTGTGTCATCCAAAGAATCAACTGACCAATCAAATCATTCATTTGACCAAAAGTGATCTTTGAAATCCTATTGGCCATCATTTGTGTGAAGAATTTTGTTTGGTTTGGCGACTTTAACCCTTTCCTGTTATTGAAAATCTTGGACTTGCCCAATTTGACAGGAGTTGTAGACGACAACTACAAGAGAGTGCAAGTTGAAAAATAACCAATCTGAAGGGTAGAAAATATTTCAGAAAAAGAAGAAATTGTTTGTTACAAGCATTTTCTTCTTTTCTCACAATGTTTTCTCAGGGAAAAAATCGCAGAAACGTTAAAAACCAGGGATTGATCAGGAAAGGGTAAAACGCCGTAACTACGCGTTCAGCGTTTAGATCGCCAGTCAACCATTTTACTTTTTTGCTACTAGTTTCCGACAAAATATCATACCGTTCAATAAAGTCGATCAATCAATTGTCCCATCGCTGGTCCCTCCCACTTTAGGCTTTGGTCCAGCCCACTGACTCCGACAGAAAGTCCCACTTCGATATTTAAATGGCATTATTTTTCAAGGTTTATGACCATCTAAAAAGTAAAATGGTTGGTTGGCGACATAAACGCAAGTAGGCGGTCAGTGGGCGAGGTCACTGAACTTAAATTACCATGCCTTAACCTTTTCCCGTTTTGTAAAATTTTAGACCTGTCCAAATTCAAAGGTTTTGCAGACGACAACGTAAAATTGATTTTATTTGAAAAATAATCATTCAATAGGGTAGAAAATATTGTGGATAAAGAAGAAATGGCTTGCTACTAGCACTTTTTCTTTTCCAAATCTTTTTCTAAAATGTAAAATCACAGGCACATAAAAAACAGTGATTGAAAAGGAAAGGATTAAAATAGACCGTTCACAGTTCTCAATCAAAAAATCTATGCACCAATGAAATTATTCATACGGATCTGAAGTGAACTTTGAAATTCGATATTGGACTTTATGAAGCTGTTTGTTGGTTTGGGGACTTAAACGTTGTAATCAAAGCTAATTCAAGGTGACGTTACGACGTTCGTGTCGTAAACCAACTATTTTCCTTCTTTTGTAACATGTAACTTACAAAACATTTCGAAAAATAACTTCCTGTCGGAGGCAGTGGGCGTAGCGAGCGAGGTCAATGGGGGGTGCCAGCGAATAGAAGTGATTGGTCGAACGAGGCAAGATCATTAACACTATGTCATAAATCTCCAATCAGAGATGTCGTTCTAATATCTAGTATCTAAGTTCTTATTTCTAAGATCTTATGCCTAGTTCTAGGTAAACCGCCGTAGTAGCGCATTCGGTAGCGCATCATACTGATTATCTTCAATCATGGGATGTCATTGGTTCGATCCCTGGCGGAGGCACATTTCCTTCCGACATTTTTCTCTCACCAATGGGTGGATAATCGTAAACCTAAGTGGGATAGTAACTGGAGGCTAGGAAATGATGTAGTGGTAGAACTGGTTTGAATAATTGTTAGGTGCTCCAACCGCCGCGATATGACTGAAATACTGTTAAAATTTGCGTTAAATCCTATTAAATCAACATAGTTCAAAGTTAAAATGGCAGTAATAGGCCTCAGTTGAGGTGTACGAAGTCATGTGACTATTTTCTGAGCCCAATTACAGAGGTGAATGGGAATGAACCGAGTGCAAGAGAGTGCTAGGTTATGTGTTTATATCCCTTCCTGGGTTAGTTTATACAAATTTATTTTAGTTCGATTGCGACGAAAGCTTCAAGCTTATTGAGTCGCTCTCAAAACCAACAATCCAGGTGTGTTCACGACCCTGAACGAGAGGCAATGGTCAAACCGCACTGCTACCCAATTTTACAGCTGGGTAGACTGGGGCTGGCTATCAAGTGTTTTACCCATAAACACAGTACACTTCCTGATATTACTTCCGATATTTGACATCAATTCTCGCGACATGCAATTGTTGGCTTTCTCCAAAATGTGAATATTTAGATGTTCGAAATGCAATAGACGCTCGTAACTCCGATTGAAGGCTGTTCAATTCAACTGAATTCAATAAACTTTATTTGCTTTCAGACTCCTAACCGGGATATACAAGCACGTGTATATAAGAATAATAACAATTGTCAATCAAATAGTCAATCGCCCGAACTAACTTCACTGGTGTGAGCAATGACTGGACACAATATTAGGCTTAGTAACCATCCCTAGTTTCAACTTTATACTTACCCGTCTGTTGAATTACTTCAACAGGTTCGGTTTCTCAAGTAAGCTCCTTTGCTAAGATTCAGAAATAAATGCAAGAAATTAAACGTTATCATTTTGATTTAATTCGTTCAAACAACTTATTCAAACATACATATAAGAGATATTTATTGTTTCAGTGTAAGATCGAATTATCTTTCGTTGTGTGAACAACAAAAACTATATGATAACGCGCTGTGGAGCCATGAATAAAAATATGCTTTAGGTGTTCGCTAAATGAAAGATAAATCGATTTCACACCAAAAGAAAATGGTTTAATGCAAGAAGAAACAAATTGTTACCTTTGGGGGAAAAAGAGACAAAATTTATTATTGGAGGGGGGCATACAAAAGCGCGTCAATTCACACGATAATTACATAGCCACCTTCTGACGTCATCACTTTGGTCGTGATTAAATGACATTATGTGGGGCGCAATGAACAAAAACTAACATTTTGTATTACTTCTGGTATTACTGAGCACATTCACTTGAAACACAGAATATATGTTAACTATCAAAATAACAATATTTAACAACTATAGGGATAAATCTAGGTGCATTTTTGAACGAATTTACCCTTGCCCCTTTTTCGACTTAGAAGTTTTACTCACTGTCAAGCACTTGAACTGCCTAGAGGGTGACTTTACTTGATTTTTCGTAATTAGATCTATACAAAACTAAGTTTAAATATAGTTTGAATCAACGAAAACGCTGTCAATCAAACTATCGACCAACCAATTAAATCATTCATTCAGACCGAAAGTGATTTTGGCATTGGCCGATATTCATCTTACGCATTTTTGTTGAGTTGGTAACTTAAACGTCGTTACTACAGCTTATATAAGCTGTAGTCACGACGATTAGGTCACCAACCACCAGTTTTACTTTTTCGTTACATGTCACTGAGCATGAATTTTACAAAACAATGCCGTTTAATATGTAAACTGTAAATCTAACTTCCTGTCGGAGTTGAGTAGGCTGAGCCAGCGATCCATCGATTCCGAATCTGTTTTGAAATCAACTTTTTTAAATGACAGGTAATCAAAGCTCGACATATGGCAAAAACGGATACACGCACAAAATTTATATTTAACGAACTTATAAGGTGATATTTGGGCTCTCTGGATTGTCATAAATGATATTTCATAAACACATAGAATAAAGCAAACAAAAATATACATATAAATAGCGTATATTGCAGTTTTGATTAGCGCACAACAGTACCGTATATAATTGGCCAATCGCTTCCCCGCCCAAGTACTTCGTTGAGTCGCCGATTGACTCTAACTGGAGGTTACGCTTCGATTTAAAACGGCTTTATATTGAAATATTCATAGCGAGTATCAGGTAAAAAAAAGTTAAATGGTTGGTTTGCAACCTATCCGTCGTAACTACAACTTGGATAAGTTTTAATTATGACGTTTAAGTCTCCAAATCAACAAAAATGGTTCACCCAAATGGCGGCCAATGTTGGAGTTCAAAGCTCAGTTCTGGGCTGAATGCATGATCTGATTGGTCGATTGATTCCTTGCGTGACAGCCAGGATTGGTCAATTAACCCTTCCCTCACTAGCCCGCTTTTGACCCTCCACCAAGAAAAAAGTTCAGGGAAAAAATATAAAGGGCGTTATAAAAGAGGGATTGTTTGGGAATGGGTTAAAGTTAAACTGAATGATCAGATACAATTCCAAAAGTAATGTATGGTCGACAGGCTGATCAGAGTATTCCCCTATATACATGTTCGAAATTGTATGAAATGTCACTCACAGCCTCATATGGTCTACTCATTTCCTTTCGAGAAAATTCTACGGTGAATTATCAAACCTTTAGGACTACATCTTGAAAAAGCTGTTGTTTAGTGATATTTGATTGTTCAATGATTGTAAACAAATTCAGGTTCACATGCAAGCGTGTCGTTAAACGCATTTTTAGACGCAAATGCAGGATTCTATATGATTTAAAGAAAGCACGAAGACTCCTTTTACATACGAAAACACGTAAGAATATCCCTCTCAGCGTAGATGAGGTCACAGTTTCAATAACGCCCAGTCTTTCACAAATGAAGTGAGTAATTTTCCTCCTGCAGTGCTCCAGGTAGGCCCTTTCAGTGTGAAGAGTGAAACCCTGCCCTTTTTTTCAATCGCTCTGTCCAGGTAATAGTCTATACTCTTAGAATTAGTGACTACCCTTTAAATGTCGCCTTAGCGCGATTGATAGCTTAAGTTCGACGTGATTATCGACGTGTAAATTCAACTAATTACGTCCATTTGAAGTGGAAAGCGTGATATATATCAGGAAGTCAATCAACCACAACGAACAATACGTTATCGAAGGAGCGGTTTCGACACATGACCCATTTGACAGCTGTAAATAAAACATCAATTACCGATTAAATGCTTGCATGTGGCTATAAACAATACAGCGAGGATGACGATCGTCCCCACACCCTTTCAGAGTCGTCGAGGGCTTGAAAGAAAATACAGTATTTTAAAGTAAAGTCAAGGAATCCGTCCTACCACTCCGAATTCATTCTTCCCTTGCTGATCTTCAGAAATCTGGTCAATTCGAAATCTGCCGATTCTTCCTGTTCTATATCGGTATGAATCAATTTTCATATATCGGTATGAATCAATTTTCATAAATAAGTATTTAAAATTAATGCATGAAAAGTAATAGTTAAGAAGTTCGGTCGATAAAATCGGTCTGCTTTGCTGTCACACATTCTGTTTCTAACCGTGGATGAGAAGTGTAATTAATACGAGGCTAGTTCTATCCATTATGGATATTTATTTTCAAAATTGTCTTTCTTTGATTAGAGTAATTATCCACTAATGCAAGTTTAAGTCAGATATTTAAAAGAAGTTTTTTTGTTTTTGTTTTTTTTTTTTTTTCTCTCATTCATTATATTTCAACAAGCGAGCACGTCCATTTTTGAAAGATAGGTTTACATAATGCTTACTAGAGAGCGCAAAATCGGTCTGCTTTGCTGTCACACATTCTGTTTCTAACAGTGGATGAGAAGTGTAAATAATACGAGGCTAGTTTTATCCACTATGGATATTTATTTTTAAACTTGTCTTTCTTTGATTAAAGTAATTATCCACTAATGCAAGTTTAAGTCAGATATTTAAAAGAAGGTTTTTTTTTTTGTTTTTTTTGTTTTTTGTTTTTTTTTCTCATTCATTATATTTCAACAAGCGAGCACGGCCATTTTTGTGAGATAGGTTTACATAATGCTTACTAGCGAGCGCACACTGGGTAATCTTAGCAAGATTGGCAACGATTACAAGAAGAAACTTTCTGATTTCTTCGCGAAGGTTTCTATCTAAATAGTAATTATGTTAAAAATGGTTTGATTATTATAAAGAAAATAACAAAAGAAAAAAAGATAATGATCAGTAGCCTTTAGCTACTACCTGGTCGCAGAGGGTTCAAAGATATCCAGACTCTTTCATTTGTTTCTTTTAAGCAATGATTCTCAATGAATTGCTAATCTAATATGGTCCAAGTTTCTTAAACGATATCTTAATTGTTTGTGGGCTGTCATTGGAAAAGGATCATCTCGAAAAGGTTAAAAGTATTGATCTTGAGCGCTAGTTAGATTGGGATTAAGTGAATTATGTTTCATATCGCTTTCAGTAGTATTTCAGTAATACCGCGGTAGGTAGGTGCACCAAACCATGGCTTTCTGTCCCTTTTCTCACCAGGACATGTACATGTATAACTGATTCATTATCTGCTCAGCCAATGTAATATGGAACTTACTTATCATGTTACGACCGAAGACAGACAAATGACGCGTATGACAATGGCATTTATATATCTCTCTCTCTTTCTCTCTTTCTCTCTTTCTCTCTCTCTCTCTCTCTCTCTCTCTCTCTCTCTCTCTCTCTCTCTCTCTCTCTCTCTCTCTCTCTCTCTCTCTCTCTCTCTCTCTTTGGGGTGGGGCGAACTGGGAAAACGTTTTGTTTTTATCGGATTGTCTATATGAAAAATGCCATTTTTTACACCAAAACGTGCATATCACTCTTCTCAAGGACGTCCACCATCAGTACTTTCAGTGCTTTGATTTTTAGACTGTGAAGAGGATTGCTACATATCCCAATCTGACAATTGACAATATTTTCAGATGTTGTAATTTGAAAGAAAAAAACGCTTTGTTAATTGAATTGGATTTAACGCCATTTTTTAGAGTATTTCAGACACATCGCTGATGCTTGAGCACCTAACCATAGATTCCTAGTATATCTCACACAAGTACTACGACTATATCCTTTCCGAGCTTCCAGCAACTCATTCCTCATAAGTTTATGAATGAAAAAACCTAAATGAGAAATTATTTCATTCCTAATTGTGTTTATTTGAATCGAATAATAGTTCTTTTTATGGGTCATTGAACGTTTGATTAAGGATAATTTTCGGTTGTAAGAAAGTTTTCGATGTAAGAAAAGTTTTCTTGTTTTGGTATAGATATAAATTTCAAATAAGATATCAAAACATTCTTTTTAACAACAAAATTATGTTCTGACGCGATAGTCTTCAACAAGTCCAATATACTTTGCAATATTTCTTGCCATTGACCTTCCACGGATTTGCATTAGCTCAAAGCACATTGCAATCATTGAAAGACCAATCAAAAGATACAAAGAACACACTACTTGTTTCACCTGATCGTCCCAGGCCGCGTGAGAAAATCCAGGCACAATATCTCCAAATCCGATTGTGGTTAGGGTAATAAAACAGAAATATGTCCCATCGAATAGGCCCCAGTCTTCCCATATCGAAAATAAAATGGCACCGAAAACAAGATACCAAATCATAAGAAACAAACATATTGAAATTGGCACTTCCGTTTGTCGATGCTGTAGCTCACATTTCCGGTCATGGCGGTCTGTGTTATTTGGAAGTGAGTCCAACTCCATTTTGTCTATTGAAGCACTCGAGACAACACGTCGAACTCTGACAGAGTCTATAAGGTACTGCCTGCACTCGACACATAACGTCCGTCCGTACAATGCCCGGAAAAATGACGCCATTCCGCGACCGATTGTTGTTAAGCACAAAATTGTCAATGGTATTCCGACAACGGCATACAGCATTGTCACCACACGACCCCCTGTAGTCTTCGGAGTAATGTTTCCAAACCCTGAAAATAGACGGAAATGACGTATTAATGCATACTTCCGTAATTTACGTACTGCTTAATACGATTGAAAACATCATAGGAAAAGGCGAAATTGCTTGTAACAATCGTTTTTGGTTTTCTCGAAATGTTTTTAAAAAATTGACACTTATTATCAAAAATTGGCAAGCTTTTGAATATTGTGTTACCTAATAAGGTTTGGAAGAGGAATAATATACCCGAATCATGCACTGAATCGTTTCTCCTCTGCGGAGATTTATTTTTCATATGTGACCTGCCATGGGATGAAATCCGAGGAAGTTCAAATATCGACCCTGGTAAGACCGCACGGACTGCAAAGGCTGACCAGTGTTGAAACGTTTCCAGTTTTTATTGCTTGTTTTTCGATGGTGTTTTTTCCCTAAAATCTTGTACGATTATTGTAACTTACAACTACTACATATAGCCTTATGTGGGGTTTCAAATTTTGGTTGCTAAAGGGCATTGTATTAGGTAATATTTCATTTAATTTCTTGTTGTACCGATATTCAGTGAAGATAAGAATATATTAGAAAATATCAACTCTTTCTAACTGATAGAGTTGAACCTACGTGAACTCTAGATTGTTGAATTGATAAATGTTTGTTGTTTTTTCATGTCCCCCGACAGCGACTATACTTGATGAGTTAATGCCTTTTATAAAATATGTAAACAATTCAAGTTTGATCGGTTTTTTTTATTTGTTTGAACTAAGTGTCGCTCTTTGAATCTGTTAGTTTTATTGAATTTTGATGATCAAAGCGCACGTGCATGGGGTTGTATGTATGTGCGTTTGAACGCGCGGGAGTGCGGGCGTACTAGCGTATATGCGTGCGTGCGTGCATGCGTTTGTGTTTGATTTTGTTGTTTTTGTTTTTTATGTGTGGTTTTTATTAATTGTTCCCTTTCTGTTCTAGAATGTAAGATTTCTCGATTAAGGCATTCTCGACCGAACTTTAGTCACACGACACTTTGAACATTCATAAGTATAGTCTTTTGAGCATTTAACCCATAGCCACTAGACAAAATTTTAGACAGGTCCAAAATGAATGAAGTGCAGACAACCAATTTAAGTTGATGAATTTTTAAAGATCTTTAGGTTTCTATGGAATAAATCATTGTGGATAATGAAGAAATTGCGTCCAATAAGCAATTTCTCAATTTTCAACAGTTTTTTCCAAAGCTTGTTTTTTTTTTTTTTTTTTTTTTTTTTTTTTTTCCTTTCTTTGGAGGACTTGAAAAGGGGGAAAAGTTGAGTTGGGTTTAATAGGATTACGGGAAAACCGGTAGTTTCGAAAATACAAAGTCTTGTACTGATATACCATTTATATAAGGATATATTGGAAGCAGTGACAGATCCGTTCTTCAAGCATTGAATGAGAAAAGCCTTTAAAAATGGCAAAAGGAAAAGAAAAAAAAGCGAGAAAAACGAAAGGTGAGTTCTGTGCCACATAACCCATCCCCACACTATGACGCTTTTTGACGCCCCTCTAGAAAGAAAATTTGAGAAAACATTGTGAAAAATGAAGAAATTGCTTGAAACAAGCTATTTCTTCTTTTTCAAAAATGTTTTCTATCCAGACAGTTTTTTTAAAAAAAATAAAATTTTATAAGCTATGAAAAGTCGTCTGCAACTTCCTTTAAATTGAACCAGTCGAAAATTGTGTCTTCTGGTAACGGGACAAGGCACAGGGTAATTGTTACATAATGATACAACAGACTAAAGCTATATCACGTGATCAAACTATTCCGTAATTTGTGAATAAAACTACTCCAGGAGACTTACAGTATATCTAAAGTACAATCGATCTTGTAAGAGAGAACACTTCTATTGAGTGACCACGTCCATTAAGCCACCATAATCTAAAGGCCCGTTTACACTTTCACGATTTTCTCTACGATTTACCCAGATTTCTCATGGACAGAAAAATCGGAATTGATCGGGATGGATCGTGGCGAAGAATAGAAATATTCAGTCTCACTACGCTTCCAGTAAGAATGTCCCCGATATCAGTACGGTGTCTGTAAGGTATCGCTACGAATCAATGACGATTCATGACGGCAACGCTACGGTTAACGAGGATTAACCACGGTGGCACAACGAATGCTCACGGTGTGCAAGGCGGTAGCGACACGAGCCAATCGTTTATCTCCGTAGCGAAACCGTGAATGATTTGTAGGACAACAGTACACATGTCATGGTGAATCGTTCGAATTCGTGGTGTCAAAGATTCCACGACTGGCTGCGATCTCTCACGAATAGCCGCGAATATAGCTACAGTATCAGTACGAATAAGCAAAATTCCGCCACGACTGCGCTACGAATTAGGCCACGCACAAAACCACCACGATTCGCCACGATGTTTTAAACATCCGTGGCGCTACGGTAGAGTTTCCAGAATCATCACGATTCATCAAGATTCACCACGTTTCACCACAGTTCTACTACGAATCACCAATATACACGACAATGTTACAAATCGTGACGAATCGTAGAGGCACCGTAGATAAAAATAGCGAATGTGTAAACATTCCTTAAATCCCCTTTTAAAACAAAATTCCTTGAGAAGTGAAGGTATTTGTCTAAAAAATAAGATCACTGCTCAATACTGTATTGCTGTATAGTTGGAATTCATTAGAATAGTCTCAATGAGACGATTCTAAAGAGTCCCAACAAAATAGGATTAAGCGAGAACCCAGTAATAATCGATGTATGCGTTCGAATCAATTGTTCATGTCTTTCGCAAAAAAATGTACCATTCTCTTACGCGACCACTTTTTGGTAATCCCTAGGGTGTTCGCTTAATACAAGACTTACTGTACTCCATTGCTGTTTAGTCAAAGAGTGTGTATGCAGTTTAGCGTCGTTGTCGTTCTAAAACCTCGTAACTACAGCTTAAATCAAGCTGTAGTTACGAGTTTTTAGAACGACAACGACGTTATGTAAACAGATAACCCTATGACAGGCGCCCTTTATTATTCTGAGTCCTGACAACAAATTTAAGACTTATATAAATCAAAACAATTCTAGATTTACGATATTAGAAAAATTCTTATCTTTTGGGTCAGAAAATATTATCAATAATGAAGAAATTTTTATAACCAATATCTTTATTTTCCAGAATTCCCAATCGGGATCGTATGGTAAAGGCCATAACAGAGTTCTCATTGAGTGAAAAGAGCCATAATTTTACAAGATGGTAAGGGTTGAAATGTTCTTATCCATTTACCACACAATCTTAAATTTTGCAAACTTAAAAATCTGTTGAAAACATTGTTTGGAATGAAATAAAGTTCCTCCAACAAGCTGTGTTACCCTTTTTTTCAAAATGTTTTTATCCTATAGTATTTATTTTTGATTTGTTGTCTGCAACACCTATTAATTTTGACTAGTCTAACATATCATCCACTGATAAAGTCCTATGAAGAAAAGGTTAGACTTCAATACTGGATGACAATTTTCTAGTCGATTTTAACATGAAGGCCTCTCAAAGGACCGTCAATAGACATTATGCTATAATGTTGATGTCAACAGTGCTATCTTCAGAGAATTCGTCGACGTTTATAAAATTTCATTCTTGTCTTGATGCGTGATATATTGTTATGGAAATAAATCTGTATGCAGAATACACAATTATTGTTCTGCAGCTTCACAACGAAATTTCTGACTATTATAAATTGTGTTAACAATTCTAGATTCATGAAATTAGAAAAAACCCTTGTCTTTTGAGACAGATATTGCGGATAATGAAGAAACTGCTTGTTACAAGTAATTTCTTCATTTTCCACAATATTTTCCAAATTTCTTTCTTGGGGTGGGGCGAAAAGTTGGACTGTCTGCGTTACATGCGTTACAACACAGACAAGGGGTGAAACTTTTCGATCAAGTTAATACAGTTTCATTGTTGCCTAGATCATTAATGACTGTTTGATTGAATGGTGTTAAAAGTCAATATTAAAAGTAGTTCAGTCATATCGCGGAGGCTGGAGCAACTAACAATAGATTCCTGGTATTTCTCACACCAGTTTTACAACTACATCCTTTCCTAGCCTCCAGCTGCTAGCCTGTTAGATTTACGATTATCAAACCCATTGGTGAGAGATAATTGTCGAAAAGGATATGTGCCGCCGTCGGGGATCGAACCCATGACATCCCATGATTGGAGATTGGGAGTCTGATGCCTAGATCCGTAATATACTGTTATGGAAACCAATCTGTATGAAAATGCTCGAAAATTAATTCATCATGTTTCCTATGGGACGTATTCGAATGGTTTGCAGATGACCCGTGGCATGCCAATTAAAATTCTTTTAACTTGTTTCCAAACAAACTAGTCTTATGGAGGTAAAGGTTCACAGCAGTATGTAGGATAACAACCTCTCAAAAGAACGTCTATAGACATTATAATATAATGTTGATTCTACAGAGCATTCGTCCACGTTAATATAATTTCCTTCTTGCCTTGATCCGTAATATATTGTAATGGAAATAAATCTGAGTGCACATGCTCGAGAATACTTCTGCATCCTGACAACAAAATTTCAGATTAGTATGAACTCAAAAAAGTTGTAGATTTTAGATTCCTGAAATTTGATTTGATTTTTTTTTTTTTTTTTTTTTTTTTTTTTTTTTTTTTTTGAGGGGGGGGGTAGAAAACATTGTTGATAATGAAGAAATTGCTTAACAAGAAATTTCTTCATTTTCCCGGATGTTTCCCATTTCTTTTCCTTGGCGGGGGGTCGATAAGTGGGATTGTTTGGTAAAATGTAGAATGACAGCCTCTTTAAGGACCGTCTATAAGCATTATACTATAATATTAATGTAAACATTTCTATCTTCAAGTCGATGACATTGATACAATTTTATTCTTGCTTTAATCCGCAATATATTGTTATTGAAATAAATCTGCCAGCAGAATGCACGAGAATATTTCTTCGTCCTGTTTGCTTTGGGACGTCCGCGGTGGGATTGCAAATATTTGCATACTAATTGAAGCGTCTTTTTACGAGACAGCGATATCGTGATGATTTTAGCACTATTTGGATACAATAGAATTCTAGGAAATTTATCTCGATGATGAAATAAATAGTAATGAAAATATCATGATATAACCTGTTATCACGATTCTTTATGCATATGTCCGCATTTGCCTCTTTATTCAGATTTTTGTTTCGGTTTTGATTTTGTCTGCATAAGTTATTCGGTTGAAAATGTCCTAAATATCCGTACTCACCCAACGGATGTTGTTTTTTTTCTATTTATAGATATCAGGGAATGTAACCTAATAACTACAGCTTAATCAAACTATATTTACGACATGCAGTCACCCAACAATTTTCATCTACATATACAGAGGTAAGCTTTTGAATTACCGCGTCTGAGCTATCTGATGTCTCGTGGCAAAAGTATGGCACCATAAAAGCAAATAAAGGATATTAGGATTTTGAATATATTTTGCCAGATACAGTGCATCAGCATTCATTGACAAACTATCGGTTGATAGTTGTTGCTAAAGGGAAAATTGGAATTTCGCCATAAAAGGCACTACATAGGAAGATGGAACATTGAGGGAGGGCTAAAGAGTTGCGACAATTTTAAATAAATAATATGACATTTGATTTTTTTTTTTAAATTTGAAGTCCTACACAGCCAAATTTACGTTGCTTAAGAGTTTTTCTGTTAAACAATATTTTATCTAACGGATCGCTTGTCACGCCAACTGAGCTACGACAAAAAAATTCACTTAAGAGTTGAAGATAATATTTTTTGTTTTCATGGAGGTATGAACCGAAAAACCTAATCACACTGTATGAATACGCGAAGCGGATTCATACATTGTGTGATTAGGTTTTTCGGTTCATACCTCCATGAAAACAAAAAATATTATATTCATTTCTTATAATTTAATAGCATCGAGCGAAAAATGCAACAACTTAACAAATTTTGATACCTTTTTGTTGTGAACTATTTTGTGCGGAAGCATACAAAATGGCTGCGTACTCAAAATTTTGTTCATGGAGGAACGTTATCTTCCGATAGGTAGCATTTTACAAATACTGACCTATCTAATTTGAGCATTCTGGGTAGTGTCTTTCTAGACAACTCGGCCGATTCCGTTGAACTACATTCAAAATGTCAGCGCCCAGGAAATACACGAGCTCGTATTCTTGATGCCTCTTCTTGGAGCACATGTAAGATCTGAATGCTTTCGCAATTTAAAATAATTATTTTTCTAACTAACTTTTGGCGACGGTTAAGTTTGATTTCTCCACAATTGTAAGTTTTATTGCAATTATCCACTTGCTACTGTTTGGCGATAGAATATGGAGTTATGCGTACGCCGTAATAATATTTATCCCAATCAGGATAAATGATACGGTCCCGAAGACAGGTCAATCTTCGGAGAATATGACATGCGCAGACAACGCATGGAGGTATGAATTAAATTTTTCGACCAATCAGATCGCTCGTTTTGATAGACGAAACTAACAATTAAATTATTTAGATATAAAACGGCGTTATCTTAAAAATATGTAACATGTAACAAAAAAATATGAATTTGTTGGTTGACTACCTAAACGTCGTAGCTACAGCCTGAATAGGCTGTAGCTACGACGTTTATGTCGTCAAACAAACTGAAAGCGACGATTCGTCAATGTCGGTTCCCACAAACAACTGTGACTTGACAGTAAATACTGCAAGTGTTTGACACTGTGATTTATTATTGTCTGGCACTTTTACCCTTTCCTGTTTTTCAAGATTTTAGACCTGTCCAAATTCAAAGGTTTTGCAGAAGACAATTCAAAGTGGATTTAATGAAGAAATATATTCATTCAATAGGATAAAAAAATGTGAAAAAAGAAGGAATTGCTTGTAACAAACAATTTATTCGTTTTCGACAATGTTTTCTAAGGTATACGAATACAGGGGCGTTAAATCCAGTGATTCAGGAAAGGATCTCCCTTACATAAATTACCATCCCCACCGCTAATTATTTCTATGTCTACCAACATGAATCAAAACATCGTGGCATGGCTGGGACATGACTGATCGCGTGTGTCAATCAAATAATCAACGGACCAATCAAATCATTCATTTAGACCGGACGCGTTATTTAGTTTATAAGGTAAAAATGACCAAATATTTAGGGAAAAGCAAATGTATCATGTTAACAGAACTTAATTAGATTAACCCATTTATCTGACGGCAACATTTTAAAGTTGTCAAAATTAAATGACAGTGTGTTGAATTTCAGATTTTTTCAATTTTCTTGCTTGAACACATTGTGGTAAATGAAGAAATTGCTTCGTTCAAGCAATTTCTTCATTTTACACAATGGCTTTTTAACTATCTTTCTTGGGCCGCGTCAAAAAGCGTCATCATAATGGAATGTGTTATAAGAAATTATTATACATGTCTGTCGCTTCACACAGAGCAATATCGTTCACTATGAAGTTGACACACAAAAAAATCTATGTATGCAAGGTTCATTCTGGGTTGAGAAGTGACCGTCTGAAATCCACATTAGGAAGAAGGAAAATGTTTCCCAGAATAAGCTAAGCTTTATAAATATCAAATTCGAATCTAACACGTGACAAAGAAGCCCATATAAAGACATCTGGAGACATTTAGCTCGGTCTTAATGTTCGCTGAAATTCCCCACAGACCATATTCACCTTATAACGTCAATTGTTTTTGTGCCTGAAGAAAACTGAATATTCAAATGTGACGTGAAAGCTCATAAGAGGCGAATTTGCAGATAGACAAAAACTAGTTAAACCTATTACCAAACAGCAAAAATTAAAGACTGGTCCAATTTCAAAGAAGAAGTCGACTACAAGTTTTAGTTGGTGACATTTTAAAAGTCTGTGTGTTTTAGCGAGTTAAAGGATATCAAGATCACCTTTTTCTCTCTTACATAGATAAGAAGAACGTTCGTCGCCCTTGGAAAGAAAAGATGACGTTGAGGGAGAAGAAGAAATAATTTCTTTTGACAAGTAATGCTCCACCCCCTTTTCTCAATACGTTTCCTATCATTTTGACACTTTTTTTAAAATTCATAGGGCTTTAAACCGTCGTTCAGTAATGGGTCAAGTCTAATATCGGAGCATCTATTATAGGACAAGCTGTTCTCAAATACTTTTATTTCAAGTGATTCATAACTTATAATTTCCTCATGTAATTTCGTAAGTGTTTCCGACATTTATGAATCGGAAGGCTGTTATCTTGAGTGGACCAATTTCTGTTTAACCCTTGTTATACTGGATGGGATATCTTTCATATCCTCCACCTTAGAAGTACCGGGGGAATATTGGTTTCACCATGTCTGTCTGTCCGTCCTTCCGTAGACTATCGTTTCCGTGCATGCTCTATCCCTAGAACAAATTGACCTACATTCGTAAAATTTTAGAAATATTGACCCCACAACTATTGCTTCTAGCTCTTTAATCCCTTTGATTTTTAGAGCAATCGTAATCAGAATTGTCGTAAAGAGGACTTGCAACCCACCATTGCTTTAACACGAAAGTAGCATATTTAAGTTTTGAAATATGTGACCCCACAATAGGGCACTTCCATGGAAAATTGACAAAAAAGGAAAACCTTAAGTGTCTGCAGTTTGTTTTCTTAAGATTTTATGAAATCGTGTGGTGCAGAAAAAACTTGGAAATGATTTCATTTTAAATGATTGCAGGAATATTCTGACGTGACAACGAAAGCCTATGGGTACTGTTTATAAGCTTGAATCGAGGACATAGAGCGCACTTTATGATACAATTAATGTATTCATAAGTGTACAATGAAGGCCAAAAGAAAAATAGGTTTTAGTAACATCATCGGCGGTTGACCAAAATGTCGTAAAATCAGCTGTACTCAAGTTGTATCTATGACATTTTGTTCGATCGCCGACGATATTTTCTGTTACGAGGATTTCAGGACGCGAAATGGAATTAACTGTCCGAATCCCTCTCTGAATACTAAACGAAGATATAATTCTATCAGCATAGACCTTCATATCAAAAAGCTTGATATAATTGTATCAGAAAGACCCAAATATAAATCATTCAAAATGTTATCTACCACATGGCTTTCTTACCCACACAGACAAGCTGGGACGATTTTATTTAATTTTGTTTTACTTGGCGCTGCATACAAGTATAGTTTGTCTGTTTGCTTTAATTTCAAATGCTTTCAATATTTAACCCTTGTCATGCTGAATAAAATCTTTTCAGAATTTCATTAAAATCAAAGGGCTGAAATCACTGGTAGTACATGTACTTGTTCAATTGTCAATACATCTTTTGAAAATTAGTTTCATGAATAACTCTGGTTTGAAAAGCACACGCAGGATGTGTAGATTAAGATCAGACTGCACTTACGTGCAGGCTGATCTTTTCTACACCTCCTGCCAAAACCGGCATATTCCGGGTTCAGCTTGACAAGGGTTAAGTTTCATTTAAGAAAGTGAAGAGAACATTTTTTTTTTCTATTTTCATTGGGGCGGGAACGTAAAAGCTTTATCACACTGAACGAATTCATAAATTAGTGTAATTAAGTTTTAAGGTTCATACATCGGTGAAAGAAAAAAGCATTATTTTCATTTCTTATCATTTAATGCCATCGAGCAAACAAAGGCAAATATTTGACTCATTTGAGTAAAATTTTATGGATCTAGTTTGGGCGCAAGCATATAAATAGTTGCGTTCTAAAAAGTTTGTTCATGGAAGTAAGAAATAATCAACCAATCAAACCGCTTGAATCTTGAAAGACGAAACTTAGATTAAATCATTTATGAATGACATTGGTTCGCTGTGATCTCTGAACTCAGTAGTACATGTAAATTCATAAGGATAGGCTACTTTGTATCAGTCATGGCCGACCTTATTCGCTTCGTCGCTTTTTCAAATTCAAAACCATTATAACGAACAAAGAGCAACCTACCAACTTACCTAGTATATCATTTTTGCTTTGATTTATTTTTATATCTTGATTTCTTAATTTTCCAAACTATACTTTACTATACTTTTTGTAGCATTTGTAAATACAAACACTTATTAAACTGAAGTTAGGCATTTTAATCATTTACAACAAACAGAGCAATACTATGTATGAGAGAATATATCATGGAAAAATAATAACTTTGTAACTTTTAAGGATTTCGCTTGGCCTAAATTATAAATAACCTCTAGTTATTGTTACTTAAGGCGTATCTGCCATTCCCCAAAAACCAGATACAGTCAATTTGCTAACGAAACAAAACTGTTTTTCGTCATCAACATAGAAATAACAATCGAAATTTGATAATTTTAGTGCAGTTTATTATGCCATTTATCCCAATATTTTGTTCGTATTTTCAGATTAAGTTGTTTTTCTGAAAATAACTAAAATTTAAAGAAGGAAACATTTGTGAATAGAAATGAATCTTTTGATTATTTTTTTTTAATGAAAAAATGCCTTAGAAAGTTAAGAAAATCAGATGAAATATTTAAGCCATAAGGACATTTTGAATTCACACAATTGAAAGTGCATGTTTTTCCAATAAAAAAAGATAGACATACACTGATATAAAAGTAAAATAAATAATTTTGAACAAAATTTTTATGAAATGCACCTATAATTATTTCTACAGAATTACGCTATTTGACGCTCTTCAAGAAACGGGCTTTGGAAAACATTTTGCAAAACAAAGAAATTGCTGATTACAGGTTGCGGATAATGTTCCGTTTTATCAGGTTGAATACATTGTTGATTATGAAGACATTGCTTGTAACAAGCATTTTTTTTTTCATTATCCACAACGTTTTCAACCTGCGAAACAACACAAATTTTTGAAATGTCATCAACATAAGATTATGGTCTACAAGTTCTTAGAATTTGGACCAGTCTGAAATTCTGTTGAGTGTAGATTGGTTAATGATCTGGCCTCTGTCAACCTTTCTGTTGTGAGAATGAGTGATACACTTCGAGTTTTTATTTGTTTTATAGATGTTGGGGGGGGGGTTAAAATTTTACACGCCGTACCGAATGCTATCGTTCACTATTCAAAAATATGATGCGATTGGCATTTGAAATAAATCACAGGACAATCTGAACACAATCGCACTTTGTTGACTATTTGAATACATCCAAAACTGAACAGCAAGAGAGATACGTTTTAAACTGGATTCACTCTGTTTAACTAGTTTTGTTTTCTTTTGTTTTACATCATTCTAATGAATGTCTGCAGTCGTTTTTACTTAAGGTTAGCATGCTTTATGACGGCATTAATAAAAGATAAATCTTTAGAAACTTAACGGTTAAAAAATAAAAGATGAAAAACTGTATTTAGAAACACGCCAATTAATAATTCACACACTAATTCTAAATGACGCATATATATAAATATAAAAGTTTAAGTAGATAGTTCATGAATATATGCACTACATTTTCGAGAACATGTGTTATAGCTGCTAAATGCCATCGCCAGATGTTTGTCTATCCCAACAAAATGAACATGGATAGGGACTGAATGAGAATCTTGACCCTATTCATATACATATACAAGTATATACTTGTAACTGATCCATAATTCCGACATTTCGGATCGAGTAAATCTAAAGGAAATGTGTGAGATGTAGAAATAACTTAGACAAATAAGATCGAGTTTGAGCTCGGCTGTTTTGCGGAGACAATCCTGGGTACCCTTTTCGTTGTATCCTTTCAAGGTAAAGGTCCTACCCTAAGGCGAATGTCAGATTTCGACCTTACTTATATCATTTGATGATATTTGGTCTGATTCTCATATTTTACGTTCGGTTATAGTTTGATGTGAACAAGTGTGGTGCGCTTGATTCAGGCTCCTGATTTCAAAGTAAAGGTCACAACCAAGGTCACAATCCGACATTGACTGTTTCACTAGGTCCGGGGTCTAATTATTATATTTTATACACTGGAAAATATTGATGACAATAAGAGTACTTGGCTTGATTAAGTTTCCATTTCAAAGGTGATTGGTCATACTTGAAGGACAAATTTTGACATTTGCTTTTTTCTATGTGTCTTGATTCTCAAATATTCAAAACATTTGTAAATTATGATATCAACAAGAGCTATGCGCTTGATTTAGACATATCCACCGAAGATCAAAGTCATGGAAGGTCAATAGCCAAATTTAGAACATTTAGTCCTTAGCCAAATCAAAAGATCGCGTATGTCATTAACAAATCGATCGACCTATGAAGACATTCATTTAGAGCGGAAGTGAACTTTGAGCTCAAACACTGCCCGACATTTTGTGAAACACTTATGTTAATATGCGTTACCTAAGCGTCCTAACTACATATTATTCAAGCTGTAGTTACTAAGTCACCAAGCAACAATTTAACTGTCAAGTAAAAATATCCACTTGTCTACATTTTTCCAAATCGAACTTTTTAAAAATTCGTTAACTGGTTATGATATCTTCATTCAAATTAATGCAAAAACTGTTATCGAAAAAAACAAGAAAAGAAACAAAAATCTAAAATCGATGTTACGTTTGTAAATTTGAAAAGAGACAATTTTCTCAGATAATTACTCCGAGGACAAATTTCTTCATGCATATTTCGAATAATAAATTGGCCTCCTCTTGTTCTCAGTATTGAACAATTGAAGTACCATTGCGATGGAGACAATTTAACCCCCTGATTTAACCCTTACTTGCCAACAATTTCAATTAGATTGAGTCAGATTTATGAGGCGATAGACGATATCTTCTGAATGCAGGTTGATAAAGGAGTTTTTTAATTGCAGGGAATTATTGTTAAAATAGAGGAAATTGTGTGTAAAGGCAAATTGTCCTTTTCGATGATTTTCGTTTTAATGTGTTTGTTCGTTGAAAGGTTTCAGTTGGAAATGCAGATGTCCATTACAATTCTACCATATCAATTAACAATGCCCAGTGGTTGTAAGATAATGTTGAATGAACAACAGAAGGAAATAATATATTTGTGATAACTGCAAGTCCTAGGACTATTGACCAATCACTGACCCCGCCCACTTATTCCGTTGGACACGCACAATGACTCCAACAGGAAGTCCTAAATCGACATTAAATGACGTTATTTCTCAAATTCGTGGCCAGTAACATGCAACAAAGAAGTTAAATTGTTAGTTGGCGACATAAACGACGTAATTTTAGCTCAATCAAAAATGACCCACAAAAACGTCGGCCAATGTTTGAGTTCAAAGCTCATTCTTGTCTAAATGAACAATTTGATTGTGCGATCGATTCTTTAATTGGGTCTTATTCAAGCTGCAATTGCCACGTTTAGGTCGCCACCTGGAAGTACTAAAGAAAAATGAAAATGTTGCAACCCGACTATCAACTCTACTGTATCAAAAATCGTTATTTCTTACAGTATATATCTAAACGAAAAAAGAAAAGCGTTGTTTCGCTTAGAATTAACCAATCGCTGGCAACGCCCACTACATCAATGGTCAAGCCCACCGACACCAACAGGAAGTTCCTCTTCGATGTTTAACAGCGTTATTTTGAACGATTTATGGCTAGTAGCATGTATTAAAAAAACAGATCAGTTGGTTGGCGACCTGACGTCGTAACTACAGATTGAATAAGCTGATGTAACAAAGTATAAGTCGCCAAACTACAAAAAATGTTTACAAAAATTGCGGCCAATGTTGGAGTAGAAAGCTCAGGTCCGGGCTGAATAAATTATTTAATTGGTCGGTATTTTCCTTAATTGACAACCGCTATTGGTCAATCGCATCTGAAACTCAGCCGCCGTCAAAGCGCAGTCGGTAGCACATCAGACTGGTTTCGATCCCCGGCGGCGGCACATATCCTTTCCGACGTTGTCTCTAGCCAATGGGTGGATAATCGCAAATCTAAGTGGGATAGCAGCTGGAGGCTAGGAAAGGATGTAGTGGTAGTACTGGTGTGAGAAATACCAGGAATCCATTGTTAGGTCTCCAGCCGCCGCGATATGACTGAAAAATTGTTAAAAGCGGCGTTTAACCCTGTGTAAAGAAACAAACACAGATCTGAAACTCATTATTCTTTTTAGAATCGCTATTTAGAATAACCGGAAAGATACGGAATTTTGTCTAATATAATTTCTTATTTCTCGAAAACATCTACATGAGGATAAAACGTGAAAAAACGCATATCATACATATTCTGTTAACTTCAATGTCTTCTAAAATAAATCTTAATACCGCCGGAACGCCGTGAGAGCGTTATTCAAGTCGTCCGCAGACACCTTTTAAAGTATCAAAATAAAGCAAATCAGACAACAAATGGCAACAAATGGCATCCTGGAGAATGATAAATCTGATTTTCAACAGACTTCGCGGTTTCTTTACACTCATCCGTCTTTCTGGGATAATATACTGTCGTCAATATAAAAGATTCTTGCATAACGGAAATATCTTTGATCAGCGCAATAAAATTCGAATTTCAGAAAAACGGACAATAAATAGTTACTGAATACAATGTCGCGTATCCGATAACCAGACAATAAAATTTTAGATCGGTCCAAATCGAAACGAGTTGTAGACGGCATTTTTAACTTTGTGAAATATTAGATTTTTTCAACTTTCTGGGTAGAAAACATTATGTGAAATTTCTTCATTTTCCACAATGTTTTCCCAGTTAGTTTTCTAAAGGGGCGTCCAAAAGCGTCATAATGTAGGGATGGGTTAATACATGCTTTTGTGACATGTAAGGAGAGTCGATTTGATTGCATGTATAAGATATTGCTTTTTTCTTACTTACTCCCAAATTGTTATCATGAAAGTAGTCCCAATAATACGTTTCGAGAAAGTCCCGCCAGCATTTAATTTAGTTTGGTAACTTTGTAAGCAAATACTACCAGCTTTTAAAGCTTTTACTATTTTGACTGGGAACTTTGACTTCGAAATCTGAATATGGTCGCTTAATAAAAGTGGTCACTTAAAGAAGGCGATCGCTTGAACAAGATTGAGTCTACATTAATTTAAGAAATTCCAATTAAAGAAGATCTAAAATGTTACGACATTATCAACGATATGTTCGAATAAGGCGTTAAATCAGCACATGGCGGAAGAATCAGATGCTTTTTTTAGCCCTCGTCATTCTGATAAAGTAATATCTTTGTCTTGGTAGGAGATATGGACAAAGATCAGTCTGCACATATGTGCAGTCTGATCTTAGTCCTCATGATCAGCATGATACATTAATAAGATTTTTTTTAAAATATATTGAACCATAATCAATTCTTCCAGTGCTTTCAGGCTTTTGATTTTAACGCAATTATACAGTGAAATTTTATTCAGCATAATACGCGTTAAGATTTTCTTTGATTTCTCTTTCTCTTTCAATTAACCAATTATCAGACGGCAAAATTTTAAATTTTAGACAAGTCCAAATTGAAAGGTGTTGCAGACGACGATTCGAAAGTAATGAAATTTTTGCCTTTTTCACTTTTCGTGTAGTAAACATTGTGGATAATGAAGAAATTGCTTGATACAAGCAATTTCTTCATTTTCCACAATGTTTTCCAAAGCTTTTTTTATTGTGGGCTTCTAAAAGCGTCAAGGAGTGAGAATGGGTTAAGTAGATATTTGGTTCCAGAAATACAAGTAGATTATGGGTTTCAGGATTTGTTCAGTGGATATCTTTGACGGATCGCGGCTGTCAATCAAGGAATAATTTGACCAATCAAACCTTTTTATAACAGAAATTTAACTTGAACTCCAACATTGCACGAACTCTGTATCTGTCTTGTAATGGGTTAACCCATTCCAACACAGCAAAATTTTAGACTGGTCCAAATTGAAAGAAGCTCCAGACGACAATTTCAAGTTGATGGAATTTTGAATTTTTTCGTCTTTTTCGAAAGAAAACATTGTGGATAATGAAGAAATTGCTTGATACAAGCAATTTCTTCATTTTCTACAATGTTTTCCAAAGTTTTTTTCTTTAGGGGCGTAAAAAGGAGGGATTGAGTTGGAAAGGGTTAATGACCTGTAATTTTGAAAAAAATGTTTACTCTTCTGTTTATGATATTTATTTCTTTTTTTTTTTTTTAATTTTTCCCTTTCCAAAGCATTGACTTCTTCACAAAAGGAGCGTGTTTCTGAATCCGACTTAGACTCTGACATTTAGAAATAAGTTTTATTATTTCCTTTACATCTAAAACTCTTGCAAATCGTCACGTAATATCCGGGCTTTGTTCGTGACAAAATCTCTTATTTCTCGCATTGTTGACGGGAATTATTTATTAAGTGATGTGACATCGCTCTGAATACGGATATTTCTATTTGTCTTTTACTTATTTGCTAATTGTAATTTGCTGACATTTTGAGATATCCTTAACAACGATTTGAAATGACCCCGTTAGATGTAAGCACCTTTATATTCATTTAAACTTCCAAAGTTGATTCCTTTCAGTTCATTTCTAGTCAATAAGGTCATTGACCTTGCAAAAAGGCTAGTTTGAGATCGTTTTATTTATAAGATTCTGTATTTCTCCTTTTTTGTGAGCTTGACAGCAAGTGTTACAGTTCATTTCACTCATTTGAATAGCTTTTGGAATGTTTCACCAATATGATCACCTAAATCAGTAAGTTTTCTAACGCTTAACCCATTCCCACATAATGACGCTTTTGACATCCCTCAAGGAAAACAATTGACAAAACATTGTGTAAAATGAAGAAATCGCTTGAATCAATTTTGTGGTAAAGAAGAAATTACTTGTTTAAAGCAATATCTTCTTTTTCACAATGTTTCCACATGTATTTTATCACCGTAAGGTAAATATCAGGAATTGTAAGACCTATGAAGGAGTCGGTAAGATATTTTCTGTTTTTGGAAAAAAAAAACAAGCACCCTATTGGGCTGCTTTATGAATGTACGCGACATACAGAATGGTCGCTCACCAACCTTCGATCCCCGGCAGCGGCAAATATCCTTTCCGACATCTGTCTCTCACCATTGGGTGGATAATCGTAAACCGAAGTGGGATGAGCAGCTGGAGGCTCGGAAAGGATGTAGTGGTAGTACTAGTGTGAGAAATACCAGGAATCCATGGTTAAGAGCTCCACCCGCAGAGATTTGACTGAAATACCGTGGCGTTAAACCCCATTCGAGCAAACAGTCCACCAACAAATTTCGATTTGACGCTTGACGTTCGTATGCAGTATGGTGATCGATATCACTTTTTAGCTAGCAAAGCGACAGCTTTGATAGCTTTAGATAACAGACGGAATTTTGAGGTCATCTCAAAGTTCAACGAGTGCAAACTGCCATTGGAGGCTTAACCACTAAATCCATTAAATGCCTACGCCATTAAAAGTAGTTCTCATGTGTTTCAGGAATATTGCAAACTCTATTCAAATTGTATTGAACTCTCTCAAAAGCACGCTATCTAACCCATTCCCTATCAATTCCGCTTTGGGAAAAAGGCTATGGAAACATTGTGGACAATGAAGAAATTGCTTGTATAAGCAATTTCTTCAATGTCCACAATGTTTTCTACCCAACAAGGAAACGTTTTCTAAATTCAACCATGCTTTGCTAGCTTAGAGTACATGTACTTTCAGTACTTTGATTGATTTACACTTTCTGTTCGTACTGTACTTTCCTAAATTCTTAAGGCCACATCAAGCTGATATTTTCTGCTGGTTCTATAAACTTCGCCCGAACATGTTAATAGTTACTAAAGGCTGAATGGACAAACCAATCGTCTATCACTAACGTGCATATCGTTTACAATATTCGCATATGGATAAGTCGACGTTTTGTTTGGATAAGTCGACTTCTGCAAATGGCATTCTTACATATTAGTAACACGTTCATTCGGCGTACTAATCAACCAATTCCCCAATATTTTGACGCCCCTCCCAGAAAAGAGATTGGGAAACATTGTGAAAAATGAAGAAATTACTTATAATCAGCAATTTCTCCATTTTCCACAATATTTTTCAATCAAGAAAGACAGTTTTATAAATATCATCAACTTTAAATTGTCATCTGCAATTTCTTTCGATTTGAACTAGTCTATAACTTTTTAGTCTGGTAATGGGTTCATGCTATATGACTTAACAAAATGTATGTTTAATCCACTAAGACTATCTGAGTGTATTGGAAATGTTACTCGTGTCATGGTGACATTTTGAATAGACTCGCGAGAATTCACTTTAGGGTCTGTTGGAGACATTCAGTATAATGTTTGTGTTGAAGCGAGTCTCTATAGACCCGCAGGTATTTGTTTATTCAATTAGTTATACACTAATATAAACAAGCATAGCGTCGGTGGACGACTAAAGTGTCGTAAATATGGCTTGAAAAAGGCTATGTTTACGACATTCTGGTCATCCATTGACAGTACATGAGGCCAATATAGCCCCTAATCTAATAAATAAGCAAATTGCTGTCACAGATTGAATAGAAAATTGTCACTCAATGTATTCATAATGCATTCTAACAGTACATACACTTCCTTTGTCCACTTCCTTAAAGCCATATCTGCCCCGCGAGGAAAGAAAAATAATTCAATTAATCTATCGCTTATTTTGTCACTAAAACAAACAAAGGCCTTCATAATGTCGATGTGCAAAAGCAGGGTTTGAATGATGTTCTCTAGAAAGAGTATTTTGTGTTTTTCTTGTCGATTTCAATTTGCGTTTTTCTTTACATTTTGAAATCGAGACGAATTCACCCGATTCTTCAACGAAATTCGTCGCTAATCTTCGGCATTGACAGTTGTATGCACAGTTGCTGATGACTAAAATTTACGGACGATTTCGTTAATCTTCGTGACCTAGATATTTGTTTGAATGACTAGCGAAAGTTAGAACGTCCTTACTGACATCATAGTTTGATGTAAGCAAACCTTAAATTGCGGTCGGTCACAATTTAAAATATCGAATATCACGCATTGTACGCTAACTGCGTATAATTATGCTGATCTTCTAATTTCAATCGTCATATCTATTTATGCTTTTTGATCCAGGGTAGTGGTTTTCTTATTAATTTCATAGTGTATGATGGAGGAAGATATGGCTTTAATGAAAATCTAATTCATTTGTTGATTCTCGATCTACGTAAGAATTTTGAATAAAATTGCCAGTTAATGACGACAAATCGCCAAATCTAAAAAAGAATAGACAGGTATAGACAAAATTGACCTTTAGTCACTAACTATAACTTGTACATTTATAATATATCAATTGCGGCGTGTTTAAATAACAACGTGTTATTTGCGAACCATGTCCAAACGTCATATTAAAAGAAAGTGTATTTAGTGTCAGCACTTTGAGATGATGCTGAATAAAATCCCTATGAAATAAAGAGCTTTACAATGAGAACAAAAAAATCCTGACAGCCTAATACAACAGGGAAGGAATGATACATACATAGTATAGTGTTGAATATCCATCGATGCTTTTCAGTGGGTTATTGAGATTTCTCGGATGAAAATAACTTGATAATTTAGCCAAATTTAACAAGCACGTAAACAATATATTCTTAGATTTGACCTAGCGACCTAGTTTCGATGTGACTACACATATCTTCAATAGGGCTCAAGATCTTATCAAGATTAACAATATGAATAAATTGGTGTGGAAACTTTGACAAAAATGCGGTCTTTTCAGTGTAAACACTACTGTTTACATACGATGCATGACGCTCGCCGTCGTGCGACAGACATTCAAGTTTCACAAAAGCTTACCCTGGGCTGTGCTAACGCGAGCTTAAAAGAAAACGGACCTTTGATTAAAGTAATATTTTAAACAGATTAAGATGAGTCGATTTTTGTAAGTACTCATCTCATTTGATATGGTTCAAAATACCATGCATGTGCATTTTGAAATCATAAACGCTTTCTCTTTTGACTCCACAACATGATTTTCATTTTTACGCAATTTGGTATGTAATTCCAACATTGCTTTAACTATCATGACAAATTAATTTTACCTGTCTGGGTTTGGTATTTAATTCAAACATTGCCTAAACTATCATGACAGATCATTTTGATCAGTCTTGGTTTGGTACATAATTCCAGCATTGCTTAAACTTTCATGATAGATTGTTTTGACATGTCTTTGTACGTAATTCCAGCTTTGACTTAACTAAAATGACAGATGATTTTGACCTGTCTGTGTTTGGTACGTAATTCAAGCATTGCCTAAACTATTATAACAGATTATTTTGACCTGTCTGTGTTTGGTACGTAATTCCAGCATTGCCTAATCTATCATGACAGATTATGTTGACTTGTGTGGGTTTGGTACGTAATTCCAGCATTGCCTAAACTATCATGACAGGTAACTTTGACCTTTTTGTGTTTGGTACGTAATTCAAGCCTTGTTTTAACTATCAAAACAGGTGATTTTGACCCGTCTGAGTTTGGTACGTAATTCCAGCATTTCCCAAACTATTATGACAAGTGATTTTGACCCGTCTGAGTTTGGAACTTAATTCCAGCATTGTATAAACTATCATAACAGATGATTTTGACTTGTCTGGGTTTAGTACGTAATTCCAGCATTGCCCATAATTCCAGCATTGCCTTAACTATCATGACGGATGGTTATGACCAGTCTTGGTTTGACGCTGCATTCCAGCATGGTCTTATGACAAGCAATCTTGACCAGTTTTGGTTTTCTGCTTAGTTCTACGATTATATTCACTATTAGTACATGGAACTTTAAATAGGTTTTCTATTTCAACAACGTCAGTAATTTGAAACAGATTCTGCCTAAGACTTGTCAGGCAAATGTTTCATCTTTCATTTTACATCTTGATATCTCTCAACACATTCCCTCCCAATGACGCTTTTAGCCCCCCCCCCCCCAAAGAAAAAAAGCTTCGGACAACTTTGAGGAAAATGAAGAAATTGCTTGTTACAAATAAAATCAAAAAATGTTCTCTTGATATCTTCAAATCATATGCCGTCGAGCAAAACAAAGCCGATATGTAACTTTTTGTTATGTATATATATATATGTGTGTGTATATACAAAAAGAGAGAGAATTTTATGGATTTCCTTTGTTCGCAGAAATGATATTCTCGTAACTTTTGTCTGGAGTAGAGAGGCAAATACATGTTAACACAGAAGACAAAACTCATTTAAAGGGCAAATTCAAGAAAAAAATTTTTTTGTCTTTTCATTCATTATTTTTTATGTATATGGTGTTATTTAAACACATGAACAATATTTTCGCGATTGCAGGCCGTGCACATGTACAAAAACCAATTCGAAATGTCAAGATTTAATACTGCTCAAAAACAGCGCATCGCTTACTTCCCCTGTACATTCCCCAAACCGCTTATCTCCCCTGCATTTGTGACGTCATAGTAGAAGTTGTGTCAAATGGATGCTGTAGTAAATACAGGCGATAATACATAAAAAAACAATTTTAAAACAGAATAATGACGATCTGTGATGCTTACGGTTGTAATGATGAATCGGGAACTCAGAGGACCTGCATTTTTACGTTTCCGATTGATTTTAAAAGAAAAAAGTTGTGGATTCATAAACTGAACCGAGCAACGACAAATTCTGAGCCATCGAGTTATGCAAAGCTTTGTGTGAGACACTTCAATTTTTTTATCAGCCCGAAACTAGTAAATGACGTTGGTTTTGAGAACTTTCGACTCCGATTGAAACCTGACGCCGTGCCAACAATCTTTAACCCGGGGAACTGACGGGGAGAGGGACCGACATGCCGAACATCAGCTAGGGAAATTTTGAGGCTGAGGTTAGTTCATTATGGTGAATAAACTGATATCTCGGCCATTATATTATGGGATGGGGATTATATATATAAAAAAAGAGAATAATGAATCTCATCACCAATTTTCATAAGACAGCAGAAATGAAAGACTTTAGTGTTCCCTTTTTTCTGGAATATTGCCCTTTGAATTGACAAAAGGGGACTTTCAATAGAGGAATATACTGACCAATCAAATAATTCATTCAGCCTGGACCTAAGCTTATCAAATCTAACATTGGTTGCCATTTTTCTTTACCTTTATTTTTGATTTTGCGGCTTAAACCTCGTAGCTACAGCCTTTTTAATCTGTAGCTACCCATTTAGGTCATTAACACACCAATTTACTGTTTGTTACATGCTACTGGGCAAAAATTTTGCAAGAGAATGCTGTAAAAATTAAAGCGGAACTTCCTGTCGGAGTCAATGGGCGGAGCTTTAGTAGTAATGGGCAGAGCCAGCAATAGGTCAATTTTGATATATTCACAAAAACTGTGTGGCAAAAGGAGAACTTAGTAATTAAAAATCATTTCCCTTTATTCTCACCAATTTCTACCCTAGCCATACCTTCATTTTTCATTAATCCCATTCAAAAATGACATAATTTTAGACTAGTCCAAATTGAGAAGAGGTGCTTTGAATTTAATTTCTCTTATAAACTACTTTAGAACTGTGTTAATTATTGATATGAACATAGTTCCCCCAGAAACATACTGTTTATCTAGAATTCCAACATAGTTTTAAAATGTTCCTTTTACACAGTTGTTAGAAGGTATTGTCTTTTTTTTACCACCAACAAATCCATTCAGCCACAACAAGGGGTCGACACTAACAGTGTTCCGGGATCCCTTAAAATCGGAAGGGACCCCAGCAGTTTCTCCTTTTCCTGCAATATATGTCACAGCTATTTCCTACTGTGAGTACAAACTAGGACAGATGATTGAACAGAAAACAGTGGCTATCATTATGTTAATATTTTAATAAGATCTCAATAGTCACTAGCGGATAGACAAGCTACTGATTGTTTGGTAAAGGGTAAACTAAGGTCATGTCATGTCTTAATGAGTGTTTTAAACAATATAGGAAATGATTACATAACAGATGCATATACCATCCTTTCATGTTAGACAAACTAGTGATGTATATGGCACCCTTAATTTTTACCCGTGATCTATGTATCTTCCAAGGACTGTATAACTCCTTTGTTAAATCCCTTTATATTCTATTGCAACTTATTATGACTTTGGAAATAAGCAAAGATGATACTAGAAAAGGTCATGATTTATGTCATGTATGAATTAATCTTAATTTGTTTATATGAATGAGAATTCTATCTGTTATTTGAGTTTTGGAAAGTTTGAAATTATTATCAGTAAACTGACTTGTTAAACTGACTAATGAATCTATATCAATTACCCCAATGAAAAAATCATTATCACCCTTGTAACAGTTCTTGGAAATATTATGTACTTAGACAAACATGACAGGTTTTGACACTTTTAGAATGAAAAATTAGAAAAGATTTAACCCTTATAATGCTGAATCTGGGATATCAAAGAATTCTGGAATATTCCTGTTTTGACCGGGATAAAGACATTGATAAGTCTGCACATAGAAGGGGGCAGCGGTCGTTACTAAACCCTGTCTGTAGCCTTCACGGAGGAAACCCAATAAAGGATAAGCTCATACAATGGCAGATCAAGGATTTCTGTTAACCCAATCCCTCACAATGGCATCTTCTCACACCCCTAAAGAAACAAATGGGAAAGCATTGTGTAAAATGAAGAAATGTGACAAGCAATTTCTTTATTTTCCACAATGTTTTCTACCCAAAAAGACAAAACTAATTAAAATTTCGTCACTTTGAAATTGTCATCTCTTACTTCTTTCAATTTTAACCAGTCTAACATTTTGTCGCCTAGTAAGGGTTTAAACAGAGGACTCAATTTCATTCATGCCCTAATTCAAAGAAGATGGAGATGACAATTCTTTTAAATTTCAAAAATCCTTGTCTCATTTTGGATAGAAAATTATGTGGGAGTAGTAAGTTTGGAAGACAAGGAAAAAGCTATTCCTTCATCATCCACAATATTTCCCAAGCTTTTAGCTTGAGGGTCATAAAAACCAGGATTGTGTGGTAATGGGTTTGAACTTTTTTACATTTTGAGCTCCACCTATTGTTTTCACCAGACAAGTCAGGGTAAATTTTCTTTTTTTGCAAAGTTTCTCATTTTTTCAAACTATTAACTAAAAAAGGAAAAATCTTGTAAACAACTTGTTTGGATTACCAGCCTTTCTAATCATGCATAAAAATTGTTTTTAACCCTTTCCCGTACAATCACTGGTTTTTATGTCCCTGTAATTTTATAATTGAGAAAACATTGTGGAAAAAGAAGAAATTGCTTGTAAGAAGCAATTTCTTCTTTTTCAACAATATTTCCTACCCTACTGGGTAGTTATTTCTCAAATTGAATCCACTCTAAATTTTCATCTGCAAAACCTTTGAATTTGGACAGGTCTAAAAATGTTCAAAACAGGAAAGGGTTAAACTGTTTGGTTATTGTATTTTTTCTTTGATTTTAGATAAATTGTACTATCATCAACACGAGATCAGACAGCAGAACATGCATGGATGAGGAAGTAACTGTATTTGAAGAAGTCTACAAAGCTTTTCCACTTTATCCAATTGTTACTGTGAGCTCTTCAGCTGCTTTAACAACCACAATCATTACAACTACAGCTGCATCAGCTACAAGTATGACAACTTCACAGACTAGTCAATCATCTCTGTGTTCAGTGACTTGGTTTGCAGATTTGACTTCAAACTTACCCTGATATTCGACCAGCCAATGGCACAAAACAATGGACAAATAGACAAGCAAAGACCAATTAAACAGATAAACAGCAGCCATCATTTTATTCCATTACCAGACAGCAAAATTTTAGACTGGCCCAAATTGAAAGAAGTTGCAGACGACAATTTAAAGTGAATGTAATTTGCATTTTTTCAACTTTCTTTTTAGAAAACATAGAGGATAATTAAGAAATTGCTTGTAACAATCAATTTCTTCATTTTTCACAATGTCTTCTAAAGCTTTTTTAATTGGGGTGTCTAAAAGGGTCACTAAGTGGGAATGGGTTAAGCCCAATTGCAGTGTTCTGGCAAAATAGAAAAAAGTATGGGACAAATGTCTCATAATAGCTCATAAGTTTGCGACATCTGAGAAAAACTAGGGACACAATATCAAAATCAAAAATCGATTTTTACTCAAAATTTAATAGTTTGCAAATGACTGTTATACCGCATGTACATTATATTAAAATGGGTTAAACATAAAACACCAGCTCCAGGGTTCTTCTTCTCCGTTTCTGTGGGAATAGGCAATACAAGTTTTCACATTGACAAAGAAAACAAGTCATGCAAATTGAGGATGCAGTATGAACTGAAACCATCCTATGCGGTAGAAAATATTGTAGGAAAAGGAGAAATGACTTGTTAGATGTAATTTCTTCTTTTCCCACAATGTTTTCTCTATTTACGTAAAATCCCATTTTTTTACAGGAAAGGATTAAATACAAAATTTACAAGACTTTTTTCCCCTTTTTAACAGAAACCTATGAAAACTACCTTCCCAATAGTAAAATAGTTGACATGCTAGTGTTGAGACTGAAAGGATTCCACTGTATCAGGGGCCCTTAACCTATAATGCCAAGATAACAAAAGTTTACACTAGTCCAAAATTAAAAGTTTACAATGCCTGCTTAAACAGGATTGAGGTTGACACATAGTCTAGAAACTTTGAGAGGAAAGGAAAAATTGTTTGTCATTAACAATTTCTGCTTTTCCTGCAACATTTCCATATTTCTTTAGGGTGTCAAAAAGCTGGGTTTTATGGCAATGGGTTCTTACCAAAAATGACAAATTTAATGCGCGTCTAGAACATGAATAGCAGGCAAAAATTCAGTATGTTAAATTTAAAATAGGTATGAAGTTTAGAGATAATGTCCTGAGCAATGGATACTTTTCTCTGTGTATTTTCTTCAGCTTGGTTTTCTTCAGAGCATGAAAAAAAGGGATTGTATGGAAATGAATTGAACACTTTTTCTCCATGGCAAAATAAGATCATAAAGTTAACTACTGGAGGTATTCGAATGCACTATAGTCCTCTGATAGCAGTCACCACACATGGAGGAATCAATTTTTTCAATCCTTTCCCAAGCAGTCCATAAATCAATCTAATTAATCATCCGGGTTTCTGTATAGCCTAGAATAAAAAGAAAATTGTGAAAGAGATGTTGGCTTTTGCACCATGAATTTTTTGGTGACGTTTAACTTAATAATAGACAACAGAGTTTGGACTGATCCAAATTTAAAAAATTGCAGATGACAATATAAAGTTGATGAACTTTACTGGCTTTGTCTAAACAAGGCAGAATCAAGTAACAAGCATTTTCTTCTTTTTCTACAGTATTTCCAAGATGGTTGGCTGGTGATCTAAATCTTACCTAAAGATTGAATTAGCTGCAGTTACAATGTCAAGGTGAACATACCAAGAAAATGATAGATGGCCAAAATCGCAGTCCAAAGTTCACTTTTGGAGGAAAAATTGCATGTTAACAGCATTTACTCCTTTTCCCACACAATTATTTGCAAACTATATAGCTTCAGGATGTCAGAACATGGGATTATGTTGTAATTTGGGGCAGTTTCCTTGCCTTAACCATTTTCTGTTCAATCCCTGATTTGAAGGTCCTACAAATTTATGAATGAGAAACATTTTGGAAAAAAGAGAAGTTGCTTGTATCAAGCAATTTCTTTTTTTCCACAATCTTTTCTACCCTACAGAATGGTTGTTTTCAACTAGAATCCGCTTTGAATTTTCGTCTTTAAATTAAGTCCTTTGAATTTGGACAGGTCTAATTTTTTTTTAAAAAAGGAAAGAACAATATAGGGTCATGATAACAAAACAAGAAAATATTTCACTTACTCATGATTTCTCTGATTTCCCTCAAGTGGGCCTGTCTAACACATGGTCATTAGGCAACTTCCAAAACATGAATGTTCAGAAAATTGGCCTGGAATCCAATGTGATCTGTCATGCACGTCAATCCTTCTGCTTCAAACCTCCCATCTATAATGTTTGTTGTCATGCAGCACTTGGATTCTGTCACAGATAGCATATTCACACCTGTGAAATTGAATTTTTTCACATTTGAGAATGATTTTACTGTCCATATATACAGAGAGTAAACAAACAGTAATGTAACTTATCTGATGAGGGTAATAGAACCTATTCACCTGCCAGTAATACCCGAAAGGGGTGTTTGGCAGTATATATAGATAGCGTACAATTGTAAACCATATAACAACAATTGTTTTCAAACATTTGATAATGTAGTACTGATTTCAAGGAACAAAAACCATTTAAGAAAGTGTTTGACATTTGCATAAATGATCCTGTCTGATCAAGCTTCACTTTTTACCTAGTAGATAGCTCAGACTGAAAGTTTCTTATGACAGCCAGATAATCATCTAATGCACTGTTTGGACAATTCGACTGGAAATACCATGCACTTAATTTCTTATTCTCGTCTTAAATTCATAAACGAGATGTTTGATCGTAACGGCAAAAATATCCGAGGGAGTATTTGTTTACTGTGTTAATAAAATCCGCGAAATTCAAAATGGGTCCCATTCGTAAACGTCACCTCATTGGGATCTCGATTTAAATTCGTTGTTCAAGTCAATACAGATATGTTTTATGTTCATACTACGCATCATTTATGATTTAAACGTTTAAAAAGGGGATAATTTAAATTTATAACGTTTCAAATGTTTATAAGGGCAATATTCGCCGCAAATATTAATCACTCACCATGTTGACACCTCAGGGACATATCGTCAAAATCGTGACAAAAAGAAGACGAAGAACTATTGTCATCACCATCTCTCGATTCCGGAGCGATTGTCCTTCAAACTGGTTCGTAAATATATGGCCTTACAGTACCAGAAACATCAATTTCTTCATCGGGAATATCGCTCAAATCGCTTTCATACTCTACGTCCATTTTTAATAAACTTCTACTATGACGTCACAATTCAGGGGAGTTAAGCATGTGTAACCAATAGGTAAGGGACGTAAGCGAGGCCGTAAAAACGAAAAGGTAAAAATAAAAACTCCAATAAAGTGGTTTTGAAACGTTCTTAAGAAAATACAATGAATATCAATAAACTCGTTTATTAATAGAATTTTGAAAATTGAAATTACGTTACCCCTATGGATTTGCCCTTTAACTTTGGAACATCTCCTTGTGTACAATCAGGACGCCTTAGGATAGCTATTCTAGTCGTCTGTCATTAACGCAAACGATTTAGAAAGTGTTAGAATGAAGATGATCAAGACGAATACATGTAATATCCCTAGTGAATGATAAAACGGATTTTGGATAGACTCCATAGCTTCTTTACACACAATCGTCTTGCTTGGAAAACTGATAATTACCACTTTCCTTAAAGAAATAGAATAGAACCTTACAAAACCGAACTTCGTTTAAAAGACCAAAATGTGAAATTAAAAACTGTTGTTCAAACCGTATGAAAGGCCGCGATCATAGCGCAGTGGTAGCGGATAGGACTTCTAGTCACAGGGTCCCAGGTTCGACCCCCTGGTCGCGGCGATTATCCTTGCCTATGGGTAGATAATCGTAAACCTATGTGAAGTGAGCAGCTGGAGGCCCGGACAGAATGTAGTGGTAGTACTGGTGTGAGAAATACCAGGAATCCATGGTTAGGTATCAAGCCTCCGCGATATGACTAAAATACTGTTAAAAGTGGTGTCAAAACCCATTCAATCAATGACCGTATAGATACATTTTCAAATATGACAAAGGAGTACTTTATTGGCAGATTACTGGCAACAATTCTAAAATTGAATTTTTCCTAAATCTCCAGTAGATATTTTATTACAGATAGATTTGGAGGCTTTATAGTTAGTTTGTTGAAATCGGGTAGTATTCATTGTGGCCTTCAAATCTCAGAACAATTTCTTTCTAAATCGTAAAAATAGTCTAAAATGAAAGTTGGTCAGTTTATTCAGGCGTGGGTCAAATAATGAGATGTGATGTTTCATGATCACCTTTTATATTTGATCAAGTTTGTTTTCATTATCACTCCCCGCCATCGTTAACTCATTCCCACACAATGACGTTTTCTGACGCCTAAACTGAGAGAAAATTGTGTAAAATGAAGAAATTGCTATTTCTTCATTTTACACGATTTCTACTACTCAGAAAGTTGAAAAAGTTAAACATTTCATTAATTTTTAATGGTCGTCTGAAACTTCTCTCAATTTGGACTAGTCTAAAATTTTGTTATGTTGTAATGGGCTAAATGGAACAATACCTGGATATTGTGAATCTAGCTTAATGTCCAGGTATTGTTCCATTTACCCATTACCAGATGATAAAAATTTAGACCGATCCAAATTGAAAGATGTTGCAGAGGATAGTTTTAAGTTAATGAATTTCTAAAAATCTTCGTCTTTTGGGATAGAAAACATTGTAGATAATGACAATTAAAAAGCAATTCCTTAATGGTTTCAATTTTTTTTCTTACAGGGGCGTCTAAAAGCGTCATAATGGGGGATTGAGAGAGCCATTTATGAAAATGGACAATGTTTTTAGCCTTGGTCATAGTGGAATGTAGTCCTGAAAAAGAACTTATATGCGAACAAAGAATTTCTGACAGCTGAAATCTATTGAGAAAGAATGATACATTTGTTATTAAATAGGCTTCAACATGTCTGCCAATATGACTTTTCTTCTGAGCAGTATATATAAACTAGGAAATGACACGTCTGTATTCTAAAGGAAAGAGTAGATTCTAGAATACATTTCGGTCATAAATTTTTAGCTTAGAAAACACGTTAAAAGTTTCTACCTTTAGAATTTAAGTAAACTGGTTATTTTGCAAAGCCGTTTTGAACAGTAATCAGTTTCTTCGTTAAGGCAAAAGGCAACATACCTATTTGGGGGGCTCACAGCTTGGTTTTGTTGTTATTGTTGGTGGGTGGGGGTAGGGGTCAGCGGTCTAGCACTTCTATTCTTAGTTCACATGAATATGGGACAAAAACCAGGTATATGTAGCAATGTTTAATAACGGGAAACGTTAAAATGAAAATAAAAATGATTAAATGAAACTTGTATCAATACTGTCATTTCTTTGAAATTTAACTAAAGTGCATGTATTTTATTTTACTATATATGTAAACCGGTAAATATATATCCTTCGGGGTTTTTTTTTTGTTTTTTTTTTTTTTAGTTTAAATATGCTGGGAAAATCTACCAAAATAACCCTTTTGTTTGGAAAGACGCGTATCTATACAGATCCGGTTACGATCCCCGGCGGCGGCACATATTTGTCTCTCACAAATGGGTGGAAAATTGTTAACCTAAGTTGGACAGCAGCTGGAGGCTAGGAAATGATGTAATGGTGGTACTGGTGCGAGGGGTACCAGGAAGCCATTGTTAGGTGTTCTAGCCTCCGCGATATGACTGAAAAATGTAAAACCGGCGTTAAACCCCATTCAAACAAACAAAGTGGGTTAACTTCGTTGTCATCTTGTCATATGTTTTCAATACAACCCGAACGCCGCATTAGAGCGATTCTAGTCGCATTCCTTTTTCGCTGACAATTTTCAAGAGTGTCAAAATTAAGCGGATCAGAAGGCAAATTACATCCCAAGAGAATGATAAATCTGATTTTGAATAGACTATATAATTTCTTTGCACTCAACTGTCTCGCTGGGATAATGTATTTCCAAGACGGGAACGATTCTAACGTAACTTAAATGTCCATTACCAGTAATATGAGATTCAATCTTTTCCCAGACGACGGTTTTTAGACTTGCTCTTATTTGAAGAAGTTAAAGAAGACAATTTAAAGTTGATGAAATTAAAAAAAAAAAACTATTTGTGGATATAAAGCATTTTGGGATATGAGGAAATTGCTTACTCTAAGCAATTTTTTTCATTTTCCGTAATATTTTTTTTACCCAGCTGTTTTCCTGAGGGGCGTAAAAAGTGTTAAAAGGATTGTGTACAGAAGTGTTAAAGTGTTGAAGTCTTATACAGATATCTTCAATATGGATAATGCCGCCGCCATAGCGCAGTTGGTAGCGCGTCGGACAGACAATCTAGAGATCCCGGGTTCGATCCCCGACGGCGGCATACATCCCCTCCGACTTTTTGTCTCTCACCAATAGGCCGATAATCGGAGACCTATGTGGGATAGCAGCTGGAGGCTAGGAAAGAATGTAATGGTAGTACTGGTGTGAGAAATACCAGGATTCCATTGTTAGGTGCCCCAGCCGCCGCGATATAACTGAAAAATTGTTGAAAGCGGCGTAAAACCCCATTCAAACAAACAAACAAATCAATTGGTTAACCAATTCCATTCCCCCAAAATCAAGCTTTTTAGCTAACAAAGCGTCAGCTTTGATAGCTTAAGTTAACAGACAATATTTTGAGGTCTTCTCCAAGTTCAACGAGTGCAAACGGCAACCGGAGGCTTAACCACTAAATCCATTGAATGCCTACGCCATAAAAAGCCCTTCTTATGTATTTCAGGAATAATGAAAACTCTATTCAAATTGTAGAGCTCTCTCTAGAGAGCATGCTATGTAATCCTTTCCCACTCAAATCCGCTTTTTAAGCATCTAAGGGAAAAAAAGCATTGGAAAATATTGTGGACAATGAAGAAATTGCTTGTAACAAGCAATTTCTTCATTGTCCACAATGTTTTCTCCCCGACAAGGGAAAGATTTCCTAATACAACCAACTTGAAATGGTCGTCTGCAACTTCTTTCAATTTGAACCAATCTAAGATTTTGTCATGTGTTTTCTCCTTTACTTAAAAAAAAGTCGTTTCTTTATCATGATATCCTTCGTCAAAGAAGATTACTTAACAAAACCAGCTTTGCTAGCTTACAGTACTTTCAGTACTTTGATTTAAACCACTCGAGGAAACGATTTTGAACAGATTCAGGAAATGAAAAATATTAACAAAATTATTGACATCCTGGTTTTTTACGCCCATCATGAAAAAAGCTTGGAAATCATTATGGAAAATGAAGACAATTTTCTCATAATTCACAATGTTTTCTATCTCAAAACACATAAAAGAATTAAATTTCACCAACTACAAACAGTCGTCTGCAAATTCTTTCAATTTTGATCAGCCTATATTTGTTCGCCTGGTATTGAGTTTAAGCCCCCAATTTGAGACCTACTATTCAGGTGTCAATGGTATCGACATTTATCGTTATCATTGTAAACTCTCATTCAAGAATGCGAAATAACAATAATTAAGACTGATCCCAATTGAAAGAGCTTGCACACGGCGGTTCTAATTTGATATAAATTAAATTTTTGTCGTTTGCAGGTAGAAAAAATGAAAATAAAGAAATTTCTTGTGAAGCTGTATATGTATGAGTGAATTGATCTAACACGAAAAGCAAAAGAGTACTGTATTTCTGTAGTGCTAAAAAGGCAGAATGTAACCTTTCGATGGATGGGTGCTGCGTAAATCACGTTCAGTAGTAAGGAATGAACAACTGCAGGGATGAATTATGGCGCACTAAATGGGTTAAAAGTCCACTTTAGGTAGCACACGCTAAGATAAACGCGTGCACGCGTAAATAATACAAGTGCACTCACAAAATGTAGGCGTGCGCGCATAATTGGTGAGCGTTCAAAGATATTAAATGTGCGCGTATATACGCCTAAATTTCAGGTGCACGCACTACTTTTACGCGTGCACGCTCATATTTGAAAGTGCACGCGTTAAATAACGCGTGCACACTCAAAAATAAGCGCGCCTTGCTCAAATTAAACTCGTTCACCTGTATTATTTACGCGTGCACATGATCTTTATTCTAAAACGACTTAAAGGGGAATTTAGGCTCAAACGTTTCACCATAATAAATCTACAAAAAAGAGAGTATAACATTTTGATAATTTCACTGGTTTTTTTACGGGGAAATTATCGGACACGTGAGAAAAAAATCAGTGTCAAATATATTTTCATATAAGGTGTTCTTAGATGACGTCATTTTCATATGATGGTGCGAATAAATGTAATCAGAAAGATAAAGGAGAAAGGAAATACTTGTGGAAAAAAATATTTATTTATATCATTTTCGAATTTATTTAATAACAAATGTAGGTCTATAATAATTGTAATTATAAGTGCGATAGCGATACATAATCTTGTGTTTGCTTCTGTCTGCGTAGGAAAATTTGATGTTCAATTCGACCTTGGTTTCGAGGAACATCAAAATTTTTCTTCACAGCTCAAAGAAAATCCAAGATGTTGTATCGCTATCGAAGCATAATATTCCCATTTTATTATATACCTGTAAGGATTTATAGTAAAATACTTACATTTCACACAGACAGAATTCGACACGTCGGAATAAAACCCGTATCTGACTGTGTCAAAAACGGTTTTATATAAGGTAGTCTAAGATGACGTCATTATTATTCTGTAAATGACGTCAAATTGCGAATAAACGTAATTAGAGTGGTAAAGAAGAAGAGAAATACATTTATAAATTTTCATTATTTTTATAGATTTCATTTGATAAAAGAATGTAGGTATTGTAATAAATGAAAAACTAATTAACGATAGCGATACAACATCTTGTATTTGCTTTGTGATGTAGAGGAAATTTTTGATACTACACTCGACATTCACCTCGTGAAATATCAAAATTTTCCTCCGCTGAACAAAGCAAATAGAAGGTGTTGTATCGCTACCGTAACATTATAAATTTCCTTATGTATTGGAAAAAATTTTTTGCCTACTGGGCGTTTTGAAGAAAATGTTATTCGTGTACTGTTGACATTTTAGTTGGCCCTGGTGAATTCACTCGAGAGTATATTGGAGACATTAAGTATGATATTCACGCGGAATCTCTATAGAAAATCAGACATTTGTTTATTTAATTAGTTATACACTACTACACCAACTCACTAGAGATCAATAGACTAGATCCTTGTCTTACCTAATAGGAGCAAATCGATCCTGTGATAATGCCTACAATATTACTTTAAGTATTGTCTCCCTCAGGGACATGTAGAAGTGGATAGTGGCTTAAACTCTTTCCTGTTTTCAGAAATTTTAGACTGGTCCAAATCGAAACAACGAAAATTGGATGTAGTAATTTGCAATGAAACCATTCAATATATGGTAGAAAATATTGTGGAAAAAAAAAGCAATTGCTTTTTGTAAGCAATTTCTCCTTTTTTCACAATGTTTTCTCAAGTATAGAAATCAGAAGAACGTAAAATCTTATTTTCTCATAATGTTTTCTACCCTATTTGGCACTTATTTTCCTATTTCAAAGCAAGTTGATCTGAGATCCTGTACAAAAAATGAGAGTTATAAGAGTGTGGTTGTAAACGAGTAACTGGCATAACCTTTATTAACCCTAGCCATGCCTGAAGAAAATCCTTTTTAGAATCTATAGGAATCTTGTACTTGTTGTTCAATTGTCAATATTTCGTTTTAAAATTGATTTCATAAACAACCCTGGTTTCAAAAAGACAGACAGGAGGTGTAGATTAAGATCAGACTGCATTTATGAAATTTCCGGGTTCAGCATTGCAAGGGTTAAAAAGAAGTGACATTGGCGCAGTTGGTATCGCGTCGCACTCTTTATCACAAGGTCCAGGACTCGATCATCGGTCGCTGAGAATAATCTTTCCGACATTTGTCTCTCACCAATGGGTGGATAATCGTTAAACTAACTGGTTGAGCAAGTGGGTGATCTAAAAGTATGTAGTGGCTGCACTGTTGTGAGAAATACCAGGAATCCATGGTTAGGTGCTCCAGCCGCCAAGATATGACTGAAATACTGTTAAAATCGGCGTTAACCCTCATTCAAGTAAGCAAGTTATCAATAAAGTGTATGTGATATTTTAGAAAAACAAAGAAATTACAACAAGACGATTTGGAATTCTTGTTTTCGAATATGCGAATATGTCTAACATAAGGCGTGGAACATTAGAAAATACTGTGGATACCATTTGACCGTGCAGAATGAAAAAGCATTTAGTGATTATTCTGAAATTCTATTCAACAAATGTGCTCTTCAAACAAAAAAGAGAACCCACTAGGGACTTCCATCAAACTGCTTTTTGAAATAGATATCGGTTAGAGTGCAGGTCAAATTTGATAGTGTGTAGATCCTTTTATAAGTTTCTTTAAAACTGGGTTCACGTTAAAGAGCCTTCATTTACCTTGAAATTCATGCTAGGACAGTGATATCATTAGTGTTCAACGTTTCGACGAATTTGCGTTGAACCTAACAACTATCGAATTTTTTCCTACGTCTGACGCGGGGGGGGGGGATTTCGAACACAATCGCTTAATAACTTCACAATCTTATCACTAAACAACAAAAAAGTGCCGACATATATCCGTTAGCACACATGGATGCAGTGCTGCAGCGATCTTCCATTGCACAGAACGAGGCTTTAGGCTCAAACAACATACCAAAAGGAGAAGTATGCAACTTTAATGGAACTGCTTTAATACATCGGGTCTAGTCTAAATTGCGAAAGGGGCCATTTTACGTCTCGGGTCACGGAGCTATTGACCTTGAAATGACATTTTTCGCTGACAGCCTATCTACAATGATTTTGGAACGATTTCGGAATTCAATTGAATAATTGGTGTGAGAGGAAATTTAACGTTATCAGCGTTTTTAGCGAAATATACGCACTGTTCTATTAATAGATATTGTGTCACCACGGACCGACCAATCAGACAGTTCAAAATCCACGTCAGTCAATTCAGTCGTTGAATGTTCTGAGCGTATTGAATTAAGTTGTGAGGCGTTTTGAACGAATGAGTGAGTGTTTTGAATGCACTGAATGGAGCGCTCACTGAATGAATTTGGATGGGAGAAACATTAATTTCACGAGGCTCTCTACTGTACTACTTCGAAAGAAATTTTACAAGAATTTTCTTGATTATCTACGGAACCCCTTATGTGACATTCCAGACTTTTTTAAACATGCAAGTGCTCAAAATTATTTCATAATTATGAAATACAATTAATCGACAATATTTTCTATCCCAAAGAAAAAATATCATCAACTAAAGCTTGTCGCCTACAACATATTGGATTATGGACAGGTCTAAAATTTGTCGTCTGGTATTTGGTTAAAGATGACTCCATGCGAATGATTCCAGAAATTCGTGCAACAGACGAATATAAGTTAACTTGTGATAAATCTTCGATACTGTCGGAACGCTGGGAGAAAGCTATTCTACAGGTCTGCAATTTAACGCAGACAATTTTCAAAGTGTCAAAATGAAGCGGATAAGACTATAAATAATATCCTTAGATTGGAATATAATTTATAGTTTCTTTACACCTAACCCGTTCCCACAAAATCCCGCTTTTAAGCCCCTAAAGCAATACGCTTTTGAAAACATTGCGGATGACAAAGAAAGTGCTTGCCACGAGTAATGTCTGTATCATCTGCATTGTTTTCTTTCTTGTTAGGCAAAGAATTTTAAAAATTCACCAATGAAATGTGTTGTCTGCAACCTCTTTGAATTTGGACCAGTCTAAAATTTTGTCATCTGGTAATTGGTTGAACGAAAAATCTCTATCGAATGTTACCCGTCCCGTAGAAGAGCCATAACGGTAGTTATGTAAATCAAAGTACTGAAAGTACTGTCAGCTAGCCACTAGTGGTTTCTTCGTCAAAGATTATAATGATCAATAAACGAGGTTAAAGCAATCAAGGAGTTAACACATTACGACATAACAAAATTTCAGACTGGTTCAAATGAAAAGAAGTTGCAGACAACAATTTCATGTGGTTGGAATTTAGAAAATCTTTGTCTTGAAGGGTAGAAAGCATTCTGGACATTTAAGAAATTGCTTGTTACAAACAGTTTCTTTATTGTCCAGAAAGTTTTTCAAAGCCTTTTCTTGAGGTGCTCAAAAAGCGGAATTCACTGGGAATTGGTTAAATACCAAGCTCAGGCGTTCTCTACCATTTGAATAAAGCTTACTCGTGTGTCCATTCAAAGGATGCGCACTGAAGACTCTGATCAGACTCATTTTGGACACAATATGCTCAAGTGTGCTTAAAGATACCTAGGAGATGAAATTGCAGAGTTTTCAAAATCCCTGAAAAACATAAGAACTACTTTTTTCATGGACTAAGGTTTCAATGGATTTAGTGGTTAAGCCTCCATTGGCAGTTTTCACTCGTTTAACTCTGAGAAGACATAGAAAATTGTCTGTAAATTTAACCCTTTCCCGTTTAATCCATGATTTTTACGTCCCCGTGATTTTATAATTGAGAAACATTATGAAAAAAGAAGAAATTGATTGTAACAAGCAATTTCTTCTTTTCCAAAATATTTTCTACCCTGCCGAATAGCTATCTTTCAAATTAAATCAGCTATACATTTTCGTCTCAATAACCTTTGAATTTGGACAGGTCTATAATTTCTTAAGACAGGAAAGGGCTAAACTATCGAAGCTAACGCTTTGCTAGATAAAATTGAAAAGCAGTATTATTTATAAGAGGAACTAATAACAGATAACTAATAAAGTATAATAGTGAAAGGTTTCGAACCTGGTCAGCCTGCGCAATCTGCACAGGACCGATATTTTGTACTTAGGGGCCAATCTGAAATTCTGTCGTTTGATATTGGGTTAAAAAAGACTCTAAAAAACTATATATCGACACAAGATTAAAGAAATTCGCGCAACAGATAGAATTCGATAACTTTATTGTCTGCTTGTGACCAATATTCAATATTGCCGTAAAGCTGTAAGAGAGAGTTATACTAGACGTCTGCATTTAACGCAGACACTGTTCAAAGTGTCAAAATGAAGACTATAAATAACGGCGGCAGATAATGTAAAATCAAATTGGAGTAGATTTTATAATTTCTTTATGCTTAAAGCCGCTCTTGAACAGATTTCACGAAATTTTAGAAATGGAAAATTATGTTTTTCCAATATTATTAAATGAGCGCGTGCGTGACATTTCCAACCATTACACATGTGCGCCAAGTAAAGACCCAGATCAGCCTGTGCATTCGCACAGTCTGATCAGAGTCTTCACTCTGCGCTCTGTAGATAGATACTGTTCCAAAACTTCTTTAAACAATCAGCGAATATTCTAATTGCCCCGAATGGCTGTCCAGGGTGCTCAATGTGTGCGAGTCACGCACATGCGAAATTGTTGGAAATGTCACGCACAGGCTCAATTGTTATATTCCATCTTCATGTTAAGTCTACCGAATTCTCTATAACTTTAATGTAATGTGATATATTCCCTATGTTCTACTTTGAAACATAGGAATTTATCAGATGAGGTCGTTAGTCTTCTGGTAATGGCGATAAGGACTGAATTACTAGCGGAAACCAATGACGTTATTGATACGTCATGGAAACAACAAATAAGGCAATTTTCGGTGCAATCGACATATAACGTAATTACTCGATTAATTCCGATTCCATTCGGGTTGTACTCTGTTGACTTATTTGGCGTCTCGTATCGCGATTTTCCTTTTTTTAAGTTATGAACAGTAATTAACATTACACAATCGGCTTAATAATCTTCTTTTAAATGCCTGAAAGCATTACAGTCAGAAATTTGAAAATTGAGAGCCAATATTTTTTCCATATTCTGTCTAACAGCAGCTATGCACAAAAAACCTCTATAGATATGTTACTCGTCTTATGAGAAAAGACTTCCCGGTGGTAATATTTAAAAGGAAAACGTATTGCGGTCCAGCAGTACTAAATTATATTTACTATTGTCAAAATAATACTTTATAAGATAGAATAGTGACATTTTCTCGCCTGGCCGTCCTGCGCAATCGGTGCAATCTGAGCAGGAAGGTTATTTTTTGCTCTTACGGACCAGTCTGAAATTATGTTGTCTAGTATTCGGTTAAAGCTTACTCAGACTGACTGCTTCGAGAAATTATTTCATTTATATTATCATAGGATGAAAGAAATCCGTGCAACAGACGAAATTCATTCAGCTTTGATAAATTTTCAATACCGCCAGAAGGCTTTGAGAGAGCTATTCTAGACGTCTGTCTTTAAAGCAGAAAATTTTCAAAGTGTCGATATGAAGCGGATAAGACTATTTAAAACATCCGTTCTCTTGGGATAGACTTTATAGTTTCCTAGCACTTAAAATCTCTAACGATATGTCACCCGTCCCGAGAGAAGACACCTCGCGGTAGTTATGTTTTTTTTTGGTTTTAGTTGTTTGTTTTTTTTTTTTTTTCAAAATTTTAGACCTGTCCGAATCCAAATGGTTTAGCAGACGATAATTTGAAGTTGAATTTATTTGGAAATTAACCATTAAGTACGGTAGAAAATATTAAGGAAAAAGAAGAAATTGCTTGTGATCGGGGTGGTCACTTTTTGCATAACCCCGGAGGTTTCGCCTTTTCATTAGAAAGGTCACATATCATAAACTCACATCGACGTCGTCTGATACCGCCATCGGCTGATACCGCCGTCGACTGATACCGCTGCCGAAAGATACCACCGTCGACTGATACCGCCTTCAACTGATAACGCTGTCGACTGATACCGCCGTCGACTTTAACAAAACGAGTCGATATTTGTACCAGTGTAACATCGAATTGGAGTTGTTGTATTTTTGTTGTTGTTGTTGTTGTTTTATGGGGGGAGTGGTCCAATTTTTTCAAATTTTATTTTTCTTATTTTTTATTATTATTATTATTATTCCAATAAAGTTGAAATCATTTTCATACGTAATCAGTTATATTAAAGTTTAATATCTAATACCATTTTTGTTTTAAAGTATCTCCTGAAATTCTGCATAAAACAGACTCAAACAATAGTCGTTAACACATAACACCTAACTATATCAGGTCACTATTTTCAAATGAGGCTGTGTATGCTTGAAGTTTGACATGGAGCAGTCCGGACAGCCGGTATAGTGTGACTAGTCGCTGATCATCTAAGTAATCAATGAGTCGCTGTATTCAGTATACAGTATGATTACGAGTTCAGGTTCACACCGAAATGAAAATAAAAAATATTCTTTTCATTTCTTACAAATATTCTCTTCATTTCTTAAATGAATACGTTCCATGATGATACGAGATTTGCATGACCGCGTGTTATGATCGTTATAATTATTCCTGAGTGAGATAATTGACGCCTTTGTAAAAACGACATGCTGCTGATGAATGAATCAATATTCGATTTTACTCCCCGTACGAGCTGGTGTTCAAATGTATTGTTGGGTTCAGTCAACATTCATACAACAAATATTCTGTTTTCTTCCGCATTCTTTATCAGAAAGATATACAATAGGGCATGCCATGGCATGTTGTTGCTGTTGTTTGGACAAACGTTTCCCAACCGTATTAAGAACTGAAACAAGTGACAAAGCAATCAACTTTTCTATCATAGACCAAGCTAAGTCCATTTTATCTGCAAGAAAATCGTCACTCGGCATGACAAACATGTTCAAATCCGTTGCTTCTTGATTTTCATTTCCAATATATATATGCTCGTTCTCTCCAAAATTACAGTGTCACGTTGAAGATATGAAAATAATAACAAAAAAGATTGAGTTTGAGGGTTCTCACAGAGTTTTGATATTATGTTATATTTTTTTGCGTGGAGGATATACTCTATTTCAGTGTAAGATATATGTTTGTCTTTTTAAATAACAACCAAAAATATTTTTTCGAGAATGTGACCTATTATACGAAAAGAGCGTTCTCCGAAAAAAGATATGAGCTTTCAGAGGTCAATCAGGAATTATATTTTTACAGTATATGTATATTATGGTATGACCATACTAAATGAACATAACAGCTAACCAACAATGTAATGAGCCTCACTTCAGTTCAAAAATTGAAAGCACTTTCTCCATCGATCGAAGGCCAGCGTAGTAATTTTGTCGTATTGTGTCCCTCATGCGTCAGTCATTCTGTCTGTAAACTATCACGTTTTCACACAGTGTGATTAGTTTTTTTGTTTCACATCTCTATGAAAACAAAAAATATTCTCTTCATTTCTTGAATGACGTTTACATATGAAAGTTACTTGACAGAAAAGTGACACACGGTAAGACATACGTTTACGTACCTATTGTAGTTATCACAGTTACGGAATACAGCAATGACCCAGCGTACGTCCATTTTGCGTCACCAGTGATAGCATTGATTTCACCATTCCAGCCGTCGTTCGTGACGAGGAGACAGGCGTTGTGTTGGAACGTCTCCACGGTGTCTAACATAGCCGAAGACCAATTATACGTCTGATCCTTGTAGTTTTGTTGATAATGTATGGTCATGTTAATGTGGTACTCTATACGGTTCATGATAAACTTTCGCATCTCTAATGCCTTTTCGTTCACTAATTCTTCGTTTTTAGCTTCCAATGCGACGAATACGAATCCTCCCATGATTGAATACGCAACCACAGCACAAGTTAGCCCCACATACGATAAAAGAAACACTGCGAATTTCTTTAGGCAGTTGGCAGTTTGGGAAACGCAGTTGTTCGAATTAGTTCTGCGATTTTCAACTTTAGTTGGAATAATTTCAATTTCATGAGCATTATTTGTGTCCTGCGGTTTAATTGTTTGAGTTTCTTTAGATTCCACTTCTTCAATATAATCCTCTGGTTCTGCTATAGACGCCCCCGTTAATGAATGTTGTAACAAGCCTTCACCTAGAGCACACTCTCTCTCCGCTTGTAGAATGTTTTGTCGTGACATGATACCTTTTGTATATATTTACAATATATCAGAATTTTGATCCAAGAACATCAGCATGCGCGTGTTTTAGGTACTGTCTGAGTAGGATTGATCCATTGAATTAATAGAATGGACATGAAAATAATTAGTTTTGTTTGTCCGGTTGATCTATTTTTATCATTTTTATCATATTATTATCATTTATCGCTAAAGACGTACAATTCTACCTCCATTTTCATTTACATATTTATGTTTGTCAAACATAAACTGAACGCTTGTATCATTTTTATATTATTTTTATATATTTTTTAACAACTGTTCGCGCAAACCACGTATCGTTTTGAAATTATTTTTCTAAAGATATTTTACAGTTATTCTTCATAAATCTTATACATAATGTAGACATAAAAATGACAGAAGGTGATTAAACTCACAAATCTTCTAACGCTTTCTAGTACTCTCTTGCACTATTTTCACATAAAAACTGAATTACGAAACGATAGATGTACTTCTCTGTCGATAATATCAGTGCAATTACAACAAAAGCATGTTCACAACAATTTATATAAATGTCCAATGTGACATTCGATATATCGTCCTCTAGACCGTCTATGTGTCAATACTAAAATCCGGTTACATATGAATCCAATATCCGTATTGGGTAAATTGTATAAAGTAGTCTAATAGCCCAGAAAATGCTAGGCCGCTTTCAGAAAGCCGATTGTAATACTTTCACTGAAAACCTTTCGGTTGTTTTACGGGGATGGTCATGTTTTTCTAGACTTGCATACAAATCCAGAGCTCTATACAAAAGTACGTGTCGAAAATTGAATTTTCTTCTTCTTCGTCTACGAACCCTTTTTCGTCGGTATTCATTAGATTCGCCTCGACGACTTGGTCTCTTTGTACCTGTATAATTTATCTTGGTGGCGAAGTAACTTAATCATTGTACTCTTCAAAATCCTTTCATTCTGATTAGCTGAAAGAATTCGTTTTGAAAGTTCAATAAAATTTGAGAACGTAACTATTTTGTATTCGAGCGCACAAATAAGTTCCATAAATCTTTTTTTGATCCTAGAATGACGTGCATCCTCGGCGTCAAATGTAAACTTTTTTCTCTGATTGTACTCTAGGGGACGATTTTTTATCTTAATCTTGAAGGTGATTATTAGGTCATAAGGATAAGCCCTATTGTAAACTTTGGGTCGATAATCGTAGATCTAAGTGAGATAGCAGGTGGAGGCTAGGAAAGGATGTAATGGTAGTACTGGTGTGAGAAATACCAGGATTCCATTGTTAGGTGCTCCAGCCGCCGAGATATAACTGAAAGATTGTTGAAAGCGGCGTAAAACCCCATTCAAGCAAACAAACAAACCTATTGTAAATTTGAAATCATGGGTAAAAAGGACCTTGGTGAATATCTTCATTTTCCATAACGTTTTCTATCCAAAAAGACGAAAAAATTCGAAATTCCATCAACTTGAAAATGTCGTCTGCAGTTTCTTTCAATTTGGACCAGTCTGAAATTTTATTGTATGGGAATGGGACAAATACAATTTATGATTTTTATGATACCAGATAAGACCGGCCTTCAAGTTTCCGTCTCATGTTCATTGTTGATTCAAAAATTAAGGTGAGCAATCTAGGCCTTCTAAGTTCCGACAGGAAGCTTCACTTAGATATTAGGCGGCGTTTTTTTGCAAACTTATGGTCAGTTACATGAAATAATCAAAGTACTGAAAGTACTGTAAGCTAGCAAAGCATGGTTGAATTTAGAATATCTTTCCCTAGTTGAGTAGAAAACATTGTGGACATTGAAGAAGTTGCTTGTTACAAGCAATTTCTTCATTGTACACAATGTTTTCCAAACTTTTTTTCTTTGGATGCTTAAAAAGCGGGATTTAGTGGGAATAGGTTAAAAAGCATGCTTTTGACAGAGTTCTTCACAACTGAAATACATAAGAACTATTCATTATTGCGTAGGCATTTCATGGATTTGGTGGTTAAGCCTCAAGTGGCAGTTTACCCTCGTTGAACTTTGAGAAGGCCTCAAAATTTGTCTGTTAACTTAAGCTATCAAAGCTGACGCTTTGCTCGCTAAAAATGTAAAATGGTAGTTTGGCGATCTACACCTCTTAACTACAGCTTGAATAAGCTGTAGTTAAGACATTCAAATCGCCATACCAACAAAAATTCTAGTAATGAATCTAGGCCAAATTTGGAGTTCAAAGTTCATTTCTTATCTGAATTAATGATTCGATTGCTCGATAGTTTCTTTGATTGACATACGCGATTCGGCAGTTTTTAACATAGCTTCTCAAGAGATTTAATGTCTACCTTCTATCTCTGTTTTTATCAAGAATGCGTTCATTTAGAACCATTAATCGAATGTTGCTGTCTGAAGACTTGCATACCAACACCTCCTTTTCCCCCTAAATCGAAGTTTATCTAGTTATATAACAACGGAATCACTTCACTATATCATTTCTTAAGTGTCTATACTTCAAATTAATAGGAAACTCTCACTAAACTGTTGTTATGTTTCACAATTTTGACCGGTTAAGAGAATATGGACCGCTCTGTCACACCTTGAAACAAATGTATATATAATATGACTTATCCAGCAGATGTCAATCGACGTATCGCAGATTCCGCTGGCAACGCCTACTGACTCCAACAGAAAGTTCGACTTCGATTTTAAACGGCGTTCAGTGAAAAATGTATGGACAATAACATGTAACCAAAAAAAAAAAATAAAATTGTTGGTTCGCGACCTAAACGTCGTAAATACAGCTTGAATAAGCTGTAGTTACGACGGTTAAGTCGCCAAACCAATGAAAATGATTTACATAAATGTCGACCAACGTTGGAGTTAAAGTTCATTTTCGGTCTAAATTAATGATTTGATTGGTCGTTTGATTCTTTGATTGCCAGCCGCGATTGGTCATTTCGAAGTAGTTTTTCGAAAATAAACAAATGGCAATTTAGGCTGGATGTAATAATGATAATAATAGAGTTATTTAGTGAATGTAACTTATTAAGACATCATCACACATATTAAATCAAGAGCACAATGATTAACGTGTTTAGAATACTATCAATAAATTAATTAATCACACTTAAACATCACACATACGCACATACGAAGATATTACACACTTGCAACTAGTATTTAAAAAATACCATATGTAGGCACAATGAATACCTGGACATACAAATTCTTGCTTTTTTATGATATGCTTAATTCAAAAAAGCAAGAGCGAAAGGTTTTAACCCCGGTCAGGATATGACAACCTGTAAATGAACAAGAAATGAATACAGCCGAAATATTTACAGACCAGGGCGCCGAGGGTGAACCTTTTCAATATGAAAGAATCTTGATTTCTCAATATTCTCAATAAAGAAAATAAGGTAATATATTGTATTATTGGGTATAATCCTAATCAAGTCTTCGGATAGCTTTCTACACAAGGTTCCTTCTCGAGATAAATCTTCCGCCGACGAACTTTTAGCAGACGGTGTCATTTTAATATCATATTACATAACATCTAAACCATCTCACGATACATGCATTCTTTTGTCGTATTTGTCGGATTCTGCATTACCGTCAATTACTTGGACATGCCGCATTATTGAGGGTATGAATAAACCCGCAGTTAGAATGCTAGATTAATCAGATGTTATTGTCGTCTTGAATCTCGAGAGGCCTGTTGATGTCCCGGAAATTCCAATATAATTATCTAATAAGAGTAACGATTCTTGTAACACTTGCACTTATCACTAATCCTTATCCTTAATCTACATATTCAATGCATGTTCATAGAATACAGAATTTACTTTAATCTACCATCTTGATATAGCAGTTCAAGTGCGTAACTGTCTAAATTTACTTTATTCTACCCCCTTTGCGTTGATTCATATGTTGAAGTCTGGTATGGTCCGAATTTACTTTATTCTACCCCCTTTGGGGTGGCCCATATGTTGAAGTCTTGTATGGTCCATATTTATTTCATTGTACCCCCTTTGGGCTCATATGTTGAAGTCTTGTATGGTCCGAATCTACTTTATTGTACCCTCTTTGGGGTGGCTCATATGTTGAAGCCTTGAATGGTCCATATTTACTTTATTCTACCCCCTTTTCGGTGGCTCATATTGATTTATTGATTGCTTGATTGGGGTTTAACGCCGCTTCTAACAGCATTTCAGTCATATCGCGACGACTGGGGCACCTAACAATGGATTCCTGGTATTTCTCACACGAGTACAACCACTACATCCTTTCCTAGCCTCCAGCTGCTATCTCACTTAGGTTCACGATTATCCACTCATTGGTGAGTGACAAATGTCGGACAGAATATGTGCCACCACCGGAGATCGAACCCACGACACCTCATGATTGAAGATTGTGAGTCTGACGCGCTACCGACTGCGCTATGATGGCGGCGGGTGGCTCATATGTTTAAGTCTTGTATGGACCAAATTTACTTTATTCTACCCTCTTTTGGGTGGCTAATATGTTTAGGTATGCTTTTGTCCGAATTTACTTTATTTTTCCTCTTTGCGAATGTTATTGTCTGTTATTGTCCGAATATACGTAATTCTAACCCCCATCCCCTCCAGACACACACACACACACACTTGCGTCGGCTCATATGTTGAAATCCGCATCAAACTCCTAATCTTCAATTATGGGATGCCATGCGTTCGATCCCTGGGGGTGGCACATATCCTTTCCGACATTTATTTCTCACCAATGGGTGGATAATAGTAAACCTAAGTGGGACAGCAGCTGGAGGCTCTAAAAGGATGTAGCGGTAGTACTGGTGTGAGAAATACCAGGTATCCATTGTTAGGTGCTCCAGATATGACTGAAATACTGTTAAAAGTAGCGTTATCCCGATTCAATCAATCAATCTGTAATTGTTTGAATTTACCTTTATTCTACCCCATCACAGTGGCTCAAATGTTTAAGTCTGTTATTGTTCGAATTTACTTAATTTTACTTCCCCCGTTGCATGTGCTTATATGTTGAAGTCTTTAATTGATTGAACTTACTTTATTCTACGCCATTACAATGGCTCATATGATGAAGTCTATTAACCCTTTCCTGGTTAATCCCTGGATTTTACGTCCCTGAGTTTTTATACTCTTGAAAATATTGTGGGTTAAGAAGAAATTGCTTGTAACAAGCAATTTCTTCTTATCCCACAATATTTTTCTACCCTACAGGTTGGTTACTTTTCAAATTGCACTCACTTTTAATTGTCGTCTTCAATTTCTTTTAAATTGGATAAGTCTAAAACTTTGAGAAACAGGAAAGGGTTAATTCAAGTAATTTAATGCTAATTGACAAAGCGTAGTAGGCCATACTCCCTTAGTTCCAACAATGCTTTCCATTTAAATCTAAATGATAGATTAAAGGGAGGTATTAATTTTAAATAACAAAAAAACAAAATACCTCAAAATACGTTCAAACGAGCAAAGCCTTCGACATGAAAAAAATCCGATACATCTCTTTAAAGGATCTTAACCCATTCCCACACAATCCCTCCTTTTTACGCCCCTGAAGAAAAAAGCTTTAGAAAACATTGTGGAAAATGAAGAAATTGCTTGTATCAAGCAGTTTCTTCATTATCCACCATGTTTTCATTCCAAAAAGACAAAATGATTTAAAATTCCATCAACTTGAAATTGTCGTCTGCAACTTCTTTCAATTTGGACAGGTCTTAATTTTTTCTCTGTGGGAATGGATTAACAGATGTATAGATCACGATCAAAATTATATCCATGCACAATTAATGAAGCAATATTTCTTACGTTAGGAAAATATTTGGGAATTATATGTACCCCATTTTATACATCAATTATTAAAGGCCAAAGAAGACTGACGACGTCGAATCCATACGGAGAAATGACTCAGTATATAACCATAGAAAATATTACGTCGATGCGCAAAAAAATATCGTAACTTTATCAAAGCCGTAGTTACGATATTTTATTTGCGCATCGACGATTGTTTCATAACCCGTAACGAATTACTGCTTCCATTCCTCTTTTTTGGTACACTGAAGAATATAGCGACTAAAACTTTGTGAAAAATAAAGTATTGAGAAGCAATGGCTCCTTTTACAGCAATATTTTATCCCCTCATCCCCCCTCCCCGATAAACTTTTTACTTATTTGTCCTCAAATTATAAGTCAAATGAAGCCCCAACGAATTTAGTTCAGTCTAACTGGGTAAATGGGTTGATTTTTGACACAGGCAGCAAAACAAAATACTGTGACACATGGAATTACTGACATTTGAACGCTGCTCATGAGGTTTGTAAACCATCTAGTGCGTTATAGAACAGCCAATAGCTCTGACAGTCAGCCGTAAAAACGCTAGGTCTAGAAACAACAAATATCAAATTCGCGTCCATATCTTTTAGGAAAGGACATACTCATCCAATGGGAAGATTATTAAATTATTTCTATCAACGATAAATGTCATATCCATTTATGTTAAAATATCTTTTATCAAAGCGAAAATAGATAGCCATAAAGAAATATCTGCGAGGGATTGCAGAAATTTTTTCGACCCTTTAAAGCCCAATCCCACTGCACTTACGAATTCAATGAGAATGTCAAGCGTTAAATAATCCCGCTATCCGTTCAAGACGCAAAGCATGCGTAGTGTGCTCATTACGTGAGTGTTCCATGTGTACTCTCCGTCGAGCATGCAACCAATCACTGTGATTACATACGGGCATTCAGATTTGAGCTGCACAGAACTTTTATAACTTTTGACATATACGATGTAAATGGGAGACATATTAGAACAACAAACATTTTTTCTCACATTACTACTACTGCGAATATCCTTATTTTCTACGCGTGTAGAATCATATGAAGTCATCATGACGCCATCTTAGTGCATGATGTAGCGGTCCTTGTATTCGAAAAGGGGTATAAATCTACGTGTACAAGATGGTGGCGATTGAGATGGTTACGGTTGTTGTTGTTGTTTGTCTATGTTAAAAGTATCTGTGACTCGATTTCTTTTAGACAATCTTTACTCAATTTCATTTAGAGTAGAATAAGTAATGAAGCTCGCTTAATAATCATGTTTTTCAAGGCTCAGTTAGATCAGCAGATCTCAAAGGCTCTGTATTTCTTGATGCGTTGATCAGCTATGTGAAAAAATCACAGCTACATTTACTTTTAAAATAGTTAAAAAGATTCTCCCTATGGAAATGAAACAAATATTTTACAACTCTTATGTCACTTCGTATTTTGGCTGTGGTTGTATTCTTTGAGGCAAGTGTGAATTCTCATTAGCCCAAAGAATTAATAGAATAAAAAAGAAAAACTGCCCGAATTATTCTATGTTAACCTAGGGGGTATATTACTGAGGGAAAATGTCTCTTTTAAATAGTTAACTTTTGAAATTGATGTAAATACAACATGATTTTGGAGGTTTATTTCTATTGGTTAGCTCCGTCGTGTGTGTCTGAGTTAGTAGTTGTTAGTAGTAATCATGTTCATGATTTGATATCAGGGTTCGACATAAAGATATCTCACAAATGTGCTCGAGAAACGGAACTGGTTTGAAAAGCTTAGGTGTCATTCCAATAACCATTCGAACAATAAAACATATCTGGCTTTTTATTATCATTATTATTACTTTAAATGAAACTAGATGAAACTTCACTCTCAGGCTCAGTATGAAAAAATGCTTCCGAACATCATTCCGATGGAACGGTCCTGTGGCATTTACGCTTTAACCCTTGTTATGCTGAATTAGAAATCCTCTGTAGAACTGTATTAAAGTCAAAGCGCCGAAAACCCTAGAAGCACCAATTATTGGTTAATATTTCTTTTGAAATCTATATCTAAAAAAACTCTGGCTTAGAGAGGACAAGCAGGTGGTGTAGATTAAGATCAGACTGCACTTATGAGCAGGTTGATCTTTGTCTATTTCTTCTGCCAAAGCAGTAATATTCCAGGATCAATATGACACGGGTTAAGATTTCTACTGATATTATTTTGTTTGGTACAATGTTAAGCCGCATTCAAGTGGGTTGTTTTACATTGTGGCAGCAGCTGTATGCACGATATATTGCGTGTGATTCTAAGATACAGCTTCCGTTTACTTCGGATGTTCGTTGCAAGTAAAATGCAAACAATCATTGTACTTGCATGTTTCAAAGCATGATGATATTGATTCTATGAACAACATTTACCAGAGCATCGTGAACGTCGATAAAAAAGGTGTTGATACTTAGGAAATCGCAATTACTCTGCAATTGACGGATCGCTTGCCCCGCCTACTGACTCCGCTAGCCACACTAACTGTCCAAAAACAGGAAGTTCCGCTTCGCTATTAAACGGTGTTAGTTTAAAACATTTATGGTTTATTGAATAAGCTGTGGTTAGTACGTTTAAGTCGTCAAACCAACGAAAATGCCTCACGTAGATGTCGGCCAACGTCAATTTAGACTGTCGGTCTAAATGATCGTTTTGATTGATCGATTTATTCTTTGATTGACAAGTGCGATCCGTCAAGTTTTTATTATTACTTTTTATTGCTTTTATCTCTTAAAAGTTCCGTTGTCAAATAGAATCCAGGACGTCAAGTAGAATGCTCTTTTGACTTAAATGCATGCCAAGTATCATTAAAATATCATTTGCACCAAGTTTTTTAACTACCAGTAAGCCTCGTTGAAATGGTCCTCAGTTAGAATGCTCCAGACTAGACGGATCATCAACTTAGTACACCAGTCGTGATAAGTCCTAGTCTCTAACAAATAGTTCCACCGAGAACCATTTAAACAGTTGTACACAGTCCTAGGTTGGAAGTTGTAAACCTATGTTTCATCAACAATTAAAAACTGATTGAGAATTTTCGCCGGGTCCTGCTGTCTATAAGAGGCCAGAAGCTACCCTTGGGACTTTTCAATCGCTCATCATATAACACTGGCGGGGTTTTTGTTGTTGTTTTGGGGTTTTATATGAATATCTCCTTCCTGATTAATCCAAGTTTCTTGAAATCTCATATTTCTATTGTTTATCGAAAGCCTTTAGCAACGTGCCCTTATTATATTAACCTGATATACCTATGCAATGCCAAAGGGAGGCTTAATGTCTGTACAGCTGTACGGCTTGTGTATATTTGACCCTTTAAGATAATATTTTCCTATATAATCATAACTAATCATAATCATGTCACAATATCAAGTTTTGGTGTGTAGACTACTTTCGTCAATATCGTTAAAGGGCATATGCTTAATGCAATACTTTTAACCCACTAAACTTTTTCTTTTTTATATATATTTTTCGGGTTGCTTCAAGAAAACTCAAGATTCAATCGCGTTTTAAATATGTAGACAACCTTGAACATATGAATTTTAGTCTCTGTAATAATAGAACTCAGCGAGTAAAAGTATTATGCAAAATTTAGCGGATAAACTCAAAGGCGAATTGACCAATCGATGGCCCCGTCCACTGGCTCCCTAGTCCCGTCCCGCTTCGATTTTTAACGGTGTTCTTTTACAAAAGTTATGTCAAGTAACATGTAACAATAAATAAAATCGTTGGTTCGCGACCTAAACGTCGTGAATAAGCTTGAATAAGCTGTAGTTACGATGTTTAAGTCGCAAAACCAACAAAACTGTTTCACTTAAATGGCGGTCAATGTCAGAGTTGATATCTCTATTCCGGGCTGAATAAATGATTTGATTGGTCCATTGATTCCTTGATTGACATCCGCGATTGGTCAAATGAACTACTAAAAACATAACCATATGGATTCCTGGTATAACCATAGTTATTATTATTCGTCCCTTCAATGTTTTACGCGATATTTTTTCTTTAGCACTACTCTTAAAGTGTTATAGTTAACAACATGAAATTTTGGGTGGAAAAAACTCATTGATATCACAATTTTCGCCTAATTGTTTTGTATGGGGGCTTTAAAATACGATGGCCATTAATTTGATGTAGAAGACGTTGTGGTGCATAAAGTAGCAATTGACATGGAACTTCCTCGTAGATGGATCATGATACAATAACGATATTACTTTATTACAATAACTCTCGTCATTTCACTCCATATTCGATTCACTTTGACAAGGACTTATTCCAGGAGTATAAACCGTCCCTGAAGGCTTTTGTTTATACCCATTACCAAACTACAAAATTTAAGACTGGTCTAAATTCAAAGGAGTTGCAGACGAAATTCTAGATTTTTTCAATGTTTTTAATAGAAAAAATTGTATAAAATGAAGAAATTGCTTGATACAAGCAATTACTACGTTGTACACAATGTGTCCCAAATTGTGTTTTTTGATGGGCGCCAAAAAGCGCCAATGTGTGGGAATGGGTTAACTTTTAAAAAGACATAGATATTCCAGCGTAGACATTTCCAATTAACGTTTGATGTGTAAATCAACGGTCATGAAACCCTCTTTTCTTTTTCAATAAAAGATAGAAATGATGAAGATTATTTCAGGTTATAATATCATTTTTTATCAAGATTTTCAAGATTGGTAAAAGCACAAAGTTAAAATAAAATGTGCGCTTAATTTGTGTAAATGACGGATCAAGGCGTCGATAAAAGAATTAATCGACCAATCAAATCATTCGCTTAGGCAGAACTCCGACATTGACCGACATATATATATGAAGCATTATTGTTGATAAATATCCTAACTACAGTTTATTGAATCTGTGGTAAAGAAGTTTTGGTCGCCAACCAACAATGTGATTTGCCATAAATTTTGCAAAATATGTATTGCCGTTTATTTCGAAGAATAAACTTCTGTCGAAGATCAGTCTGTGACCAGCGGAGTCAGTGGGCGGGTCCAGCTATCAGTCAATTGTATTCGTCTTCAATCAATCTCAGACCTCAATGGACAGTCCTAATTGAGATATGGGGTTTAAACAATAATTGGTAGAATTAAGCTGTTTTGATAATAATGCTTATCAATATTGCTAGATATTGCTCTTGGGGCAAATTAAAGATAAAAACTCTACGCTTTTCAAATACAATTAGTTTTGCTTCATTTGAAATTTGGCTCTATTTACGACCTTCATCAAAACTTGACCAACCCTCCTTTGGACGATACCATCTGACGAAAGACAAAAAAGAACTACTCAACAGCTAACTTTTTTAGATATTCGACGAGAAGAGAAAATGGTACTCTGTTTTGTAATACGGAACATTGTGTAGGGATCAAATGTCGTAACTGCAGCTTGATTAAAACTGTAGTTACGACAAATTGATCCCCAACGATGATATACCTTTTTAGTGAATGTTTAATAGAGACTGCTCCACATTAAGATCACAGAGTTTACAGATATTTACATCTTGTGCAGACATAATAAATCACGTAAAATCGTTTTATCTTGTATATGAGTTTCCATAAAATCTATAGTATGTTTCTCCTGTCAACCAGGTTGCAATTGAGAGCTAAGCACAGTGTATTTTCTTACACAGTGACATAATCACACTTGTATGAATTATGCTGCGTTAAAAATTACCATATGCCTTCTTTCGACGTTATAATGGTTGGGTTTTTGTTGTTATTGTTGTTACTGTTTTGCTGTTGGTTTGTTTGTGTGGGTTTTTTTGTTTTGGGGGTTGGAGGGGAGGGGTCACCAAATTCGGCCGGTGACAGTTCGGTGGCAGTTCAGTGGCAGCTATTTTGCAGGCAAAATCTGCAAGTGGTAGTTGATATTTTAAGGCACAGCCAGGGGATAGTTGTAATTTGAAAATTAAGATTTATCTGGTACATTTTTTTTAAAATCGATTTAGTTGTCATAACGCCGGCCGATGGGAATGTGAAGTTGCATAGTGACAATTGACGGGTCGATATCTCAGCCATCTGACTCCGCTGGCCTCACCAACTAACTCCAACAGGAAGTTCCACCACGGTATTAAAAACATTATCTTGAAAAAATATAACCAGTAACACTCAACAATCAATTAAATGGTTTGATTTTGACCTGAACGTCGTAACTACAACTTATTCAAAGTGTAGCTACGACGTTCCAGTCACCAAACCAACTAACATTCTTCTAAAAAGTGTCAACCAATGCTGGAGCTTAAAAGTCCACTGCCTGTCTAATTGAATTATTTTAATTGGTGGATTAAGTCTTTAAATGACAGCCGCGATTGGTCAATTACGAACCATGTGGGATTCGCCAGTCAAAAGAAACTTCATTCATTGGTTGTACTAAATACGACACTTGAGCATCCGGCCTGATACCTAAATACTATCAAAATTGTATCTGTCTACCCGGGAAAGGACGAGGACTGACACCATTTCTAAACGATCCCGCTTCTTACGCCCTTAAGGAAGAAATGCTTTGGAAACATTATTGAAAATATAAAAGTAACAATAATTTCTCATAATCCACTATGCAATTTCTTTCAATTTCATCCAGACTAATTTTATGTCGTCTGGTAATCAGTTATGCCATACATGTATTATAAGTAGAATATGACATCTGTTCTCATGGAATAATGTGGTTTTCTTTAGGGGGCTTGTGCGTATGTGTGTAAGAGTGTGTTGATTTGTTTTATTTTTGCAAATTATGAATTTAATGAATACGCTATTTTATCAAGTATTATCCATATTAGCACGGAAACGATCTGACTCTTCAGCCGTGTATCTTTCTGATTTCTTTTTCAAATGAGAATAATTTAATTTTTAGTTTCGTCTATCAAAAACGGGCGAAAAAATTATTCATAACTCCACGAACAAAATTTTGAGCGGGTAGCGATTTTGTATGCTTCCGCACAAATAGTCCCATACAAAGAGATTACAAAATTTGTAAAATATTTGCTTTTTTCGCTCGACGCTTCGCGTATTCATACAGTGTGATTAGTTTTTCGGTTCATACCTCCATGAAAACAAAAATTTATTCTCTTCATCTCTTAAATGTTATTGTGGTACTGAATTCGCATGACTTGTGGAAGGGTCATAGATGAGCGTATTGGAAAAAGTCATAAGCTATCTGGGAATTCAATAAATTGGTTGTATTAAACGAATTAGTGCTATTCCATTCTTGAGGGAGTTAAAGGACGTAATCCAGATAGTTGATATGATCAAAATATCATTCCCTTTACCGATTTGATTCATGTAATAGCCGCCGTAATCTCGCAGTCGGTAACGCATCAGACTTCCAGCCTTCGAACATGGGATATCATGGGGTTCGATCCCGGGCGGCGACACATATTCTTTCAGACATGTGAGTGTCACCAATGGGTGGATAATCGTAAACCTAAGTGGGATAGCAGCTTGAGGCTAGGAAAGGATGTAGTGGTAGTACTGGTGAGATAAATACCAGGAATCCATTGTTAGGTGCCCCAGCCATCGCGATATGACTGAAATACTGTTAAAAGTGGTGTTAAACCCCATTCAAGAAGAAGATTCATATAATAGATTTATGATAGAGGGGTCGCCGGTCCCGCCCATCGTCCTCCGATGAAAAATTCGAACACAAACAGATTACAACGGCATCCTTTCTAAGCACACACATATACCCCATGCACTAGGCAGTACAAATTGAAAGAAAATAAATGATTGAATTTACTTCTACAACTTTAGATAATAAGAATAAAAAATTGCCAGATACCATTGTTTCGGAGAAGAACATTAAGCTTTTTATCTACGTATACCGTGACCTCCCATTGAAAGTATACGAGCTTATTACTGTAAACGCTAAATGTCTTTGTGAATATAAATTCCTCAAATTGAGTAAATGCATGAATCAGATAAGGTATAAATCAAAGAAATCTAAATACATAGGGAATATTATGTTACGATAGCTATACAACATTTGGCATTTGCTTTGAGCTGTGGAGCGAAAATTTTTCTACGCTCTAAGAAGCAAATACAAGATGTTGAATTGTTATTTTAACTTAATACTTAGTATTCCAGTTATTATATACCTAAATATTTGCTAAATTAATTCGACAAAATATTTTTTGAAAATCTGTGTTTCCCTTCTTGTTCACCATACAGTTTACGTTTATTCGAATTATGACGTGGTCTACAAAATAAGAAATGACGTCACCTTAGTCTGCCTTATATGGAAGCGTATTAATACTGATTTTCTGTCGGTGTGGAATGTTTATATCTTACTAGAAGTATTAAAAGGTATATAATAAAACAAACTACTCTTAAGAAAAGACTGTTTGGTCATAACCATAAACATAGTACCATTGATTACTTCAGTAAAAAGTAAACCCGAAGTGTTGTAATCTACCGGAAACATCCCTGATACCGATTAAGATACCAACAAAAGCCTGTTTGCTGTAAACCAATCAGGCCACCCAATAAATCTAATAAATTCAGTGAAGCTCAAAACCCTTTGCAAAGATTCCGCTCTAATTTAACCAATTTCCACGCCATAAAATTTAAAACTAGTCCAAATCAAAACTGTTGTAGACGACAATTAGTTTTTAATAAATGGAATATTATATATGGTTGTCTTTGGGTAGAAATCTTTGTGGATAATAAAGAAATTGCCTATGAAAAGTAATTTCTTCATTTTCCACATTTTTCAAGAGCTTTGTTTCTTTGGTGCGTCTAATAGCGAGAATTTATGAGAATGGGTTGGAATTGAAAAATAGATGTTTTTTGGGACAAAAAAACATTGTTGATACTGAACAAATGGCTTGAACAAATGTATTATTTTTCCGCATTGATTCACACAGCTTTTAACTTTGGGGTGTCTAAAAGTGGGATTTCGTGGGAAGGGGTTAAGTCACTATGAAAGTGTAGGGGATATTTTATATTTCGTTGACAATCTTTTTAGCTTATAGATTAACCCTTTCTGTTTTTTAAAATTTAAGGCTGGTCAAAATTGAAAGAAGTTGAAGGCCAAAATGAAAATTGTGTACAATTGAGATGAAAACATCCAAAAAGGTAGAAAATATTGTTGGTAAACGAGAAATTGCTTGTCAAAAGCAATTTCTTCTTTTTCCACAATATTTTCTTATGTATAAAATAACAGTGTCGTAAAATACCGGGTTTGTACAGGAAAGGGTTAAGATCGGTGCAATTGCTTTCCACTGCTTTAGGGTTGGTTGAGAGGCTATTAACACATTCCCACACGATAACATTTTAGACCGGTCCAAATTCAAAGAAGTTATGACAAGCAATTTCTCCATTTTCCACAATGTTTTCCAAAGCTTTCATAAGAGTTGAAAAGCGTCATTGTATGGGAATGAGTAAACCCATTCCTACACGGCAAAGTTATGGACTAGTCATAATTGAAAGAAGTTTCAGACGACATTTCAGGTTACTTTGAAATTGAGCATTAAGTGCTCAATCGGGTAGAAAACATTGTGAGAAATTCTTCGGGAGGCGAAAAAGCGGGATTGTGAATGAGCGGGGTTAGAAATATGTGCATATTCGGGATTATTTAAGTTTATAAAGCTCAATTTATAACAGGAGATTATAAAAGCCTTTCATTTTGAATGTTGCTCAAAAAAGAAAATAACACCCCACCCATCAATAATAATTTCAAAGACGGGGTTAATGTAGAGCTCTTGCAAGTTTTGTAATATTTCCTTACAATTTTCAGTAAAAGAATAATACATGTTACTACCTGAACAATTTCAAATCATAATTTGATAAATACTTATTTCAATACAAAATTAAATATAACCTTTTAGAGAAAATTAGCGCCATCGTGTTTTTCTGTGTAAAATTGGAACAAGGGCACGAAAATACAATAATGAGAATACGAGAATAAGAGAATGCAACGTTGAGAACTAGAGGGTACCTTTAAAGAGAATACATGAGTACGAGAAAACGACGGTGAGATCACAAGAATACGAGGTTGATGACACGAGAATACGATGCTGAAAATACGAGAGTACGACGTTGACGTTGAGAACTAGAGAGTGCGACAATGAAAATACATGAGTACGAGAATACGACGGTGAGAACACGAGAGTATGACGTTGAGGACATGTGAATACGATAGTGAGAACTAGAGAGTATGAGTATAAGACATTGGGAACTTGACATTACGATGATGAGAATACGAGAGTACGAGAAATTGACGTTAAGGACACGGGAGTACGATGAATAGAATACGCGAGTATGAGAATACGACGGTAAGATCACGTGAGATCGACGTTGAGAACTCGAGAATACGGTGATACGAATACTAGAGTACGACGCTCAGGATACGAGATCGCGATTGTGAAAGTATGAGGTAATCTCGTGTTCTCGTCGTAGTACTCTCGTGCCTCGTTTTGCGATTTTACTTATAATAACTCGATAGCCCTAACGGTATTCCGTAGAAGTACAGAAGTTCCTTTTGGTTTATATTTACCGCATAAGTTTTCATTTAGAATATCCCATTTTGAGATTATTAGGGTTGTCTCAAAGTTTCTCGAACAATCCTCGTACATATCGATCAGCTTTCTGGTTTTATCATTTAATGGTGCAGTATATCACAGCCGGCTAGAGATATTGTATGTCAATTTCATTTTATCTAACATTTCGTCGTTGGGCGTGCAAAATGTCGTAACTACAGCTTGAATAAAGCTGTAGTTACGACATTTTGCACGCTCATCGACTGTTTGATTTATTTGCTGCGCGTTAATACCATGTCAATTCTTGTCTGTTTAATACCATATATTAAAGAACAAATTGGAACCAATGTTCCTCTTCATCATTATTTTCATTACCGATAAATATGACTTGTCAAACCAAAAAGGATCCCCTGGGAGTCCCATAAAATATTTTTTTGAAAAAGAGATCAGATCAAGCAGAGGTCTATCAGAGATCACAATTCAACCTCTTCTAGATGACCATTCTAGATACGAAAAATCTGACTTTAGCGAAAACCCTCGATCTTCCAGTAAATTTCATACTACATGGGATGTTCCATTCTAGATACTGACAATCTGCCATTTGCAAAATCTGTCAACCGTCCGTGCTTTTTGCCCTTTATCCAAAATGTTCCCTCACACTACACGTATCGTTGTTTATGCCCTCTTCGTTGCATTTTATGTTTTTGTCATTGAATTCTAGGCTACTCTGGTTTATATTAAATTCCTTGATAAATAAATCAAAACGAAACAGCAAGACTGGCTCTTTCTTGATCTCTTCAAACGTAAACTCATAACCAGATAACAGAATGTTATACCAGTCCCAATTAACTCATTCCAACACAGCAAAATTTTAGACTGGTCTAAATTGAAAGAAGCTGCAGACGACAATTTCACGTTGATGGTATTTTTAATTTTTTCGTCTTTTTGGATAGAAAACATCGTGGAAAATGAAGAAATTGCTTGATACAAGCAATTTCTTCATTTTCCACAATGTTTTCCAAAGCTTTTTTCTTGAGAGGCGTAAAAAGGAGGGGTTGAGTTGGAATGGGTTAAAGAAGCTGCAGACGACAATTTTTAATTGATGATATTTCTTGTGGTGGTAGTAGGTGTAGATAACAGATGATGATGACATTGTTTGTAAACATTTATGTTAAGAAATTGTCTTGAGTTGGAGACTGATGGTGGTAACATTAAACGTGTTATAACTACGAAAAAACAATTATTCTTGGAATATGGGGACATATTTGTTTAGAAAGACAAAAACGCATTTTAATTTCCATGGTTTCGTGAAAATAATTGATATTCGCTTGAAAAGAAATAATAAGGGCTTCCCAATAGATATGTCTGCACCAGGCCTGAAATCTAAAAAGTATCTGATTTGAAAGACTGCATGAAATTCAAAATTCATTATGTTATTAATGGATACCATTTTCTCCCTGTCAACTTGTTGGGCGTTTAAAAACAAAACGCATAATAGCAACATGATTGAGATTAATTAGAGAATTTTTAGAAATACATGTACCGCTAACATTTATAGGCTGGTCGACTAATTTGGGTTTAAAGTCACGTTTAACATATCGCGGCGGCTGGAGAACCTAACCGTATACTTCTGGGTTTTCTCACACCAGTTTTACCACTACGTCCTTTCCAAGCCTTCAGCTGCTCATCTGACTTAGGTTAACGATTATGCAACCATTGGTGGGAGACAAATGTCGAAAAGGTTACTCGCCCCGCTGGGTATCGAATCTAGGACCCCCCTAGCTAACTTGAGCTTGTAATGCTCAAGGTGAGATATTGTGATGGATCGATGAGCATTGTTTGACAATCCTTTCGCCTGTCTGCCCGTCTGTCCTTTTGCCAAATCACAGCTGTCAATCAAATTATCAGTCGGCCAATGAAATCATTTTTAAGATCAGAAGTAAGGTTCGAAGTCCGAAATATGCCGCCATTTTTGTTTGGTTTGACGACTTAAAGGTGGTAACTGCAACGTATTCAAGATTCAGATTTTGGTTATATGCCACAGGCCATTGAATAACGCCGTTAAAAATTGAATAGGTACTTCCTGTCGGAGTCATTGGCTAGGCCAACTGAGTAACTGGGCAGGGACTGCGATCGGTCGTTTAGAGGTCATTTTCGATCTTTGAAATTCTTCAGAACAACAAACAGACTCGAATTTATTACAACGTGACCAACAAAAGGCCCATAATGTGGATTTTACATTAAGATAATAGACGAAACTCCTAGAAAATCCGAAACCATAAGACCTTAAGCTTTTCACTTTTTGCATGCAGCATCTAGTGTATTATGGTACTTTGCCAGTACTTTAAGTTGTTGATCTTGGATCAACATATGTTTTGCGCCCCTGAATTTATCATAGAGATAAAGAATTGAGTCTTTAAAAGTCCCCCCTCCAAAACAATAGAGACTTAGTTCGTAGGCATCATTGCCTTATAGTACTCTAACAAAATACTTCAAATTATTTCTGACAGACCGACCTTAACCTGATTTTGTGGGATCCTGGATAAAGAAGAAGAAATTTTATAAAAACTATTCCTTCCACACCACAAGGCAAATTTTCAAATTTTCCATGGGATATCGCCCTATGAACCATAACCTAAAATATATAAGTTCGCGTACTAATAAATGTACCCTGTATTGAGGAAATGTGAATATTATTTAGAGATAAATGAAGCAAAAAGTGTATATTGCCCCAATATATATTGTCTACTTCTTAAAAAATGTTACCCAGTTAGAAATTGTAGACTCATTTTTCTTCGATCAATTAAGAGCTCATGTGAACGGTCTAGGGCCATCTCGGTGTTCTTCTTGAGTTTTCTTCTTTTTTTTTTCCCTTTTTTTTTTTTTTTTTTTTTTGTTGCCTTAAAAGTGGGAAAAGGAGTGTCGGATATCCTGCGAGATAAATTAGATCGTGTGGAGTTCAATCAGAGGTCGTGTTCCGAAAATAATTATACAATAAATAGAGGTTATTGAACGAGTTATCGTGAAATACCAAATTTATCAAACGAGCTGTGCAGAGGTTTTGTCTGTTTTCGATGATGACTTTAGATAAATTCGGCATTTGATATTCTATTTATAATATGATAATATTTATTTGCAATAAATCAATAACAATTCACTAACAGAATTGATCGATATATGACATTCCGCGAAATATATGACGCACTTTCTTATACGACGTCAATAGATGCAGCATGACGTCATTTTCGCGGTAAAAAAAGGCTTTACCATTCATTTCGAATTTATGTACATAGCTATTACACTAGCTTAATATCACCCGTATAATATGAAATATGTTCAACGATTTATTTCACTCCTAGGCCCGTACGTCATATTATAAAGGAGACTTTTCAATTTCGATTCAAAAAAGAAAAACCGTTAAAGAGCTGTAAGTTACGGACCTGGTCATACTAACTGGCCTCGCATACAAACTGGCCTCGCAATCCGACAAAGGTCGATACTTGAAGCATTTCCCCGAAGGTCTTTTTTCGGATGATTGTCACTTTGTGTTCATTTATCACTTGATATTTCTTAAATAATTCAGCAGAAAATCTTTCGTGAAAATGTGTATTTTATATTTCTATCAGACATGTCCAGTGTTATTTCTACAAAGAGCTACACAAAATCTCTATTAACGTCAATCAATTTCTGAATTAAGTGGAAATTAGTTTCGCCTACAATCAGAAGACCTGTCAAACATTAGTGTGCAGCCAAGTTTTATTATTCTACGACTGTTTGATCTTTCGTTTCCTCTAATAAAAAAACGTTGATATTCGGAGCATGTCTATAAATAAGCCTGTTTTCAGAACATATTACAACAATAACAGATTTGAACACAATCATTGAAATTCTATGACAATAAAAGTGCGCCTTTCATCTACGAATTCCAAATGTAGATCTAGTCCCAAGGCTAGCGGTACTTTTATTCATAAAAAGGTTAAGGCAAAATCGTGTGAGGGTGTCATCTTACGTGTAAAGGTTTGCTGGGTCCAGTAATATCTTGTAAAAATCTGAGCTCGAACAAGACAGTGTACGCAGTGAACTATATACTGTTTCCCGATATGGGATGTACGCACAAAAATGAAGAAGTTGTCGTAATAGAGTTTTCGATGTCTATCAGCTAGAGATTTAATCGTTTCCTGTTTCATCCCTGATTTTTACGTCCCAGCGTTTTTAAACTTCAGAAAACATTGAGGAAAAAGAAGAAATTGCTTGTAACAAACAATTTCATCTTTTCCCACAGTATTTTCTACATTATTGAATGGTTATTTTTCCAATAAAATAAGCTTAAAATTGTTGTCTGCAAAACCTTTCAATTTAGACAGGTCTAAAATTTTGCAAAAACAAGGAAGGGTTAATTAACTTATGTAACAAGACTAATAAATCTCGTTCAAACCATTTTGCCTGGTAAATATTAGCGGTGTACGCGAAACATTGGCTTTCGCTAACTAGCAATACTAGCTGAAACACTGATATCGATAAGCTGAAGATATTTCATATAAAGATAAATCAGAAAAAAAGATGAAAAAATAGGGTGATTCAAGCGAAAATCAAATAAGTAAACGTATCATTTCCTTCTACAAAGTTAGTTGTCTGATATACTTACTCTCTTACCACAAACGCGAGGTCTAGATTTAGGCAATTATAAAAATTATCGTTCATAATTTGCTGTAAACCAGAATCTAATGAGAAAGGAGTTCGATTGACGGATTGCTGGCCCCGCCCACTGACTCAACAAATCAGTGAACATATCATTACCTTCTACAAAGTTAGTTACTCTCTTACCACAAACGCGAGGTCTAGGTATAAACAATTAAATTATTGTTCATAATTTGCTGTAAACCAGAATCTAATAAGAAAGGAGTTCGATTGAGGGATCGCTGGCCCCGCCCACCGACTCCACAAATCAGTGAACGTATCATTACCTCAAACAAAGCTAGTTGTCTTATATACTTACTCTCTTACTATACAAACGCGATGTCTAGGTATAATCAATTATAAAATCAGCGTTCATAATTTGCTTGAAACGAGAATCTATTGAGAAAGGGGTTCAATTGACGGATCGCTGGCCACGCCTACTGATTCCGCTGGCCACACCCTCTGACTCCAATAGGAACTTCCGTTTGGATATTAAACGGCGATAGTTTGCAAATCTTATGGCAAGTAACATGCAACAAAAAGTTAAATTGCTGGTTGGCGACCTAAACGTCGTAACAATGGCTTATTCAAGCTGTAGTTACGACTTTTAAGTCGCCAAATCAATTAAAAAGCTTCACAAAAATATTGGCCAATGACAGAGATCAAAGTTCACTTCCGGTAGATATTAATGATTAGATTGGTAAATTTATTGTTTGATTGACAATCGCGACTGGTCAATTAATTCGATCATTTAAATTTATGTCAGCATGTCGCCAATCAAGCAGAAAAGACTAGCTTTGTATTTCTAAAAAAAACATTGGATGTGGTATAGTAAAGCTCGTGACCATTCACAATGATCTCCGGAAACATAGAAGAGAACTGACACGGCTGTCATCAAATAAAAAAAGTTGTTATTTGAATACCAGTCGACCAATAAAATCTTTCATTTGGATCAGAAATTAGTTTTGAACAATGACATTAGTCGCCGTTTTTTATTTAACCTTTTTTGTTGGTATGCCAACATTAAAGTCGTAGCTGTAGCTTATTCAAAATGTAGTTACGACATTTAAGTCGCAAACAAACTGTTCTACTTTTCTGTTACATGCTACTTGTCATAAATTTTGCAAAATAACGCCGTATAAAATCGAAGTGGAACTCCTTGATTGGAGTCAATGACAGGGCCAATGTAGTAATTGGGCGGGGCCAGCGATTGATCAATTGACGGATTGTGATGGTAAAATGACTGATCAATCAGATCATTCATTAGACCGGAACTTTGAACTCCAAAATTGGCCGATATTAATTTTGTTGGTTTTGTCCACCGAAATCTCGTAAATACGGATTATACAAGCTGTAGTTACGACGATTAGGTCGCCATTTTTTATGCTACATGTTACTGGTCATGAATTTTACAAAATAACGCCGTTTAAATCGAAGTAGAACTTCAAATCGGAGGCGGCGGCACATATTCTTTCCGACATTTGTCTCTCACCAATGGTCGGATAATCGTAAACCTAAGTGGGATAGCAGCTGAAGGCTAGGAAAGGATGTAGTGGTAGAACTGGTGTGATAAATACCAGGAATCCATTGTTAGGTGCTCCGGCCTCTGAGATATGACTCTAAGAGGAGTTTGATCGGCCCGACTGGCCGAATTAACGTTTTGTCGTTTACACCCATTACCAGACAACAGAAATTTAGTCTAATCCAAATTGGCAAACGTTGCCAACAATATTTGAAATTGTGCTAAAATTGGGGGGAAAGGCACCAAAGAGGGTAGAAACATTGAGAGAAAAGGAGAAACTGAAGCAAGCAATTTCTCCTTTTCTCACAAAGTTTTTCAATGAATGTATCTTTTTTTGAGGCCGTCAGTAAACACCATTATGTAGTGATGGGCCAATGCGTCTCTTAACTTATTTTGCAGATTTCACTGGTTTTTCGGGGATTGGAAGAGACTTGTTTGCAAGCATTTATAAATTGATATCAGAGAAATCATGGATAGATTTCACGTGCATGCAAGCGTAACCTGATCAACAATGATTGTTACATAGTACAAAGTATCCATTAAATAGATATAAATCGGATATTGATAGAAAAACGGTAATTTAGTCATCGATTTACATGAAAAGTCCATTAACGTGTCGCCTTGCTTGACCTAACGCTGGGTCATATCAGTATATTTGGGCATTTTCATTGGACGCAGTTTCAGAATGATCAAAAAAGCATTAGAAACACTAGATTTTGAGACTTGTGAGGCGTGAATGTCCATCCGGAAACTACGTAAAGCAAATATTTGGAAAATGGACATGACCCAGAAGAGGTCAATCAGAATAAAAATGTTTTAGTTGATTTGATTTTGTTTGTTTGCGATTCTTTTAAGCGATTACATGACAAAGTACATTAGCCATTTGAGATCCAATAAATCTACAAAGAGTGGTAAATATCGACCCTGGTCAGCTTGCGATATTCGAGCAGGCTGACCAGGGTCGATATGCTTCACATTTCCTAGAATAACCCCTTGTACTTGGGAAGTCACTATTATCTAAGCGCATTCAGCAGATTGGACTTCATTGTCAGGCTGGCTTGTTCTTCATGAAATACATTATGTATGAGTATTTCTGTTAATCCATTACAAGACGATAACAAATAGACTTGTCCAAATTGTAAGAAGCTGGAGACGACAATTTCTAATCGATGAAATTTTGAGAATTCTTGTTGTCGGGGGGGAAAACAATGTGTATAATGAAGAAAAGGCTTTTAAAAGCAATTTCTTTATTTCCTATCATGTATTCTTCACAGAAAGACAAGGAATTTTAAAACCTCATCAGTTTGAAATAATCGAGTGCAGCTCCTTTCAATTTAGACTAATCTATTTTTGTTTGTTTGTTTGTTTGTTTGTTTGTTTGTTTTCGTCTGGATATAGGTAAAAGCCAAGTTGTTCGCGATATCAACAAGGTAGGTGGGTGCATGTATCTGTCATAATACTTTTTTCAAGTACGATAAAGACTGTTCGGTATATTTCCTGGTCAATGCATGATTTTACGTCCTTGTGGTTTTAAACATGAGAAGACATTGTGGAAAAAGAAGAAATTCCTTGTGACAAGCATTTTTTTCTTTTTCTACAATATTTTGTACACTTCTAAATGTTTTTTTTTTTTTTTTTTTTTTTCAAATAGAATCGACTGTAAATTGTCTTCTGCAAATCCTTAGACAGGTAAAATTTTACGAAACGGGAAAGGGTTAAATGGTGGAAGGTGGACAGGTTAGTATACTGGAAAAAGTCAATGGCCATTTGGGAATTACATTAATTGATTGTATTAAATGAGTTGAGTGCTAATTATTCCAGGGGGAATCAAAGGACAGAGTAGAGATAGCTTAATGATCAAAACATCATTCGTTTAACCTTTTTTGGAAATGGCGCTTTTGAACCTTATTGAGGAGTGGTTGTGGAGCACTTATATAACTTTACAACAATATGTATCCAGTTATGATAATTGGCTAATTGCGATTGTCAGTCAAAAAAGAATTGGCCAATCAAATCGTTCATCTACACATACAACAGGCATACTTTTTGTTGGCGATCTTGAATAAGCCAAAGACACATATTCGGCCAAGTCCCAATATTGAGCCATTTGACCTAGTGACCTGGTTTTTACCTAATTTTCAATTATTTGACCTTGTCTTTTATACGACAGAGACAAATATTGTGACTAACTTTCAGTAAGATAAGAAAATTAAGGCTCTACAGTAGTGCACCAAAGATTTTTTATGTGCACCCTAGAAACTTCAATGTGGCTCAGAGTTCTTAACCCTTGTCATGCTGGATAAAATCCGTAGCTGAATATGCATTAAAAATCAAAGGCCCGAAAGCACTGGAAGCACTAGAGAAGGGTCAAAATTTATTTTGAAAATTACTTTTGTAAACAACTCTTGTTTGAAGGAGACAAACTGGAGATGTAGACTAAGATCAGACTGCACACGTTTGTGCAGTCTGATCTTTATCTATGCCTCCTGCCAAACAGGAATATTCCGGGTTCAGCATGACAAGGGTCAAAATCAAGTAAGGATAAACCAATGACAATTTCCATATAGGATTTTTTTGTGTGTGTGATTAGTAGGTCAAAATTTAGGGAAAATGTTTGTTTTCCTTCATTTGAGGCTTAAATGTCAAAAACCTTGGACCGAATTTTTTTTTTTGGGGGGGGGGGGGTAAATCAGACATTGAATCATCAAATTTGAAATATGTCACTGTGGGATTTGTCACGTGACCATCAGCCCTTTGACACCACGCAGAATAAAATGTCGGGAAGGTGAGGGTATATCTGTAACAAGACACAGTTGAAAACAGTCAACATTGTACCTTTTAGATGCTTAGCGTCTGTCTGGTGTATCATAACTCTGTCCGAATTTCTTTGTCCCAGAAACTGTTGTTTACTGCATCTGATACATAAGGAATGTTATGTTATAACAACGATCATATTGTATTAGGTTTTTTTAAGTTGTGAAGGAATATATATACTCAGCTTAACCCAATTTTATTCAGCATAAAAATACAAATTCATAGCTGATATACATAAAAACAAAAACATGCATGGTTATACAACGACGAAGATATAGTTCAGTGTCAAATTTTCCTACGCAGCCAGAGGCAATTATAGGCCATCGGATCGTATATACAACATAGTATTCCATTCGTTATATACAAACTCATTAAATCAACGCATTTTAAATGTTTTAAAATGAATGTCTGAATTCAACATTTAGACTTCTATCATTCTGTTTAAATAACGTTAAGTTAAAAAATGTTTACAATTTCCTACTAAAAATTGTGAGACCGTGATATAAGAATCTGTATTTAACACGGTCAGATTCGTTGTTGTCGTCATCGTCGTTGTTGTTGTTGTCGATGTCGTTGTTGTTGTTGTTGTTGTTGTTGACGACGATTACATTTCCGTTTTCTTCTGCGTGAAATATATTCTTTATACTTGAGATGACTGTGAGTATACAATAAAGAAGATTAGCGGGTTTACGGTTGAAAAGATTCACATACATACAAGCATTCTTTTTTAATGATTTTGGTGTCGATGGCATAGGCTAAATGTTGTTATAGATGGGGCATTCACGTACACATTCCTGTGGAACTACGATGCAGGACAAAACAGTTCGCGTTTTAGGTACACGATGAATAAACACTATATATCATTTTCATGTCAAAGTAATTGAAAAGCAAGTGTTTTATCGGCAATGTTAATTATGTTCCCCAAATGACAGACCGCTGACCCCGCCTTTTGACTCCGCTAGCCACGCCCACTGACTCCGACAGACAACGTTATGCCCAATAGCTTGTGACAAAAAAAATAATGTTGGTTGGCGACCTTAATGACGTAACTACAGCTTTAATGAGCTGTAATTTCAATCTTTGAGTCGCCAAACCATCTAAATACATCACATTAATCTCGGTCAATTTTGGAGTTCAAATTCTCTTCCGGTCTAAATAAACTATTTGATTTTTCGATTGATTCTTTGACTGACAATCTCGATCGGTCAGTTGTAGCGTCATCTGTAGTTAACGAGTTTTCAAAAACACCAAAAAAAAATTAGTTGAAATTGACAAAAAATCGATAATTAGCCTGTTGTTGGATGCTTTCAGCATATTAAAAAATTCTAGACCAGCTCAAATTCAACGAAGTAGCATACGATTATTTAAAGTTCACAATTTTTTTTTTTTTTTTTTTTTTTTAACTTTCTGGGTAGAGAAAAAATGTGGAAAATGAAGAAATTGCTTGTTACAAGCAATTTCTCCATTTTCCACATTTTTTCTCTAAAAGCTTTTTTCTTAATGGGCATAAAAAGGAGTGCTTAAGTGGGAATGGAAACGTATACTATTTAAATTGCAGCCTGGGTAGAAAAGAGGATCCATTTCTGCTATCGGATATCGATAAAATGATTATCTAGTTCAACTAAACTTTAATCGAGCTTGGTCGACGGGTTGCTTTTAAAATGCATGAATGCGATTAATATGCATTGAATGCCATAACCGATATTTTACAGCACGAATTATTTCTCGCACTTGAATTAACACTGTTCCAATTAACCCATTGCAAACATCGCTGAACACACCTTTTCGTTTTTTAACATATTACCAGACGGCAAAGTTTTAGACTAGTTCTAATTGAAAGCAGTTGCAGACGACAATTTAATGTTTATAAGTTTTTGTTGTTTTAACTTTTCTGGGTAGAAAACATTCTGTAAAATGAAGAAATTGCTTGTTAAAAGCAATTTCTTCATTTTACCCATATTTTTTCCCAATTGTTTTTTCTTTAGGAGAGTCAAAAGCGTCATTGTATGGGAAAGGGTTAAAGAAAACATATCTTTCAAAATGTTTGAAGATTCAGAAATGAAAAGAAAAGACAAAAAAAAGGATTGGTGCTCAACGGTAAATAAACCCCGAATCTCATTTGACAAAATCAGGATAAACAAAAAGGGTTAAAAGAAAATACGTTGACATGTTCGATTTTAACATCAAAAACACATTTAGATTTTCTACGGCACTGTTACAAATAAAACAAAATCCGCTAGTAATTTTACAATCAAAAAGTCATTAAGGTTTCTTAATGAATATGTCTGCACCAGTCCTGATATTATAATAGTATATGATTTGAAAAAAAACGGCGTGAAACTTAAATTATTTCGATATTATTGAAAAAAATGTCCGCTATATTCGCGTTGTTTATATCAAACCATCGCTTCATGAGCGTTGTTTATACCAAACTATATGATTGGATTAGAACTATCATGCTAACACAAAATATAAAAAGCAACATGCCATATTTTTCGATTAATTCATTGAGGTTTATCAACGGGTCATTCCAAAGAAGACTAGAATCTAGGATTGGATAACTGTCACATAATTATATCTTTTCATATTCTTTCATAAACTAATCACTGTCCCTTTATTCTACTTATTCGATTTATATCTGATATTCCTAACTTAGAAATGTGTATTTTGTTGATCATACCGACATGAACCTGTCCGATTTTGTCATGCATACTATTTTGTAAACCCTTTACATCCTTTTCTGCATCCCTTTTGGGTAAACTTTTCTTTTCGTTTCGGTCAAGTTCTCCGTAAAAAGGGTTTATAAATCTTAAACCGCTTGTGTCTCTGCATCTGGCCAAATATTTCTCTGATTACGAGTACTTTCGTCTTTGTCATTTCCAAATTTTTGTACTATTTTGTTTCTTCGCTTGTCTATCTCTTTATTCCATTGCTTTCACATTTTTGTATTTTTGTTGTTTCGTTTGTTTGCGATTTTTGTTTGTTTGTCTGTATTTTTTTTTTTTTTTTTTTTTTTTGCTTGTTGTTGGGGGGTATTTTATTTATTTACTTTTTTTTTAATTTGGATGCATTATTTATCTTCAACTATGGAGAAAATAAAGAATAATAATGATAGTAGCTTCAAACTGGTAATACATATGTGCTAATTCAAATGTTGCGCATGCACGTTTTATTTTGCGTGGTATTATATATTGAATGCGTGAATGCTGTATACATACGTTTGTTTGTTGACCTTGCATGTCTTTGTGTTTTATCTTTTCAAATAATTGTAATGAGAAACTTGTGATATAGAGATCTTAAAGTAATCATTTGGTGTTCATTTTTCACGGTGATCTCATTGTTTGTAAATTTTTAGTTTTTGATGCCTTTATATATTTCACTGACATTCAAATCGCTAGTAGAAAATGAACTAGGATCAAGATTAATCAAACTCTCGGACATATTTTACTTTAGGATTAGGCCGCAGCCATAGCGAGGTTGGTAGTGCCTCGTAATGTCTATCATGAAGTCCGAAGTTCTATCCCTAATCGCGGTAAGTATCCTTTCCTACTTTTGTCTCCCACCTATGGTTGGATCGTAAACCTAAGTGGAATAGGCAGCTGGAGGCTCGGCAAGAATGTAGTGGTAGTACTGGTGTGAGAAATACCAGTGGTTAGGTACTCCAGCTGCAGCGATATGACTAAAACACTGTTAAAGTGACGTTAAACCCTATACAAACGAAGATTTTCAGATAATGCCTGTATCTTCTTTTTTTTCGTGCTCGGTTGTATTTTTTGTTTGTTTAACGTATGTGATTTGTGTTGTCTTGCGTTATGTGTTATAATTGTTGTTGATATTGTTGTTGTTTTAGCGCAAATATACTCCCGTATTACACCCTTACACCCTGTAAGCCAATATTTTTTCCGAATTGATTGATATATATTATTGATTATCAATCGAAACTTCTAAACGATCCACCGAAAAAGTTACAAAAGTTAACTGGATAATCTGTATTTCTATCGGACACATATAAAACTATTTCCAGACAGAGCAACACAAAATCGCCATTAACTTCAATCAGATTCTCAATAATGTGAAAATTTGTCTCGTCTGTAGTCACGAAGCTTGTCAAATATTTGATGCTCGTCAGGATAAAATAAACCAAAAATGTATTAACAACCTTTATAAAAAATCAGGTCTGGTCTAGCAGAGGTCAATCAAAGAAAGATTTTCGATGGTGTTTAACCAAAACATCATTACTACAGCTTGGAATAAGCTGGAGTTACTAGGTCTTAGTAGAACACCGACATTTTTATAAATAAACATATACTTCTAGTATATTTAGTTTATGAATGACAAGAATCTTATTGCGTTTAACCAATTACCATACGATAAAATTTTAGACTAGTTCAAACTCAGAAATGTTACAGACGATGGTTTTAAGTTGATAAAATTTAAATATCTTTTGTCTTTTGAGATAGAAAACAATGTGGATGATGAAAAAATTGCGACAATTGTGCCAATCAATTTCTTCATTTCCAACGATTTTTACAACGTTTTTCTCTTGGTGGTGTCAAAACATGTTATTATGGGAATGAGTTTAGAGATACAATTTTTTATTTTTGGATGAGTTTGATGTCTTAGACTTCCTAATAATTCACGAATTTCACTAAATATCTATTCATTTGATTTTTCCTAATGGTCACTGCCGTTGGGCTAAAGCTATGTGATATTCTACTGGAACGGTGCATGATTCTATAGGAAGTCAGAACGAAGACGTATAAAATACGCAATAGCATAGAAAGGGAAACAACTGCTTTTCTGTCAAGATTTAAAGACGTTTTGCCGACGACGGGTTATACTTCCCCAACAAAAGACAGATTTAAAATATTCTTTAGCTCCGCTGTTTTTTGTAGAAAACCCCGGAATTGCTATGGCCAGAATGTCGGCTGCGTCCGTGGCTGCGTTGGCAGCGTCGACGTCTGAAAACGTCGACAGTTTGTTATATTACTCTTGTATTACTGAACAAATTCAGTTGAAACTCGGAATAAATCACTATCAAAGGAGCAATCTATACCAACAAGGGGACAATCCTCAATGCATTTTTAATAAATAACGCCCCTTTTTGCACTTGAACATGAGGTGCACTGGTTTTATAAATATTTTGATCGTGGCGTATTTCAAAAAATTAAATGATTTGCACTAAGAAATGTACTACGATATGTATATGTATGATTTTCTCCAATCCTATCAGTATATTTTTGATTCACACATCTCTGTGTTGTCCTATAAAAGTATCATTTCGTCTTAATTCTACCTTTAAAAAGACTTCGATTGCGAAAGATCGTAATTTTGGCAATAGATGCTTTAAATTGTTAATTCTGAATATGCCCAAGTCTCACATGCATGTACTAACGGAGGAAAAGGAAGCTTCACGGTAGGAATGACTGATTCGTTGTTCAGACAACCTTGCCGAAATTACTATACTTTATGAAGCTGGGAAATTCTAACGCTTTGATGACGTCAATATTGTCGCATTATTGCTATGCCCCGCAAGGAGAAACGTCTTGATTTTGTAAACATCGTGAAAAATGAAGATATTGCTTGTTACAAAAATAAAGAATTAAAAAAAAATCACCACCTAGAAATTGTCGTCTGCAATTTCTTCAAATTTAGACCAACCTAAAATTTTATCGTCTGGCAATGGATTAATGTAACTTGCCTGCTTTTACGATATTTACACTTTCAGCTTTGTGATTGCGAAAGATAGTTAAGTTGGAATCTCCATAATGTGCCATTTCGGAACATCTTCGGGTAATTTATTTCGTTTTGATTTGCTAGCGAAAGATGGGAAAATGACGTAGTGAATAGGTCATTAAAGTTATCAAAGTTAAATCGAAATGTTACGACGTCACCTGTGGAATCCCGTATTCGTGTTAATTCCAATTAAAAACATTACCTTAATTGTAAAATTTGAAGGAAATAAGTGTGAATAAGACAGGTTTTCCTGAACAACGGATCCAATCAATTTCGGGATACCCTTACGAGAGAAAACATCGAATGAATACAGATTGTTTACTAACTCTAAATAGTCCACGAACTTCTCGCTTGCTTATCCAGGGTAGTCTGCGTGATGTATTCGAAACAGTACCAAATGTTCGGGCGATAAGGTGAATGATTTAACTTAATCCCAGACTGCAAAATTTTAGACTGTCCCAAATTTAGAGGAGTTGCAGACGACAACTCCAAGACGATGGAATTAAAAAATTCTTGGTCCTTTGGGAAAGAAAAAATTGTTGACATTGAAGAAAATGCTTGTTACATCGAATCCATTCATACTATTTTGTTGTTGTTGTTGTTGTTGTTGTTGTTGTTTTATTTTATTTATTTATTTTTTTTTTTTTTTTATTATTATTATTTTTTTTATTCCGGATTGTCCGCGAGCTTTCCGCAATCTTATTTATGATTGTCTGCGTGATCGGTCCGAAAAGGTACCAAATGTTCCGGTGTTGAGGCGGATGATCTAGAAGACCAAATTTTAGACTGATCCAGATTTAAAGGAGTTGGAATTGAGAAAATCTTCATCTTTTAGGATAGAAAATATTGTGGACATAAATCACAATTTTTTCCAAGCCTTTTTTTCTTGACCGATGTGAAAAAAGCGGGATCGTGTTAAGTCGCCAACCCAACAATAAAGGTTAACAAAAATCGCGGCAATTTTTGATGTTCAAAACTCATTGGTCGACTGGTTATTCGATCGACAGCACCGATTGGTCATTGGTCAATTATACAGGCTGAATTAACGATAAAATTCACCTTGTAATTTACTCTAGCAGTTTGTTTGTTTCTTTGAATGGGGTTTAACGCCACTTTTAACAGTATTTTTAGTCATATCGCAGCAACCGGGGCATCTATCATGGATTCCTGGTATTTTTCACACCAGTACCACCACTACATGTATTCCGAGCCCCAAGCTGCTCATCCCATACAGGTTTATGATTATCCGCCCATTGGTGAGAGACAAGTGTCGGAGAGGATATTTGCCGGGACCGGTAAGCGAACCTTATACCCCATGAATGAAAGTCCGACTCGCTACCAACTGATCTATTGTAGCGGCCACAAAACACTAAGTGTTTTTTTGCTATGACTCGAGATTTGAAATGTAGGGGAGGCATAGAATAAGGCATGATAGTTCGTCAATAAAGTGTTTATGAACAATATTTTATAACAAATATCAATACAAAATAAAATGACCATATATGAAACACAAACAGATATATTCAAGCCATGTTTAAGTATCTTTTTTTTTCTTCTTCTTTATATTGATTACAGATTGGATTTTTTTAAAATCCTTTGTAAAATCAACTCGAAAATGACAAACCATTGAGTTTAATATTCGAAAAGGGCATATTGTCTTTAAAATCGTACGGCAAGCAAAATATCGAAGCTACAGCTTTAGTCAAGCTATAGTTACGACATGTTGCACGCCCAACGACGATTTAGTCTTTTGTAGACATGTTTCCCCTGTTCAGAAAGCTTACTGTGACCGTTCTGGACAGATTTCGACTGTATAGGACGAACAATGAAATAAAGTCGATATTGCTCGAGCAACCACTTCCATGAAACGATCACAAGAGAAATCCCCATTTAGAAAGCAAAATCTTTTAAGAAATGAAAACATTTTTCAAAAAAAAAAACAAAAAACAAAAAAAAAACCAAATACAAAAGATTGTTGTTGGAACTCATTAGAATCATCTCAACGAGACAACGAGATTCTAATGAGTCCAAACAGCTTAGGATTGAGCGTGAATATTTTATAATTTCAATCGAATCAGTTCTTCAAATCTTTCACAATAAAGTGTGGCCGTTCTTTTAAGCGAACACTTTTTGGTAGCCCTTTCAGTGGTCGCTTAATACAGGATTTACTGTATAAGCATCATTTCTTTTTCATGGAAATTACTATGAATTTGGACGAGTACATGCGACAAAAGCCTGGCAATATCAACCCTTGTCATTTTGAACCCGGAATATTCCAGTTTTGGCAGGAGATGTAGACCAAGATCAGCCTGCACATAAGTGCAGTCTGATCTTGTTCTACAACTCCTGCTTGTAATTTTCCTGCAAGAGTTGTTTATAAAATTGATTTCTAAAAGGAATATTGATTTTTGAAAAACATGTTTTATCAGTGCTTTCAGCCCTTTGATTTTGCGGCAATTAAGTTAGGTATTTTATACAGCATGACAAGGGTTGAGGTCAGGTTTTAATGTTGTATCTGTGTTAAATCAAAACTGTTTACCAAGTTACAATTCATTCGTTTGACACATCATGCGAAATATGTCCATTATAGTGTTTCTTTAATGGCATGTGTACTTTTATAGAATAATCATAGTTCTTTATTATTTATTTATTCCCAGTTTCTCTTTCATTAATGAAGCCGAATCAAAAATAAGATAATTAGCGTTTTCGTTTCATACCTCCATGAAAACAAAACAAATATTCTCTTCATTTCTTATAGTTTAATGCCATCGAGAGAAAATGCAAATAGTTTACAAAAACTGATATTATTAGTTCTTTGAACTATTTTGTAAGGAAGCATACGAAATTGCTTCGTGCTCAAAATTTTGTTCAATACTTTATCAACCTATAAGAATGCTCGTTTTTGATAGACGAAACTAAAACTGAAATTATAATCGTGGCCAGTTGATGGATCCTTGTCTATACCCACTGTACATCGACATTAATGTTTGAATGATATATCAAACGGTGCTAATCTACACGATATATGGTAAAGAACATAAAACAAAAAGCAAATCCTTGATTTGCGACCCTATTCGTCGCTACTAGAATTTGAATAAGCTACAGGTACGACGTTTATGTCGCCATCTGAAGGAAAGTTGGTATTATTCCGCAGGGATGTCTGGTTAGTTGAACAGAGGTCAATGTAGCATGTAAATGAATTACCTTTTCACTTTAAAACAGTGACAAAATTAGACACGAGTAATCGCCTCGTATATTACCTAATATTTTCAGTTGAGTTTTAAAGAATTTAACATCATTCCCACATAGCAACAGTGAAATGACATGTTACAAGTTCATCAATGATTCTTGTCTTGAACTTAATATTTTATAAATATTTACTTTTCTATTGGTGAAGAATTGAGTAGTTTCAAGCAAATAAGTCCCATGTCATAACTTATAGTCCATCCCCCCTTTTTTCCCGAAAAGACGCCGAAAGGCAACCCGTACACGTCTAGACGTGACCACATAAAAAGTGAGTCTTTCCAATGCGTTGTGACTCTTAAAATGTAACATTTTTCATTAACAAATAATGTTGTTGTTTTTTGTCTATGACCCTATAGATCACTTTGATCTGTCTTGATGAAAGAACTCATTTTAATTTGAGGTGACTGCAATATCATCACTATTCGAGCTATTACAGTTACGAAACTCAATGCATTTTGTCAACTCATTCCTACACAATGAGGTTTTTTGACGCCCCTTAAGAAAAACGATTGGGAAAACATTGTGTAAAACGAAAAAAAATGCTTGTAACATATGTTTTCTACCAAGATAGTTGAAAAAAAAACACTAAAATTTCATAAACTTTGAATCGTAATCTGGAATTTGAACCAGTCAAAAATGTTTTGGCTTTCTGGTAATGGGTAAAACTCAGTCATCGATCATAGAGGCATTGTTTTGAACTGATTGTTAACTAAACGGTTCTTTTGTTGATATAGTTACGAACATTTTTTTTTTTTTTTTTTTTTTTTACTGTTTTCGAGTTTATTTGTAGCGTTTAGAAGTTAAATGTTAGCTCACGGTGCATTCCCTCGCATTCCCATACGTCTATTGCACCAATATTTCAATAAAAAAGCATTTAATTCTGTTACTGATGCTTAAAAGAACCATTATGGCTTTTTTTTAAAAAATCTAGGGGATATAGTCAAAAGGTAATTTACCTCAGATTTAAAATGGTAATATGCATGTTCTTGTGATCTTCATTTTGTTATCGATAATTCTAAGATCCACTTCATTTTGTATAGCAAAAAATGAATAATCATAAGGGTGATTCCTATTTTCTAAAGGGACAACTTAATATACTCAATATTTTGGGTTTGCTTTATAAAATTACAGTAGAGTATAGCTTTAGCTAAATGTTTCTCGGGGAAAGAGATATTTGCCAACAAATGGTTCAGTTCAGATGACACACACTGCACATTTTAGAAAATAAATCCTTTACTGACTTTCTGATTGTACCAATCCGAAAAATATGTACAATCGGGTTCACTCCTGAGTTGATCACGAAAAACATGTGACTTGTAAAACGCATTTTTCGACCTAGCTCAAAGGTTGTATCAAACATCAACAGTGTAGCTGGTAAGGTGAATACATTGAACAACAAAACTAAGAGTCCGATTGTGTAAAGAATGGCCTGATGTCTCTTCAACATGGCTGGGGTAGGTAAAGTTGACATGACTATGGCTGGTCTTCGCTGCGCTGTTTGTGGTGGTACTTGTATTTGTTGACCGCTCGATGACGACGTTGCAAATACGTTCAGCTCTGAGCCTTGCACCGGATTAACGCGTTTCGAAAGGCACCATACCCGAATGAATGTTAATATGTATACAATATTTGTGATAGCCTGTGTTGTGCCATAGAATATACCAGTAAAAAGTGATAATTTTGGTACATTTGATCCAAACATTCGTCTAGGAAAGCAATACGGTTGCTCTTTATCCACATTGAATAACATAATACACGGCAACGTCATGATGACTATTGGTGAAATCCAAGATGCAATAATCATATACTTTATAAACCGTTTGTACTTTTTGGCATTCTCGTTTGTCGACAATTTATGAATAATCATGTTCCTGTAAATGCAGATACCTAAAATGTGGAATAAACTAACACACTGTATTGCTAAAATAAGATAAAGTGTTGAGATACATAAAAAGTCGATTGTTTGAGCGCGAATCATTCTAAATAAAAACATTTGGTAGAACAAACACCCAACAAGTAAGTCACTGAGGGCGATACTGCAAGCCTGGCGACTAAAACTTGTCCATTTACGTCGTCTGTTAATAAAGAAACAGACGAGAAGAAGAAGGTTTGCGAGAATCGTCCACATTGTGCATATATGTCCAAAGACCCGAAGGAATACAGGTAGACTCTCAGAACGTGCGAGATCATCTTGGTCGTATGTTGTAGTGTTGTTCATTTCAAGGCCGGTTTCAAAAAAGAAGATAAATGATAAAGTAAGTTGAAATTTTATATGCCTGAAGAGAAAATCAAATACTTGTATTTTGGTATACATTATGTATACTCTATCTATATAGAAACCCATCAAAAAAAACTACAGCAATTCAAAAGAAAATACTACACAAGTCTCTGTATGACTGACACAAGGCTTCTCAAAATTACTGGCGAATATTTGAGATTCGAACATTTCAAAAGTCGCTAATCAGACTGCTCTGTGTCTGCTTATCAAAAAAATGCGAATTTGACGGATCGTGGTTGCCAAATAAAGAATCAATCGATCAATCAAGTCATTCATTTAGACCGGAAGTGGGCTAGAGAGGTAATATATGACAATGATAGTTTTGCTAGAATGGTAATAATGTACAACATAATCTAACTAAAGAAGTTTAGTTAAGAGATGAAGAGCATAATTTTTGTTTTCATGGAGGTATGAACCGAATAAACTAATCACACTGTATGAATACGCGAAGCGGATTCATATATAAGTGTGATTAGGTTTTTCGGCTCATTACCCCATGAAAACAAAAAGTATTCTCTTCATCTCTTATAATTTAATAGTATCGACCGAAAAAAGCAGAAAACCTACAATTTTCGATACCTTTTTGTATGGAACTATTTTGCGCAAGAGCATTCAAAATCGCTGTGTGCTCAAAATTTTGTTTATGGAATTATGATTTTTCCCCCGACCAATTAAAACGCCTAATCATGACAGACGAAACTGAAAATTAAATTTTTATTGTTTGTCAACATTAAATTCCACAAGGAAATATCTCTACTTATGATAATTCATTTGCATTAGGATTGGTTCTAAAAAACAGTGCGTGCAGAATAAATTACTTAAAACGAATTGAATAAGATCTCATTCGTCAAGATCCGCTGCGTTTTTCCCGACAGTCGATCTCGGCGTATGTTCAATGTGAATGTGTTAGGTGAGCGTGATCAATTTAAATAAGAACATTTACAAACATACACATATCGTCGGTGTAATTCTAAAATTTAGTAACTACAGCTTTATAAACTGTAGTTACGAGTTTTTTTAATAACGCCGACCATATGCACAACGTACATACAGTAACAATAACGGTTGGTTTGCGACCTAAACGTTGAAACTATAGTTTATCTAAGCCGTAGATACGACGTTTAAGTCGTAATACCAACAAAAATACTTCACAAAAATATAAGCCAATGTTGGAGTTCAATGATCACTTCTGTTGTTGGTGAATGATTTCATTGATCGATGAATTCTTTGATTGACAGTCGCGATTGGTAAATTCACTGGTGATTTTTGTTGTTGTTGTTGTTGTAGTTTTAGGAATCGTTTACATTATCACAAGGCAATAGGTTAACCCATTCCCACACAATGAGACTTTGGGACGCCCCTTAAGAAAGGCAACAAGGAAAATATTGTGTAAAATGAAGAAATTGTTACAAGCTTGTTACAAGCAATTTCTTCATTTTACACAATGATTTTTGTTTCCAGAAAGTTGAAAAATCTTAAATTCCATTAACTTTTAATTGTCGTCTGCAACTTTTTTTCAATTTTGACCAGTCTAAAAGTTTGCCGTCTTGTAATGGGTAAAAAGACAAACTGGAGTGTAGATCCACCTTATAAGCAGGGTCTTACCGGAATCAACTACATGTATATGAAACCGGAGTATGTAGTATAAGGTATCCATATACCAGAAGAGTTTATAGCTTCAATTCTCTTCTCCGGCCCTTTAACACAAAATATTGCTAGATTATTAAGAGGCTTTACTTTGCTATTTTCTAACGATTGATCAAGTTTGAGCATGCTTGGTCTATTGAAAAAATATCGCTTATATATTATTTGATATTTTGATTGATAACACTATAAAATATAAAAATTTGAACCGGTTAAAGTTCAGCAAAATGAATTTTTAAGTCTTCTTAATCCTTTTCTGTTTTTTTTTTTTTTTTTTTTTTTTTTTCCTTCTTTTTTAGACATGTCCAATTTGAAAAAAAGCTGAAGGCAACAAGTAAAAGTGAGTGCAATTTGAAAAGTAACCAACCTACAGGATAAAAAAATATATTGGGTAAAGAAGAAATAGCTTGTTATAAGCGATTTCTTCTTTTCTCACACTATTTTCTCAAGTATAAAATCACAGGGACGTAAACATCCAGGTAATTAACAGGAAATGGTTACATCGACTGAGTGATATCATCGTTACACTCTTAAAAACGATAGGAATAATTAAACGGGTGAAAAAAACACACATATTTTCAAGTAATATCTCTTGTGATTGATAACTTTACTTCAAAGTTTTTACTCATGCGAAAATATGAAATAAAACAAATACCTGTTACAAAATGGAATCAGGTTCAGCAATAGACTCGATATTATCAAAAGCTTACAAGGAATCTTTTACCACTGAATATCTCAGAATAATGACTAAGTTCGCATTCCACAATGCAATATAAAGAACTTAACTACTTCACCTTGTTTCCAGATAAATTATGGTTCCATGCATTGGGGATGAAAATGCTTTATAATGAAGCAACGCAGAATACCATAAACAATCTTAAGACTTGATATATTGTTGCCATTTATATACAAAATAATGGCTCCACTGAAATATTTGGTTTCTTGTTATCAAGCACAATTAAAGATATGCTGTTTGTACTTTCATTTGATTATATGAATGTCGTTATTCTGTTAACGGTGAGTATACGAGTCCTAATGAGCTGCAATATCTGATTCCCTGCTCTGATGATCCTTTACAAAAATTCACTAATCGCTGGTCCCGCCCACTTGCTTCGTTAGCCCCGCGCATTGACTCCAACAGGAAGTCCCCCTTCGATTTTAAGCGGCGTTATTTTGAAAAATATATGGCCAGTAGCATGTAACAAAAAAGTACAACAGTTGGTAGGCGACCTAAACGTCGTGACTACATCTTGAAAAGTTGTAGTTACGACGTTTAAGTCGCCAAACCAACAAAAAGGGTTAACAAAAAAGGTGGCCAATGTCGGAGTTGAAAGCTCAGGTCGGGCCTTAATATATGATTTTGTTGGTCGGTTGACTCCTTTATTGACAGCCGCGATTGGTCAATTACACATGTCACCTTTTCTGTGTAAAGGTCCAAATCTGGTTAAACTGCAAACATCGTTTGAAATCAGACACACGAAACCTCACTCATTACAGACTTATTATTGACTGAACCAGCTGTAAATGTTAGAAAATAGTCCAATAACTGTCTTCTTTAATGTGTTTATCCGCGAAACATGTACGATCGGGTTTATACCAGAGTTGATGACAAACAACATATGACTTGTAAAACGTAATTGTTGACCAAGACTAAAACTTGTATCGAACATAAGTATTGTGGCGGGTAATGTAAAAACGTCAAACACTAGCATGATAATCCCGATTGTTAATAAAATTGCCTTATGTCGATTGACCATAGACGATGAAGGTGACGTTGTTGGCACATTTGTTCTGTTTTGAAATCTGGGTGATCGTGTATGTTGGCAACTTGATGATGGCGAAGAAATCATATTCAGTTCCATACTCTGTACAGGAACTATGCGCCTGGAAAGTCGCCACACTCGAACAGCGGTAATGGCATAAATCAGATTGGTCAAAACTTGTGATAAGCCGCGAAATATGGCTGTATAAATTGACACCTTAGGCACATTCGACCCAAACATTTTTGACGGGGAGCAGGATGGCGAATTCATATCGTTGTTGTAAAAAATGAAACATGGTAGGGCCATGATAAACAATGGTAAAATCCACGAAGTTACTATCATGTATTTATTAAACCTTTGGTATTTTGCAGTATTCTCGTTTGTAGACATGTTGTTAATGATCAGATTTCTGTAGACACAGATACCAAGGACGTGAAATAAACTCACGCATTGGATCGCTAAAATAAGAAAGATGGTCGGAACGCATAGGTAATCCATCGATAGTGTACCAGATCGATTTACTACAAGTAGTTTGAGAAATAAACATCCAATAAGAAAGTCGCTAACACTGATACTGCAAGCCTGTCGGCTAAAGCTTGTCCATTCCTTCCGCCGGTTGATGTAAAAGCAAATCAAGACTATGATGTTAGCGAAGATAGTCCATGTTGTACAGGCCAGCCCAAAGCCAAAAAGATAATCAGGTTTTTGTCGAGAACCATCAAGTATGTCCTGCTTTTGCGTTGAAGTTTCATTCATTTTCTGTATAAAGAAAACAAAAGACAACTTGAAAAAAGTTATGTTGATATGCGTTTTCCTATTTCGAAAAGAGTGATATTGCTTGAATTGATTTCCTGCTCATGGAAGCTTGCTTACTCCAAGACGAATTACTTAATCTTAGTCTTTTGTTGGCACTGCATTACCCTTCTTTCCATGGATGCTGGAATGGGGACATTCTTGTGGTCTCCTTTTTGGGGGACGCTAACTTGATTTTTGCATAATTGGCTGATATGTTGGAGTTTTTTTGATAAAACACTTTACTTCTAACGATTTGTTATAATTTTCATTGTCAGCATGATACCAATGTCACTATTTTATGTACATTAAGTTATGTGTGTACTGTTTTTCACCAATGACGTCATTTTATGACATAATCGCTTATCATTCTTGCTTGGTTAATTGCGATTACTGAATTGAGATCTCTCTGTGTCCGGGTTTGTTGCCATGCTATTAGCGATCTTTTCAAAAACTTGTCAATTTATTACAGAATGATTATTTTTCAAATAAAATTTACTTAGGATTGTCGTCTGCAAAACATTTCATTTTGGACAGTTCTTAAATTTTTAAAAGCAGGAAATGGTTAAATAGGCAATCAGCTAATTTAAAACAGCATCTCATTCTTATGGTCCAATAAGTGTCATTCGAGTTAGCACATAGTTCCAATGCGAATAACAAAATATTAGCCGCCTCTACCCTACCTCCACCCCTACCCCCAGTTGTTGTTATAGGCGCCGACTTGATTTTTGCATACTTGGCTCATATATTTTTTTTATAAACACTTCATTAAGTGATTTGGATGTGGCCTCTGTTTTTGGTGCCAACTTGATTTTTGGATACTGGGCTGATGTATAAGTTTAAACACTTTACTCTAGACGATTTGATATAGTTTTTTTTTTTTTTTTTTTTTTTTTTTTATTGTCATCATTTTGCCAAGATCACTGTCTTATGTACATTAAGTTAGGTATGTTCTATTTGTCATCAATCACGTCAATTTTATGATTGATTAAATGACATAACCGCTTATCATTCTTTCTTGATCAATTCTACGCGTATTGCAGATACTGCACTGAACTGAATTGTGATCGCTCTTTGTACGGGTTTGTTGTCATGCTATTAGCGATCTTTGCGAAACCTTGTCAATTTATTGCAGGAGGGGTTGTGCGGATAAATATTATTCTGTCGAAGACAGCAAATTCCCAAACGACTAGCCTTGTTCTAACTATTTATGGGTTTTGTTGTTGTTGTTGTTGTTGTTGTTGTTGTTGTTGTGTATTTTATCTAGTTTTGCTTTCAGACAAATAACTTCTACCATCTCCTTAAAAGGATTTTCATCAGACCGTATTGTATATATACCCCATGTGTGGTATGCAGAGATAGCTTACCTCCTGGGATTTTATCAAGATTTCAATGATATTTAATGTAGGAATTCTAATGTTTTGCCTTATCTCGTCTCTAGTGAATAAAAAAATAAGTAGACATATTATAATATTTAATGAAGCATTTGATCAGATCTGTGAAGATTTCAATGATTTTGTTAACAATTACAAGCTTTATTTATATCACTTATTCGAATTTAGTTAGAAAACAAGTGTTTTATAACATCAAGCGGGTATTGAAAAAAAAATCAGATACGTAATATTTCATTTAAAGCTCATCCTGATAAAGAAAATTCGTATTAGAAGGTTGTATGGAGGCTTGACGAATTCCCTCACAAATTGAAAGAGGCAGCAAACGACAAATTCAAGTTGATGAAATTCTAGTTTGTTTCGTCTTTTTGGATAGAAAACATTGTAGATAATGAAGAAATTTCTTGATACAAGTAAATTCTTCATTTTCCACAATGTTTTCCAAAGCTTTTTTTCTTAAGGGGCGTAAAAAGGAAGGATTTGTTGAAATAGGAAAAGTAAGCCGGAAAATTATAGTAGGTCTGAAACATACCAAAATTCGTGCAAAGATTACACAATCGAGCGTCTCACTAAGGCCAACTGACAATCATTGGTCGGATGCAATCATATTGATAACTCTGTTTCAAAAAGTACATGTCCTACTTGACAACGTGTAGATAACGACTGCCGTCTACCAATAGATCGATCGCTGTAATCAATCAAAATTCTATTAACCCTTTCCCGTTTTTCAAATTATTAGATTGGTCCAATTTAAAAGAAGTTGCAGACAAAATGAAAAGTTGGTGCAATTCGAAAAGTGACCAGCCTACAGTCTAGAAAATATTGTGGTAAAAGAAGAAATTGCTTGTTACAAGCAATTTCTTCTTTTCCCACAATGTTTTCTCAAGTACAAAATCACAGGGACGTGAAAACAAGGGATTGTGCAGGAAAGGGTTTTAATATATCAAATCATTATTGTAGACCAGAAGTGAATGTTGAACTCTGACATTTATCCGTAGTATTTTCTTGGTTGGACGACTTCAGCACCGTAAAAACACCTTTTTCAAGCTTTAGGTACGGGGTTTTAGGTCGTCAACTATCGATCAGCTTTTGTTTAACGTTCAAAAGTCAATATTTTATAAAACTTACGTTGTTTTTTAAAACTCAGTATAATTAGGACCGATGGTTAAAGCCATCGAGCTGTCAATTTTGCCTATCGCCAAGATCCTATCGATCGAATTCATGACAAACCGTGCAGTTACCGGGTCGGCAGGTAGCATTCAGGGGTTATGTAACAGAAGAACCAACTTATTTTTGGCTTTTAAGTACCAAAGTCAAAATTCGTTGTCAGCGATCTGCAAATTTTAGACCAAGGTGTAGCTACGACGTTGTCAAAGCCTGCCATGGACATGTATATCATCGGTTTAACCTATTCCCACACAACAAAATTTTAGACTTGTCCACATAAAAAGAAGCTGCAGGCGGCAATTTCAAGTCGATGGATTTTTTAATCTTTTCGACTTTTTGGACAGAAAACATTGTAGATTATGAAGAAATTGCTTGTTAAAAGCAATTTCTTCATTTTCCACAACGTTTTCCAAAGCTTTTTCTAGAGGGGCGTAAAAAAGGAGGGATTAAATCAAAGTGTCTCAACTACAGCTTGAATAAATGTTTAGTTACATCATTTTCGCCACACAAGGACAGTCTTTGTATAATCGTATACTATGAAAAAACATAAGGCTGATATGTAAAAATGGTCGACTACTTACCTGTTTTGATATAGCACTAACTAGCTAGCACTAAAGACTAAAAATCCTTCGTTCTAATTGTGAATTTTGTGTTCAGTGAAGGAGGCTTTTCAATGGTATGCTAAAAGTCATCTCGGAGACTTGTTTATGAATCAAGATAATTCGATGGAATTAAATACAAAAAAAAAAAATAATGAGTTTTTGTTTGAAAAGTAGACTTATTCTAATGAACAGTTATATATGTATTGTGCTGACCAAGTTTGCCCTTCTTTTCTCATTATCTATTGCTATGATCCTTAACTACGTATAATTGATAATTAAAGACGTTAATTAAAGACACCGATTGAAGTCACAATCCAAATTAGGAAGGAAATAAACAAGATATGTGAATACAGAAGTTTTGATGAATTGAACACATACGCAAAACATTACTTTTTATCTAGGAGAATCTCTTTACCCATTCTCACACAATCATGCTTTTTTGCGCCCCTCATGAAACCTAATTGGGTAAGCATTGTGGAAAATGGGGAAATTGTTTGAAACAAAAAAAAAATCTTCATTTTCAACAATATTTTCTATCCAGAACATTGAAAAAAAAACTAATATTCAACTTTCAATTGTCCTCTGCAACTCCTTTCAATTTGGACCAGTCTATACGATTTCGCCGTATGGTAAAGGGTCAAGGCAGATAAGGAATATATCGTCGTTGTCGTTCTAAAACGTCGTAACTACAGCTTGATTTAAAGTAACGTCAGTCAAATCTAACTATTTTTGGACAGAATTCGGACAATTTCGGAATCAGTTTTATTGTGATCAAATGTACGAAGTTTCGAAAGAGATAAAGAAATATTGTTTGTTTCAATATAAACCTTGAAAATATGAAAACCTTGTTGATAATGAAGAAGTTGCTTAAACATGCAATTTCTTCATTATCAACAAAGTTTTCTTTCATTTAAGGCAAATAATTTAAAAATTCCACCAACTTGAAATTGTCTTATGCAAATGCTTTCTATTTGGACCAGTCTACAATTGTCTGATGTGGTTAACCATATTCTCTTAGTTTATAATGATTTGTATAGTTGATTGCTGACAAATGAAAGTTGCATTTCCGCTATTAAAAGACTCTGTTACCATCGTAACAACAAAATTTCCCACCAAAAGGAATCCTGAAATCTGTGTTAAAATTTTATTAAGACGCTAATTCCGGAAAAGGTTATAATTCCACTATGAAAAGCGTTAACCAAATGAAACTTCAAAATGACTTTATGTTGGCAACATAAAATAATTTTGAAATGTAATTTCGTTTTCTGTTCGACAACGATTTTCATAGCGGACTTGAAATATGTTCCCTCCAGTACCTTCAGTGGGCTGTTATAAGGCTGTCCTTATGCAGATACTATTTTCACATTTTGCAGCTTGAATAGGCCCTAGCTCATTAATTGTATGTAAGTCCATCTAATGAAAATAAATACAAGTTGAAATGTCGTGAAATTGACAAGATGAACATTCCTTCAACCCTTTCCTGCCGCCGTCATAGCGCAGATGGTAGCGCGTCGGACTGTCAATCTAGAGGTCCCGGGTTCGATCCCCGACGGCGGCACTCATCCTTTCCGACTATTTGTCTCTCACCAATGGATCGATAATCGTAGACCTATGAGGGATAGCAGCTGGAGGCTAGGAAAGGATGCAATTGTAGTACTGGTGTGAGAAATACCATGATTCCATTGTTAGGTGCTCCAGCCGCCGCGATATAACTGAAAGATTGTTGAAAGCGGCGTAAAACCCCATTCAAACAAACAAACATCAACCCTTTACTGCACAATGCCTTCTATGTTCGTCATTGTGTTTTCATACTTGAGGAAACAGTGTGGGAAAAGAAGAATTTGCTTGTAGCAAGCAGTTTTTCTTTTCCCATAATATTTTCTAATCTGTTGGTTGGTTACTTTTCAAGTTGCACCTACTTATAATTTTTGTCTGCAAATTCTTTCAAACTAGACCAGTCTAAAATTTTGAAAGACGGGAAGTGGTTAATGATTTATGAATTGAACTGAGAATAATTAAATAAAGAAAAAGGATTATGTCGTTGATCATTATCAAAACTCATCAACATTTCATAGGTACCTCCATTTTAATTCATTACCAGACGACACAATTTTAGAAGGATTACAATTCGGAGAGGTTTCAGATGACGATTTTTGTTGATATTCTTTCAAGTTTTTTTCGGGTAGAAATATTGTAGTTAATGAAGAAACTGCTTGTAAAAAGCAAGTTTTCCGCACTGTTTTTAAAGTGTTTTTTCCCTAAAAGGGCGGGATTGTGTGAGAATGTGTTAAAGGGTTTCAGTTTTACTTAAGACCGATAAAATACTTTTTTCAAAATATTTGATTTAAGAGATGAAGAGAATATTTTTTGTTTTCATGGAGGTATGAACCGAAAAACCTAATCACACTGTATGAATACGCGAAGCGGATTCATATATTGTGTGATTAGGTTTTTCGGTTCATACCTCCATGAAAACAAAAAACATTCTCTTCATTTCTTATAATTTAATAGCATCGAGCGAAAAAACCAAAAACTGTACAAATTTTGATACCTTTTTGTATGGAACTATTTTATGCGGAAGCATACAAAATGGCTGCGTGCTCAAAATTTTGTTCATGGAGGTATGGATCAATTTTTTCGACCAATCAGATTGCTCGTTTTTGATAGACGAAACTAACAATTAAATTATTTGGCTAACATTAAAATGTTGAATGGAATTCGGTCATGTTCACTACATATAACTCTATAGCTTTTAACACTTTCCTGTTCAATTCCTGTTTATTACGTCCCTGTGGTTTTATACTCAAGAAAATATTTTTGAAAAAAATCTTCTTTTTTTCACGATATTTTCTACCCTACTGAATGGTTGTTTTTCAAATTAACTCCACTTTAAATTGTCGTCTGTAAAACCCATGAATTTGGACAGGTCTAAAATTTAAAAAAAAAAAAATACAGGAAAGGGATATAGGAATAAGCCAAGTTAACGGGTCTTCAGTTGAGTAAGCTCTACCTAGAGGGACTAAGATAATTTTATGCATGTTATATCAAAATGATAAAATCTCCTGATCTAACATAATCTTTTGTCGCGACGAATTGTTTATTGCTAAAGTATGTTGCAAAAATGTATCACAAAGAAAACACGGAATTACTATTTGTGAATTCCACATCGGAATTGTCTACCAAACCTTTTCTGAAATGCCAAAACTTAAAAGAAATGATACCAAGACAGATTTATACCATACCAAATCGAAATATCTTTCTCTTCACATATGATCAATCCTTAAATGAAAGGATATCATGATATATTTATGATGGATTATCTGCTAATCCAATTTACATTATTGTCTTGACATTATTTAATATTGAAGTAACCACGCTGCCTGTAACAGTATGAGTGTTTTGCGGAGTCAAGCAAGATCTTATCCAACTTGGTCAAACTGCTCGCATTACACAAGCTCAAACTTCAATATTATTTAGTTTTATTTCAAATTTTAAAAACGTATTAATGTAAGTATCGAAAGTCAAAAGCACACTAAGTTAGTAAATGTTTTACAAGAAAGCCTGCTTAAAAGACGCTACTATATGATGTTGGAAAATTCAGCTAACATTATTATGATGACTTCACAATTGACCAATCGCGTCAGTCGATCAAGGAATAAATCGATAATCAAATAATTTATTCAGCCCGGACCTGAGCTTATCAACTCCGACATTGGCCGCCATTTTCTTTACCTTTATTGTTGGTTTGGAGACTTAACCGTCGTAACTACAGCTTATTCAAGCTGTGGTTACGACGTATAGGTCTCCAACCAACCAACATACTTATTTGTTACATGCTTCTGGCCATAAATTTTGCAAAATATCGACGGTAAAATCGAAGCGGGACTACCTGTCGGATTTAATAGGCGGGCCTATGTATTCATTGGGCGGGGCCAGCGATTGGTCAATTGTGTGATCATTGCTACGCCCATCAAGCAAATAACTTGAGAAAACACTGGAAAATGTTATATTCAGTTACTTGAAAATTAATCCAGTCTTAATCTTTGTCATCTGGTAATTGGTTAATGAACTTTAAACCCATGTTTTTTGTCATTTTTAAGATACTGGTGATTTTATTTTTTATTTTATTTTTTTTTTATTTTTATTTTTTTTTTTTTTTTGTTAGTGTTGTTTGTTTGTTTGTTTGTTTGTTTTTCCTTGTGAATCAGACAGATACTTTATTCTAAACATTATAAAAGGAAAATCACCTTTAAGTAGGTTTTCTAGAAAAACGGATCATGAATTTACATGAACCCGTGCGTCACATTTCAAACAATTAAACACGTGCATTCAGGAGCCTGGTCAACACCACAGTATATCAAGATTGTTCCCTGATGATCTGAGAAATTATCTTTCAAGAGCTTCCTTTCCTGTTCAAACCCGGAATTTTATGTCTCTGCAATTTTATATTTGAGAAAAAACTGTGGAAAAAGAAGGAATTGCTTGTAACAATCGTTTATTCATCATGATAACCTTTGACAAAACAGATTACTTAACAAAGCCATGTTTTGCTAGCTAAAGTACTTTCAGTACTTTTATTAAATGTTTTTAGGAATGCGTAAAAACGGAGGTAATCTGTGATATTACACACGTACACTTGCTTTTGTGTTGTTTGTGTTTGTGTTGTTGTTGTTGTTGATGATGATGAGTATGTGT